>CM053784.1:73273326-73873326 GCA_028749045.1 Cupressus sempervirens | reverse complement strand
CATGATCTTTCATCACTATCTTCTATGCTTGATCCACTTCCATACATGGCACACTATTCAATCTTCTTGACTAGTAAAATTTGTGAGCTATAACCCTCTATACAAATTTGATTAGTGGATTAGAAATTTTTACTAATTTATTCGCACGAAACTTTGGTGGAGGACAAGTGTCACTCTTCACCAATTGAATTTTACTAACTTCTTGGCTCATTCTAGTGGTAGATGAAGATTCTATATTCTCTGTTTGGGTTTGAAATCTTTTCTTTCCCTTTTTAATTACTCGATACTGTCCAAATCTTAACTTATTTGAAATCTTTTGCTAGTCGCTCTTGAAATCTTTAAATTTCCATGTGCAAGGTATGAGATAATGTCTTCAAAATTAGATATATAACTTGTTCTGATTGATCTAGGGTCTCCATTAATACTGTGTACTTAGGTAGGTGGAAGCCATATGTCTTAGTTGATATTGGTGCCTTTGAACTAGGTCTTTTCTTTACAGCTTGGTCTCTTCCATATCAATTGGTCTCTACCATTTCACTCGGTCTCTATCATTTTACTTCTAAAGTGCTTGATCCATGTTGCAATGCTCAGTCAACATAGATATTTTACTAATGTTTGACAACCCTCCATAAATATGTTCTTATGTATCTTTATACATGCAAATATGAACTTTGGCACATTTTATGCAAGGTACTGATGTATAATATGTCAATTAAATATACAGTTCCATACATACCTTTCATGCTTAGTTTGAGATGACATGATCATCTTCTCCATTGGATTGGGTGATCATAGCTCCACCTGCTCCACTATTTCCATCTTCTGCTTTCTTTTTCCATTTTTTTATTCATTTCCTTCTTAATTTTCTCAATGCCTACTTTTCCTTTGCCTTTGTCTCTTGTTTGATTTGCTAAATGTACTTGAGTCCTGCAATTCTTTCTTATAAGTCCAAACTTGTGACATTTGGAACATGCATTTTTAGGTGCATAATTCTTCCTATGATTTATCCAATAAGGTTTTTTATGAGATCTATAATTTATATGCTCCATGCTCATACTTTTGACAGTTATAGAAATATCCTTCAAATGTAGGTGTAGTAGATGTGTTCCTCATTCTTGACCTACACTCATGTATTTGATGTCCTTGTTTCTTGAAGTAAAAATAGTAATCAGTAAACATAGGTTTAAGATTTTGCATACCATGTTTTCTTTGATAAAATTTTGCAGTATGATCAAGTTTTTCATAGTGATAATATGTTGGTTTTTCCTTTGACTTTGCATTCCTTAGTTCTCCATTCCTAGATGATTCTCCTTGCTCAGTGTATGGATGTCCAGAACCATCAATACTGCTAGATGACTGCATAAGTTCTTCAAAGTATTTCATTGCTTCTTTTGATTTTTTGAATCTCTCCATAGATTATTTTTAGTTCATTCTTCAATATGTCCTTCTATGATTTGAGATTTGTAATTTCCACATCCTTATGATTCAATTCTTGATTTGCAAGAATTACTTGAATCACCATGTCCAATTGAGTGTTAGTGAGTTTCTGCACATCTGACATCCTTTCTTTAAGTCTGGTAGCCATTACTCTTTTGTCTTCCTTAGCCATAGTCCTATCTTCTTCAACTTTCTTCTTTTGTTTAGTCACTTCACATTTCTTACTACTTGGATTTTGTGTTATCTTTTCAGTCCTCTTATTTCTTCATTCAGGAGTTTTTTCTTTTCAAGTAGATCTACAAATGCTTTGTCATTTGGATTGATTGATTCAAGCCGTCCTTTAGTCTCAACTTCTTCATAAGAAAATTGTTTATCCTAAATAGCTAGTTCCTTTCTTCTTTTTAAGGATTTCTTTAGACCTTGTCTTGCTTTCTCAATTTTCTATAGTATGAGATGGATATCAATCACCTGATTGTCAATAACCTTGTCCAATTTAAAAGGCTCCATCTCCAAGATCTAATCTCCAAGTGTTTGCTTCTCTTGAATAACCAATGCTCTAATACCAATTATTGATTTATGGAAGTATAAACAAGATAACAAGATATTGAGAGGGCAGGGGGTGAATTAGAATCTTAAGAACATTTACTTTTCAACAATTCATTCACACATTCAACAATTACCTTGTGCATGTAAAACTTGTAATAATAAACTTGCTGTAACATGTAAATTTGATCTATTACATGCATGGAAATTAATACATAACACAATGTTTGTTACCCGTAAACCCTCCAAGGTG
Source organism: Cupressus sempervirens (assembly GCA_028749045.1). Taxonomy (NCBI): domain Eukaryota; kingdom Viridiplantae; phylum Streptophyta; class Pinopsida; order Cupressales; family Cupressaceae; genus Cupressus; species Cupressus sempervirens. The sequence continues at coordinate 73,871,093 of CM053784.1, read as the reverse complement.
AAGGTAAAATTGGTGTGGGGATGACACCCACAAATCTACACTGTTGTAGTAATAAAGTTAACCTGTTAGGGTTACAATGTTTGATCATAATATATGATCTACCCTGTGACAGGTTTGTCATGTTAAAAGCATTTGAGAGTGTCAGGTCTTACTTTTTTAGAGGTTTTAACACTTGCAATAAAGTAAGAACTCTGTTAGGATATCTACAAATATATGTTAAGACCACTCTATTAAGAGATTTTCCTTTATTCAAGTTGGTTAGAACTAATTCAGTACATGACTGTGAGAATGCCCTGTAAGCTGATTTTGAGTCTTCTCCTTGCTAATTGATCCTCTCTTCTAATATGATAATACTTTTCTTCCCCTTATTGCTCTGATTAGGTCACTTTCTCTATTAAGAGATAAAATAACACTTTCACTAACTTCTGATATGATCTTGATCTTTTACTTCATCATTCACATATTACTTCTTGTTCGTATATACACTCTTCTTTTTAAAGAATTTTGTAAAGAGTTTTCTAGATGCTTCCATAATTATCCTGTTCATCTGATTCATTGATCACAAAACATAGGGATCTGTGATCCACATCATTAACATGTGAAACTCTCTGTAACAACCTCTACATATATTAAATGTTCCTTCCATGTCGGCTTGAAAATGATTTACCTCAAAATTTGTATCATTCATGACTTTCATGTAAACTTTGCATTGCTCGGTCTTTACTATTTTTTGATACTTGACATTGTTGTTACTCAGTTTGTACATATATAGAACATGCTATGTAACTCGACACTTGTATGCTTGAAACTACTTTGTCGATGTTGGGCTCAACTTGTATAGAAAGTACTTGGTGACCATACACTTACTCAACTCCTATAGAGATTGGTACATACTTATTTATGTACATGACTTGGCTTGTATAGAGTAGCTCAATCATAGTGATGACCATTTGACTCTACCTTGTAAATGACTAAGTGGTTGACACTAATAGAGAACAACAGTCTGAGATACCAACATACAATATGTATATGTATAAAATCAAATTAAAACAACAACACAGAAAATTAAGCAAACATCTAATCTAAAATAAATTATCAATATAATTATATAAATTAGAGCATATAAACTAATACAATAATTTTATGTATGAAATCAAATACAAATAATAACTCATGAAAAAGAAAAACTTAAAAAAAATATAAACTAAATCACCAGTCATTCTGAGAAGTGGATCTTGCCTCTTTAGTATATCTGGTGATGAGAATTAAATGCCTTTCAACCCTCATTTGAAGAATGATACTTCTTTATTCATCCAATAATATAGAGTTTACACAAGCTATTGCTACAGGAAAAACCTTCTTACATAAGTCTCTTTCTTACATGCCTCCTTAATAAATTTGTTTACAATATATAAGAGAGCTCAAATGCTCTATTTTCAACCATTTCTATTTATTACATGGTCTAGTTATAGAAAATCCTGAAAAACATGCATATTGCAATGGCAAAGAGGTGACCGTTACAAATGGAAGGTCATAAGTTCTAGCTATCAACCTTTCCTTTTACTTTAATAGGCTCTGGTATCTTTATTGAACAAAGTATGACATGGGCTTGTACCAAAAAGCATGCATTGTGGAGCGGTTAATGCATAGATTAGTATGGAGGAGATTATGTGTTGAAACCTTCCTCCAACAAATTTTTAGCAAAAAAACCCTTTTTATTCTAGCCATGAGTTTAAAATGGTTAACATAAATGATTTATTTATCAACCAATCATGCGCAACATTAAAATAGGCATCAAGAAGATCTAGCAGGTGTCAAGAGGCCTGAATCTTGTCTAATAGGAGATAGAAAGTCTGTCAGGTGACAGGATATCTGACAAATGACAAGCCATATCTGATAGGTGACAAGAGGTTCTATAGAATTCTAGATTGCAACATGAAGATCTACACCCACGAATTAGAATGTTGTGAGCTATATATGCCATGACAGAATAATTTTGATTAGTAAAAATAATCAATTTATAATTACCATAATTTATTCCCAAAACTATTTCAACACTACTTATATATATATTAGATCAAATACAACATAAAATAGTAAATTGGGATAAAATGGAATGGAAATAAAATATGGAAGTGAGTATGAAATAGATTAAAATATGGTATAAAAATGGGTCATAAATCGTTCTCATGAAAAAACATTGTAGTGGATTATGAGATCATTCTTGCATTAATAAGACCTTAGATTTGGTGAGGAGAATCTACTTTTGGCCTAAGATGCAAAATGATATCAGATTTTTTTTTACAAGTTTGTACCATTTCTCAAAGGGCTAGCATAACCTCAACTAAAGAAGGATTGGACCAACCCTTATCTATTCCAACTAGGCCATTGGAGAGCTTAAAATAGATGGTTTATTGGGTTTACTAAGGATTAAAGCATGTTTGATAGTGTGTTTGTTGTAGTGAGTAGATTTTTCAAATGGCCCATTTTATACCTTGTAAAATCATAAATAATGCTAGCTACATAGTAGGGTTTCTCTTCAATGAAGTGTAAGGACACACATATTTCCACTAATATGGGAGTGATGACATTACTCACCCTTAGATAGGGAAGAATTGGTCATGTGTGGGTGAAGGGGTTAGCTAGACTCCATGGAAATGTAGAGCCTCTTCTCATGGAGAATAGGGAAAAAAGCAAGGTGTATGGGCCCTTGTTTGTCAATGCATGTTGATCTTGTTTGGGGGAGATAAGGAGAAATGATTATGGAAGATGAATGTAAAATTTATCCTTTGAGAGGCATATTATTGTGTGTTTTCATTGGCATCTCCTACATGGAAGTTCCACCTTCACTCCTTGTCATTGGTTCAAAGTGCAACCTATTTGTGAAAACCTTGGTTGGGTGTTTCATATTGTGTTTATGTGATTGTTGATGTGTTTTTTCCCTAAATTTTGGGCATGATAATAAAATATTTGTGTTATGCATTGATCATTTGCTTACATGTTTCATGGACGTAATTAGTTGTTAGATCTAATAGATCATAAAATTAAATGTTCATGTAATATATGATATTGTTGAGATAAGGATTAGAGGTGAAGTTTTCAGCATTACTCACCCTTAGATAGGAAAGAAGTGGTCATGTGTGGGTGAAGGGGTTAGCTGGACTCCATGGAAGTGTAGAGCCTCTTCTCGTGGAGAGCAGAGAAAAAGGCAAGGTGTATGGGCCCTTGTTTGTGAATGCATGTTGATCTTGTTTGGGGGAGATAAGGAGAAATGAGTATGGAAGATGCATGTGAAATTTATCCTTTGAGAGGCATATTATTGTGTGTTTTCATTGGCACTCCTACATGGAAGTTCCACCTTCACTCGTTATGGGTTCAAAGTGCAACCCATTTGTGAAAACCTTGGTTGAGTGTTTCATGTTGTGTTTATGTGATTTTTGATGTGTTTTTTCCCTAATTTTTGGGCATGATGATAAAATATGTGTTATGTGTTGATCATTTGCTTACATGTTTCATGGATGTAATTAGTTGTTAGATCTAATACATCATAACATTAAATGTTCATGCAATTTATGATATTGTTGAGATAAGGATTAGAGGTGAAGTTATTAGATTTGATATTTTTTTGAAAGGGTGAGTAATGTCATCACTCCCATTAACAATTCCCTCAAGAAAATTCAAAGAAAATAACAAGAACAAGATTGAAAACAAAACCAAAATAACATCCCTCACAACACAATACCATAATACATAAAACACACATATGCAAGAGATTTACAAACACATACTAATCTATTGAAAATATGAAACAAACATCCATGGCAATGGAGATTACCAATCTTCACAATGTGTTATGGAAAATAAAGTTTTAGAAGAGCCCTATTCCCTTTGTTGCTCCAATTCCAAAGCCTAATTTCTCTAAAGATAGAGAGTGGGTGAATACCCACTAACTTCTCCAAGGACCTCTAAAAAGGCCTCCAAATCCAACCCGTCTAATAGCAATAAATTTTGAAGTGACCCTAAGTCCTTTGGCCATCAACATATCTCCTACCATAAATGCAAGTCTTGGAAAAGAGTGTGGGTTTGGAAAATGTCATAAGGTCACTCCATTTTAAAAACATTTGGAAAATGGAATATTTAGAGGGTCACTAAAACTACTTGGGGCTTCTAGTAGTGTTAAAAAGGTCCCCAATCCATACCTTTATGAGTTAGGCACTTAGATTCCACTAAATTTGGCTCCTAGGACCACTTTTTGGCCTCTAAAAGTGACTTGAAATTTTGAATTCAAAATTCTTATTGGTGAGAGCTTAAAAGTTATCTCTAACCAAGGGAGATTTAATTAGGCTCCTAATTAAGTCAGTTTTAGGTTAAGGGTTACATTGCCAACCCTAATTGACATGTCATTTTACACATACACAAGACAAATGTCAAGTGACACTATAAAAATTACATTACATAAATATTTGACGTGTCACTAAATACATAATGAAATAACCTAATACATACATTGAGATTACGATTACAAATTAAATCACTTGACAAAAAGGTCTGAATCTCTTCATTAGTTTCAACCCTAGCTTAATAGTTTGCACATAGGGTTGATTATTGGTTCTTTGATTAATTCCATGGTTAAATTCCCTATACACTCAATTAGAATATCAGTAGTTCTCTCGTTTACACTTGCTTGATCACTTCACATCAAATCCCTTTTTACAACCAAGGAAGATATTTTCCTTTATACCAAGTCCTCAAAAAAATTCCTTGAGTCGAGCTTGAGGGTTTCCCAATTAATTATAATAGGACCACAATAAGATAATTAATTATTTTGCAACTACATCTGTCGGCTCACAGTCTATACAACTTCTCACATGTGTGACTCCAGGACTTGTGCACTCTCTGATGCCATCATTAGACTATCCTTTGTCTCTATATCACTTCACATATCTTGATTCTATCTCTATTAGGAGATATTATCCAATCATCAAAAACTTCTTATTAGGTACTTTGTCTCTGTACTGCTCTTTATAAATTACGTATATCTTCTGTACATCTTTGACTTATGTTACACATACTTAACATCATCATCAAGACACAATGTAGAATATGTACTTAACTGTGCATCAACTAAACATAAAAACTCTATCCATATGACAATGATCTATCTACTACTCTACCAGTCTTCACAAAAGCCATACTATGTTGTCATCAATAACAAATACAATCATGAATGCAACATGTCAATTATGCTACATGTTCACCAATGTTTAGGATACTCCCCCAAAGGAATACCATAAACATTCATGCTAACCATCTCCCCCTTTGGCATTGATAGCAACATAGATGAAAAACATCTAGGTTCCAAGAATACCAAACAATACTTTGCTGCTGCTGGTGTTCTCATCTTTCCAGATCCTCTTCATCAATCAAATATGAAATCCTCTAGAACACTACTCTGTTCTAAAACTCTTAGGATTGGAATTAGTTTTTCACATGCTAAACAACCATCAACTTCTACCCCATACATCAATTTGTACTTATTTTCCGCTTTAGGTATTAATAACTCTTAATGTTGCGTATCGCCCCCATGAAATTTTCCTTCTCCTTACTTACATGAATCTTTCTAAATATCCCTAATAAAGTAGAGAAGTTTTTCATGTACACATCTCCTCCATTGACATCAATGACAAAGACCTTGTTATGTCAATCATCTACTCTAAGTCTTTAACCAACTCAAGTGTCCAAAGATACTGTTCAAGACCAATTACCAAGAGTCCTTAGCGAATCTTCTCATCATAGATACTCCCCCATACATGGAGCATCATCATTCAGTCTAGTCAAACAATAGTTCTATGTACCACTAGACTGATGCAATCTCTACTATTGGAAATATAGATGAAGTAACTGACAGGGGAGGGGTGAATCAGTTACCACAAAATAAGTCCAACAATAAATCCCTTAGATGTCTCAAATGCTTATTTACTGCTGATACTCAGTAAATAGTGCATAAATACTTTTACTCGGTAAGTTAACTAGTTACTGTTCATCTAGTATTCAAAGTTATTAATATGCATGCAAAGATTAACTAAATGAACACAAGAGACACCAGATTTAACGTGGAAACCCAATATGAGAAAAACCACCAAGTAACTAGTCACCAATTTTCACTCTTCTGAAGTGAGCCCTATTAGGAGCCAACCCTGTTAAAGGTTACAATACACACTGTTAGGTGTGATCTTGTTAGAAGATTTAATCACCCTGTTAGGAGTGGCCTGGTTAGAGGTCTTTAGAAAAATTCAACTGAACTATCACCTTGTTAGAGGATTTACAAAATGGTTGTTAAACCAACTCTGTAAAGAGATTTTGAATTCACTGTTACAATGATAAGAAAGAAACAATGAAATGACTTGAATGATATGCAACTTATCTCTTGCTGATTATAGATCTATGTTTTGCTCTTTTGAATCCTTACTGATTGAATACGACTTTGCAACACCTCTAGGATATCTAATCCTTCATCAGAATTTGCTCTTCCATTCACTTTTTCACACACACACTATTCCACAACTTGAATATCTATATATATACCTTTCAGATTTATCAAGTCGGCTCAACTATAAGTTACAATAACCAAAAAAAAACATCAGTTGGATACATTAATTCCATGAAACAATCAAAATAATAAAATCCTTCACTGACCGACTTAGCTCGGTAATCTAGTGTTAACCTAGTGAAGCTTGGTAAACACAGCTTCAAAATGTTTTCTAGTGTTAACCAAGTGAAGCTCGGTAAACACTGCTTCAGAATGTTTTCTAGTGTTAACCAAGTGAAGCTCGGTAAACAATGCAAAATCTTGCAAAAGTCCTTTGGAGACCGAGTGAACTCGGTGAGCACTGAATTTCCTTTGCTGTCCTAGTGAACTCGGTGGAAGTTAACTTCCCACCATATTTCCTTCGATGATCGAGTGAGCTCGGTAGACACTAGCTTCCCTTTGCTAACTGAGTGAACTCGATAGAACCTAACTTTCCTTTGCTGATTGAGCGATCTTGGTAGAAGCTAACTGATGACTGATATGACATTTGTGTAACATCAAATATAACATTCAATTAACAATTGTATCCAACAATCTCCCTCTTTGGCATTGATGGCAACAGAACATGTCATAGCAGAATGAAATTTGAAAACAAGTCTAGCAAGTCTTTTCTTTAGCAAACTCCCTCTTTCAGTATTCTCCCTCTATGAAGGAATTACTTAGCAAACCTTTCTTTCAATTTTTTTTTAGAAAGATATGACAGTAAAGCTCTCTCTCTTTGACAAAACATGCCAAAGACAACATAACTCAAATGAATTCTAATGTACCTTTAGCACTGATTCATATGCAATGGTTTCTGTCAATACTGCATCAACTGATATATCTTCAACTTGGTATGCATTGATGCATCACTAAAACTTCATTTTAGTGAACTTTGGATAGGGGAGTGATCCCTAACTTACCTCTTAGATACAAGAATGCATCCTTAGGTAATGGCTTTGTGAATATGTCAGCAATTTGGTCCTTTTTATGGACATATTCCAATCTAATCTCCTTATCTTGCACCAATTCTCTAACAAAATGATATTTTATTGCAATGTGCTTGGTTTTGGAATGCATTACTAGATTCTTAGATATGTTGAATGCACTTGTGTTATCACAGAACATAACAACTAGTTCTTTGATTTCCACCTTCATGCCTTCCAACAACTGTTTAAACCAAACAATATTAGAATAGTTTACTGCGACAGCAACATACTCTGCCTCGTCTGTAGATTGGGATGTACAATTTTTCTTTTTGCTTGTCCACAAAACCAACCTCTTTCCTAGAAAGAATTCTCCTCCACTTGTACTTTTTCTGTCATCAAGGTTTCCTGCCCAATCAGCATCAGTAAACACTTTTAAATCCAGATACCTCCAAATTTGTACCATAAACCATAATCTTCAGTTCCTTTCAAATATCTTATTATTCTTTTGATTGCCATCATGTGATTTTCTCTTGGTTTTGCTGAAAATCTCGCTATAATCTCAACTGCAAGGGCAATATCTGGCCTAGTATGAACTACATACTGCAACTTTCCAATCATAGATCTATACAAGGTTTGATCTACTTCTTTTAATTCATCTTCCTTGGTAATTTTTAATCCAGTACACATAGGAGTCCCAACTGGTTTACAATCTTCCATACCAAACTTTTTCAATATCTCCTTGATGTATTTTGATTGAGTGATATAGATAACATTTGTATTCTGTTGAATTTGAAGACCAACAAAGAATTTTATCTCACCAAACATAGACATTTCAAATTCCTTATTCATTTGTTTTGAAAATTCTTTGCGAAGATCATCATTTCCTATGAAAATAGTATCATCTACAAATATTTCTGCCAAGACAATTTTATCATCTGGTCCATCGTTTATATACAAGCTACTCTTATCATTAGTTCTTTGAAAACCAATTTGAATAAGATAGTTATGTAATCTTTCATACCATGCTCTAGGGGCTTGTTTCAAACCATAGAGTGCCTTGTGTAATTTGCAGACCATGTTTCTTTTATCTGGATCAACAAAACCTTCAGGTTGTTCAATATAAACCTCTTCATCCAATATACCATTGAGGAATGCTGACTTGACATCCATCTGATAAACTTTGAATCCTTTGTGAGCAGCATATGCAAGTAAGGTTCTAACTCCTTCTAGTCTTGCAACAAGAGCAAAAGTTTCTCCATAGTCTATTCCTTCTTCTTGAGCATATCCTTTGCATACTAATCTAGCTTTGTTTCTTGATACCTTACCATCTTCAGTCAACTTGTTTCTGAATACCCATTTAGTTCTAATTACATTTTTATCTTTAGGCCTAGGTACAAGAGTCCATCTCTTATTTTTCTCTATTTTCTCTATTTCTTCATTCATAACCTCAATCCAACTATCATTTTCTAAAGAATCTTTGATATTTCTAGGTTCAAAATCAGCAAATAAACAAGTACCTTTCAACTTATTTCTTGTCATGGTTCCTTTAGATTTGTCTCCAATGATCTGATCTGCTGAATGATGTCTCCTGACATATTTTGCTAAAACAAGTTCTTTTCCTTTTGAATGAATTTCATTGTTATCCTTTTGCATTTCAACTTCAGGTTCTGGCTATTTTGGCTTGGTAGATATTGGCTCAGGTCCTTCAGACTCGGTAGACACTTGCTCAGTAGCATCTGAGTGTAACTCATGTTGTTGTAGCTCGGTTTGAACTTCCTATAACTTGGTTACTGATGACTTGGGAGTAGAAGATTCTTGATTGATTGGTACTGTACAAGGTTCAATGAAAAAAAACCTTCTATAATCTTCTGGTTCCCTTTTTCTTTCTTCTTCAGTCCTTTCTGCAAACTCATCAACTTTCACATGTGCACTTTCTATGACTTTGTTAGTAGACAAGTTCAAACATCTATATGCTTTACTTTTGCAAGAATATCCCAAAAATATTCCTTCATCACTTTTCACATCAAATTTGCCTTTTCTAGATTCTTTCAAAATGTAGCATTTACTTCCAAACACTTTTAGATAACTTAAATTAGGTTTATAGCCATAGCATAGCTCATACGGAGTTTTGAATGAGTCCCTTGTTAGCTGTACTCGATTTAGGGTATGAACTGTAGTACTGATAGCTTCCTTCCAGTATTTGATAGCAATGCCTTTTTCAATCATTAAGGTTCTTGCACAATCCATGATAAATCTGTTCCTTCTTTCAGCTATTCCATTTTGCTTAGGAGTTCCAGGAGCTGACACCTATCTTTTGATTCCTCTTTCAATACAAAATTTATTGAACTCATGTGAAATGAATTCTCCACCTCTGTCTGACCTCAAGCATTTCAATCTTTTCCCTGTTTCCTTTTCTACTCTGGCCAAATACCATTTGAATTTCTCAAATGCTTCTGATTTGTTCCTTAGATACATGATAGTCATCATTCTTGAGTAGTCATCAACAAAAAGAATGAAGAAATTTTCTCCAGTATAGCTTTCAATTCCAATGGGTCCACATAAATCAGTATGCACAATTTCTAATATATCTTCAGACTGATAGTTTTTACTTTTAAAGCTAGTCTTTCCCATTTTACCAATATGATAATTCTTGTATAGACCGAACTCAGGTGTCTTTATGTTAGGAATGCCTCTTACTTTCTTGAATTTTCTTATCTTTACCAAATTATCAAAATTGACATGACACAACCTTTTATGCCATAACCAACTTTCTTCAACTTGAGCAATAAAACATGAACCTTCACCAAGTTCAAGATAAGATAAGTTACCTTTTGTTTGAGTGCCTGATCCAATTAGTTTTCTTTTGTCATCCAGTAGTCTTGCTTTTCCATGCATGAATTCCACTTTGAGTCCATTATTGAGTAGCTATGCCACACTCAAAAAATAATGCTTTAGTCCTTTTACCCAATAGATATTATCACATATAAGTTCTTTGGTTAGAGAGATTCTTCCTCTTCCTTTTATACAACAAGGTTCATTGTTACCAAATCTTACACTGCCACTATCATATTCTTCAAAATATTCAAACTTAGTTTTATCACCAGTCATGTGATGAAAACAACCACTATCTATGATCCATGTATCATTTTTGCTCATATGAGAAATGAGTGCCATTTTCTCATCATTATTAGACTCATCTTTCACAGCAATGTAGACAATTTCATCATCTTCTTCATCATTAGAATCATTAAAATCTTTAGCCATAAAACATATTTTCTTACCTTTGTCTCTGAAGGATTTGAAGTTTTTCTTGCCATTGTACTTGTAATTTTTCTTCTCATCTTTGTTTTTTTTGTTTGGGCACCTGGCAGCAATATGACCAATTTCTTCACATGAAAAACAAATTAGAGGAACTTTACCTTTATATTTTCCTCTAGCTCTAGAATATTTTCTTGCTAGTAGAGCTTCAATTACTTCAAGATCACTATCTAAACTTTGGTTTGATTCATCTTCACTTTCTGACTGGGATTCCTTTTTATTTTTGCTTTTCTCCTTGAGTGAAAGCTTGGCTTCAAATGCAGATTCAATGTTTTTGGAAGCTGGAACATAGTTGTCAAAGTTGTCTAGTTCAAATGTAGTTAATCTTCCAACTATGGCCTCTAGATTTATCTTATGATTTGCTTCACATCTTCTTTCTTGAATTGTAGAGACTCTAATAGCATAGATTGGTAGTAATGTTCTGAGAACTTTACTTATAACTATCTCTTCACTGATATCTCCTCCAAAAGCTTTGATTGCACTGACACATGCTTTAATTCTTTCAACATATTTGGAAATGTTTTCATCCTCTCTCATTTTCATTTGGTTAAATTGTCCTCTCAAAATTTCTACTTTGGCTCTTCTCACATTATCATCTTCTCCATAGATATCTTTCAGCTTGTCTCACATTTCAAAGGTAGTTTTTCAATCTTTGATGTCATCAAATTCTGCATAACTTAGAGCAGATGCTATATTTATCATCATAATGTTGTGAGTCTTCTTTTCAACAATATCATTGATAGACAGTGTACCAACAGGTTCTTCATATTTTTCATCAAGGTACTTCAGTCTTGTATCACCAATGGATGCTAGGTGAAGTCTCATCAGTCCTTGCCATGCAGAGAAGTTGTTCCTGTTGAGTCTAGAAATTTCCCTTTTGTAAGACATCCTGATCTTTAGCTTAGATCCTTGAAATCTTTTCCTGAAAGCACCAAAAGCTCTGATACAAATTGTTGAAAACATAGATGAAGTAACTGAGAGGGGAGGGGCGAATCAGTTACCACAAAACAAGTCCAACAATAAATACCTTAGATGTCTCAAATGCTTATTTACTACTGATACTCAGTAAATAGTGCAGAAATACTTTTACTCGATAAGTTAACTAGTTACTATTCATCTAGCATTCAAAGTTATTAATATGCATGCAAAGATTAACTAAATGAACACAAGAGACACCAGATTTAATGTGGAAACCCAATATGGAAAAAACCACCAAGTAACTAGTCACCAATTTTCACTCTTCTGAAGTGAGCCCTATTAGGAGCCAACCCTGTTAAAGGTTACAATACACACTGTTAGGTGTGACCTTATTAGAGGATTTAATCACCCTGTTAGGAGTGGCCTGGTTAGAGGTCTTTAGAACAATTCAATTGAACTGTCACCTTGTTAGAGGATTTACAAAATGGCTGTTAAACCAACTCTGTAAAGGGATTTTGAATTCACTATTACAATGATAAGAAAGCAACAATGAAATGACCTGAATGATATGCAACTTATCTCTTGCTGATTACAGATCTATGTTCTGCTCTTCTAAATCCTTACTGATCGAATACGACTTTGTAGCACCTCCAAGATATCTAATCCTTCATCAGAATTCGCTCTTCCATTCACTTTTTCACACACACACACACTTCCACAACTTGAATATCTATATATATAACTTTCAGATTTATCAAGTCGGCTCAAATATAAGTTACAATAACAAAAAAAAAAGTCAGTCGGCTACATTAATTCCTTGAAATAATCAAAATAATAAAATCCTTCGCTGGCCGACTCAGCTCGATAATCTAGTGTTAACCTAGTGAAGCTCAGTAAACACTGCTTCAGAATATTTTCTAGTGTTAACCAAGTGAAGCTCGGTAAACACTACTTCAGAATTTTTTCTAGTGTTAACCAAGTGAAGCTTGGTAAACACTGCAAAATCTTGCAAAAGTCCTTTGGAGACCGAGTGAACTCGGTGAGCACTGACTTTCCTTTGCTGTACTAGTGAACTCGGTGGAAGTTAACTTCCCGCCATATTTCCTTTGATGACCGAGTGAGCTCGATAGACACTAGCTTTCCTTTGCTGATCGAGTGAACTTGGTACAAGCTAACTTTCCTTTGCTGACCGAGTGATCTCGGTAGAAGCTAACTGATGACTGATATGACATTTGTGTAACATCAAAGACAACATTCAATTAACAATTGTATCCAACACTCTACATCATCTACTCTAAAGTAGGTAGGCATATAACCCCAAGCATGCCTCTCAAGTACTCAAATGTATCTTTAGGAAGGGCTTTGTAAAGATATCTCTAATCTCATCTTTAGTACTAACATACTCTAGTCTGATCTCTTTCTCTACAACCTTCTCTCTCAAAACATGATACTAAATAGATATATGCTTAGTCTTAGAATGTAATACAATATTCTTAGACATACTAAGTTTACTTTGTTATCACAATATATGATAACAGGTTCTAAAAATTCCATTCCAATATCTTTCAGTATTTGCTTCATCCACATGACTTGATTATAATTATTTTTTGCTACTACATACTCTATTTCAGTTGTACTTTGTGAAATGCAATCGTGTTTCTTGCTTAGCCAATAAATCAATCTTCCTCTCAAGAAAAATGCTCCACCACTGGTGCTTTTTCCATCGTCCATACTACCCACCGAATTAACATCAGTATAAGAACATAAAGCGAAATCACTTGATCTATCATACCATATCCTCTAATCATATCTTACATATTAAAGTTCAACATCTAAAATCTAAACATGAATGCTAAGATGGGGACATTACAATAAGTATCGAAACTACGGTCCTACCATCCTCTAAAAAATAAATAAGTAGAAAAGAGACTAAATCATGATCTCTTAAGGAAGATTTGAGTATTGTAAATAATTTAGAAATGAGGAGATACAATAGACATGAATATGACACTCGCTTCCAATCATCTAGAAAAGCCACATGATCATATTGGAAAAGTTAGAAGAGTTATTTCAACATCTAATATCCAACATATTTTGGATAGCCTAGTACTTTTTATCCAGACATCCTATTTGACATTTAGAGTGAGCATATCCCAACTAGAAGTCATCGACAAACATCATCCATGAGACATTGATCTCAGAGACTCAAGCCAAACATAACTAACTTTTTGATGTGATCTTTGTGTGGCATTTGCATTGTATAGAGCACTAGATCAAATCAAAGCCAACCATGGTACCAGTACCAATAAAATATGTGAATTAAGGACTTCATAGATTGTTTTGAATTTACAAAAATCATAATATAGATATCAATCATGAATTACAACTAGTATAAATAAAGAGGGAAGAAAATTCTACAAAAAAATATAGCATTCACGGGAAAGAGGACGTGCCTATCCTCCCTACAAATTACACCATTGATTAAATTTCAAAAAAATGAAAACAAAATGATTTTTTTTTGAAATTTTCAGCATTTGATCTTCATAATTTGTATATTTGTGATCGAAAACAACAAAATTTTTGAGAAAATTTCACCGTATTTTCGTGAATCTAAAAAAGAATCATGTTTGACTTTTTTTTTTGTCTTTGGTACATCTATTATGAAGATTAGCTAGTGCTGGAGAAATATAAGCCAAGGAATTGAGACTCAAAACTATCATTTCTCTATCAGCGACACCGTCAATGTACAAGACTCGACACAAACTACTCCAAAGAAAATCCAAATTTATGTGATTCTGTAAACAAATACTAGGTGAACGTATTCGATTTGCAAAGTAATAAGAAACCAAATTATGAATATTTAATCTAAGAAGTGAACAAGAATGATGAAACTAAGATACTAGAACTATGGAAATGGTCACCTAAAGCTCTAAACTGCGGATGTCAGGCAATTAGCTTCCTCTGTAGACTCAACATTTTGTTAAACTTGATTAGACCTACAGCAGGAGCAATGATAATTGAAGCATCTTCATAAGACTCGCATACACAGCCAAGTTTGGATCACTATTGAAGTTTAGCAATCTCAATGCCAAGTTCTTGATTGATTTGAAGAGGTGTTCTATCTAGAAACAATTCATAACATTATTTTTTGAAAGAATCACTAGCTTGTAAAATTGAAGATATTCGATCCTCTCCATAACATGGATTAGTCTGAGCTTTTGCGTGTAACACAAACTTTTTACACCTAGTAGGAAATGTCTTTTCTTCTATAAGGATATCCATACCGATTAGAGAACTTGAACTGTCAATCTTCGATTGTCAAATACAAGAGATGAAAAAATGAAATAGAGATCATCTACCAATTATATCATCAACCATAGGTAGATGTCAATATTTAAAATAATTAAAAGTTGATATGATAAGTCGGCATGATATATATATTAGATTTGTTTTTGTAGAATGCACAATAACAATGCAAATTGTGGGATCGACTAAATTTTAAAAGGATCAAGAACATCATGAAAATATAGAATGTAATTTGAGAACCAATGATTAATGGCAATAAGGAATATTTAACAATGGTTTAAAGAAAATCTAATAGTATTGGAAAATTAAAAAGGAAATGATATATTATAAGGTGAATGTAATGGTAGACCATTAGGAAATGTAAAATAGTTATATTTTCCACGTGGATAGAACCATACAAACAGATTGTACCCTCAATTGTTGTAATAATATTATACATGTCAACTACATAAACAATCAAGTAGCAAGGGCAGTTGTCTTACATGACATGAAGGGAAGAAACCCACATTACAAAGAGAAGTCAAAACACTCAGATGAGTACACACAACCCCCATTGTGCAACGGGCCACTAGTGGTGTTTACCAGCTTATAGGCATCAAATAATGAATGATATGGAAATACAAAAAAGGAAATAAAAAACATCCCTTGTGATGTAATAACAAGGGGACCTACCGCATATGGAATATACAATCTGAAGAAGAGGAGGAATGATAATGTATAAGGACGTATTTTATCCTCCCACAAAAATGTATAGTTGACCAACTTTCAAAAAATAAAAAACATTTAGTGTTTGATCTTCATGATCTACATAGTTTGTAGTCGAAAACAAAATTTGTTTTTGGACAAAAATCATTATGTTTTCATGAATCTGGAAAAAAAAGTTTTATTTTCTTTTGTTTTTGGTACTTTTTTGTGGGAGATTAGCCTGTACCAATGTATAAGTTGTAGGAACATGTCAACATTGACCCAAGAATAGGAAAAGACCAAAAATAAATTAAAACAAGGGTGACTCTTATTGGCTCGACCCAATAACCGAAGCGAATGTACCTAGTTTTGGTGTGCACAGATCTGCCTAGGAAACACTACCACATCGACTAAGTAAAAAGGCAAGTAAAGTAGGTCATAGGTATAACATGGACCCACCTATTAAGGTAAGCCATTTTAATACTATAATATACATATGAATAGTGAATTGATATATAAATAAATACTTAATGTGATTATAAATAGAGTGAATAAAAGTGTCACATTGTCTTGTAAGTTTCTATTATTATTAAATAGATATTAGAGATAGAGGTATTCCATACAAATTATACGAATAAGACTTCATTATTAGAAAGAATTAAAATATGACTACTTCTTATATTATCATTATTCAACTTGTAATTGAAAGGATGAAATGTTACCAAGGAGGAGCTTGTCTAAGTCCAAGAAATTGTATCTTAGTCCCAAGATGGGGAAGGGGTCAATGATCCATAATCCTTTGTGATGTAGACTTGGACCTATAGACTTTGAGGGAATCCGTTTTCATATTTGGCATCTAGGCAACTTGGATAAAATCCACACCTTCTGATCGTAAATTCACATAATAATATCTACTTTATCCTCACTTATTTGAAATAATAATAAGACCAAATAGTTACTTCCTATATGGCCAATAAGACAAAGCAATAATGTTACCAAGGAGTGGTTTGTCTAAGTCCAAGCAATCAGATCTTTGTCCTAAGATAGGGTAGGGGTCAACAACCCATGACCCTTTGGATATGGGCTTGAACCTGTAAGCTTTGATGGAATCTATTGCATATTTGACATCTAGGCAACTTGGATAACATCAACTCCTTCTATCTTTTGAGGTTTAAATGAGTGTTAGAAGATGAACAAATTAAATAAGAGAACTAGCTTGAAGTGATTTATCATGATTCACATTTTCTTTGAAACTTATATACATGTATGTACTAATGATAAATTGTGGTTGAAGGATTCTATTGAAGAAGTAAATCATCTCCTTGACTCTAGTAAGGCATTAATCAAGAAAGATTGTATTATGTGTCTACATTGTGCCTTCTTCATGTTTTTATGCATCAATGAGTTTGCTTCATGTTTTCTTGCATTCATGTATTTTTTTCATGTTTTCAAACAAATATCAACTCTGATAACTTCACCTCAAATCCTTATCTCAACAATATCATAAATCACATAAATATTTACTATTATGATCTAGTAGATCTAATAGCAAATCACATCCACAAAACATGTAAGCAAATTATCAACACATAACACAAAGATTTTGATCACCCAATAACCCTCCAAGATGAAGGTATAAATGGGGTGGGGATGATAGCCACAAATATTCACTACTGCATCAATAAATTTTACATGTTAGGCCTACAATTTTGATCACTTCTGATAATCTACCCTATGGAGGGTATGCCCTATTAAGAGCTTACAAGATTTATATAGTCTACCTTGATTAAAGGATTTCAAACTTACAACTAATGAAACACTTTGTTAAGAGATTTACAAAGGTATGTTAGGACCACTCATTTAAGAGATTTACCCTGAAACACTTGCTAGAATGTATCCATATCCAATCCTTAAGATTGCACTTCAAATGATGATAATGTATCTCCTCTTTACAATCTCATATATGATATATGTGTATTCTTCCCTTCACTTCTTTGCTTAGTTACTCTGTCTGGTTTCCTTCACACTTTGAATCTAGCATCCAAAATTGAAACCTCTCTGTCATAGACATGAAATTAGGGGTTGGTTCCTCTTCTTATAATCATATGTAGATGTTTCTAGGTTAAAATCAACAATTTAGATCTCTCTTTTTTTCTACTTATTCCTTTTATTTTTCTGATTGGCTAATCACCTTGCATAGGGATTAATGATCCATAACAAAATTTCTAATCACCTTAGTAATTTACTCCTTGAAAAAAAATACATCTCCATATCAACAAAAATGGTTTATCTCAGTGTTTTTTCCATTCCAAACAATTATGTCAAAATTGGTTACTCGATACTTGAACATTCTGATGCACAGTCATAATTGTTCAGCATACTAACATTCATCATTCACTTGCTTGACATACCCTATATAACTTGGTTTCTATTATGCTTGACATTAGTATGCACTCAATACTTACTCACTTGGCTTAGACTAGAGTACTTGATGACCATAGAATTTCTAATTAGTCACTACTATTTGGTTCATAAATGAAATATTTATAAGTCTAATTATAAGGCTTGACCTTTATGGGATGGCTTGGTCACAGTGATGATTGACCAAATCTACCAAGTATATGACTATGTGTTTGACACTAATAGAGAACATGAATCAAGGACCAACATTCAACATATCATCCTCTAACTAATCACCAAATTGAGGTGTTTAATAGGTCCTTAAAAAAAACTTGTCAGATGCCTAACTAAGAAGCATTGTCAAGCTTGGGCCATGATGATTCCTCGAGGGTTTTTCTATAACAACTCTATCAAAAAAATTACTTGTATGATTGTTGGCAAGTTGGACCAAGTAAGTTCATAGATGTTGTCATTAATGGAAACACTATGTTGAGGTAAGACCTCTTAAGACAACTATTAAGTTTGGTATATGGTTATGAAGAAAATTGTCTTACTTAGGAAAATAGTGAGAAGGCACCTTGTTTGTTTTGGTGACCTTCATTGGAAGTAGGTACAAAGTTATCTTTTTGGAGAATGGATAGTCTATTTGGTATATCCAAAGCCACTTAAGATGATTTTGTAATTGACACATGTTTTGGAAGAAAATTCCATTGATAGTTTACTATCAAAGCAATGGTACAGTATAATCATTTTTGGTATAGGAGCACCTTAGGGAAGGGAAAACCCGTAAAGAAATTTTGGATTTTAAATGTTTTATCCAACCACTTGATGAATAAGAACTAAGGGTGAAGTCCCATGGTATGTTTAGAAGGTGTGGATAAGTAGGATTTAAGGTTGAACCATTATTTAGCAATTAAGTCCCCATAAGCCTAGAAATGCTCAAATTGTTCTAAAAGAAAAAATATAGAAAAACACCTTAAAATAGGGTAAGGAGTGATTTGATTTTATATTTAGGTGTTCTTGGAACATTTTAGGAGGTTTGAAATCAAACTAGATCAATTTAGAAGGCCAAGAAGCCATATTGCCAAAAGTGGTCAAATTGCTCATTGACAACTTTACAATTTTTACAAAGTTGCAATGACAAATTTTTTACTTTTCTAGGAAAAGGAAAAGGGGGAGTTTTTAAATCAACCAAAGGGTCTAAGAGGTTAGGGGAGTGTATATAGTCATCATCCAACTCATTGATATAGGTTGGTTATGCTATATGTATGAACAATTAATGGAATGAGAAGGATATGCTGACATAAAATGTAATTTTGAAGGATTGAAAGAAGAAATTGATTTTTTTCTTTACTATTTTTTATGGACTAGATTCTTGTGAACATGTAATAACTCTGTAGAATCTTGTTTTGATTTCTCCCTTTGTTTTGTTAGGTTATCATCATTATTTGGGTTCTTCATTCCTGTTGTTTAGTTTTGACAGGGCTGCACTAAAATGGCTAAAACTCAAGGCCTATGGGAATAAAGTAATGGCCTTTGTATATTATGTAAATATCAATTTTTTTGATTGTAAAAGTCACTTTTCTATTTTTGCAAGCGAGCCCTAGGCAAGCTAGTGGAAGCTTAGCAAGGCACAATGATGCTTGCAAAAGAGTTCTAGAATGAACAATGGATTGACACATGCCAATCTTGGTTGGGAAATGGTATATTAGTATTTCTAGTGTCCATAAACTAGAGGGGGAAGTCTAGAGTGAAGTTTTGTGTGTTCTATTAAAGTAGTTGTTGTCATTACCCTAAGAACCCTTAAAAGTAGGGTTTTCTGAAAAGGTACTTATGGACACCTTGAAAACTTGAGACCAAGAATATAATTAATCCTTGGTCAATATGAGACAATGTATAGT
The DNA here is from genome assembly GCA_028749045.1 of Cupressus sempervirens. NCBI lineage: Eukaryota > Viridiplantae > Streptophyta > Pinopsida > Cupressales > Cupressaceae > Cupressus > Cupressus sempervirens. Next base: position 73,851,069 of record CM053784.1, on the reverse strand, counting down.
AGACATATATAGGCCTTGTTAAGAGATTTTACAAGTTATAGAGGAAACCTTGTTTCTAGGAGGGCTAATTAGGGCTTTTTGGGCTACAAGGCCAAATAGAGGAAGAATGGGTTCGGGGTGTTTGAGACTGAAAAATATGGTGCATAATGGTTTGGAATGTGTCAAGAACCTCATGAAGAAGGTCTAAACTTGAATTTTCTTTTCTGGGAGAATTTTGGTGTACTTTTGGCTTAATAGGCCAAAAAGGTGCATAGTTGGGATTTTGGAGTTAAAGGAGTGAAATCTAAATTGATTGGTGAGTTTCTTGGTGGAAGGGGATTAGGAGAGAGTCCTATAGGTTAGGGTTAGAGAAGATATCCTCAAAAGGCTAAGAAATAGCCTTGGTACTAAAAGGCTCTAAGAGAAGAAGCTCCCCATCAGTTATGGTCAAGGAATTGATTTAACTTGTCAAATTAAGGACTTGGAATGGTAGGGATGACATCCTAGATATTAAACCTTAGCTAGAAAAAATTAATAATTATTTTTAGAAATGTGTAATAAGATGCAAGGCTGTCTGGATAGAAGATTTAAGGAAAATTGTATAGAGGTAAACTTTTTGCTTAAGAGAATATGTCAATGTTTATGCTGTGACATGATAATGATATGCACACTTTATTTATGTTAGATAGATGCTATTTTGATGTTCAGGGTAGAGAAGAGGTTTATATAAAAGGATAGATGCAAGGATTAACAAATGGATAGTCAGATATTTGGGATATTAGCACAGTCATAGGTTTGATATGACTCTATACTACTTGTAAAGTTGTATATAACTCTAAGAGCAGTAAGATCACCCATTTCATAATATAATTCTTAATAGGGTTGGGGCCTCTAACAAGGAAAAATAAACTATATGCATGTAATAGGCTCCTAACGACATCATCATCTTTCACAATGCATTTTTTATTAGTGGATCATTATGTGAGTACAATCCCCACTAGGGTTTTCCCTTGGCTTGGGTTTCCCTAGTTTTAAAAAATGGTGTTATGAGTTTCTTTATAGTTTTCATATTATTGATTTTAGTTTAATATCATATGCAAGTTTAAGGATAACTTATGATATTCATATTTGGGCATAAAGTGTTGGAATATTAAGTCTTGAATTTCAATGATTTGAAGGGAATAGATACAATGGAAACTCCACAAGTATGTAATGTAAATGAGAGAACATTTTATTAGTTTCAGAAGTACCATTTTATTTCCATGGGGAATGGCCCTGTGGGTGTGTTTTACGCAAACTCGTAAGGGTGTGTTTCACATAGAGGTTTTAAGGGCTTAGAACATTTTATTAGTTTGAGAAGTACCATTTTATTTCCATGGGGAATGGCCCTGTGGGTGTGTTCTACGCAAACTCCTAAGCATGTGTTTCACATAGAGGTTTTAAGGGATTACATACACTACAAGTTAGAAACAATTAGAGATAGGGATATTCAGACCTAAGAAAAGTTCACCATTATGACAAGTTATTCAAACCAGGGTTTGAACATATGGGAAACATTAATATATTGCAATACATAAGTTTTGAAGAATTTTATGAGGAAGAATGGATTAGGGAAGTCTTAATTAGGCTACATGATAACCATAAAAAATTCATATGGTGACCCGTTTAAGCAATACTGGTACTATTTCTAGTTGTAGCCAAGCTTGTAAAAAGAGAAGTTGGGAAGCTAACAAAAACTAAATTGGATTGGAGATTTATGAATCTTTTAGACATTATATATGTGTGCGTGCGTGCATGTGTGTTTTTGTGTGTGTGTGCGTGCGTGTGCGTGTGTGCATGTGTGTGTGTGTGTGTGTGTGTGTGTGTGTGTGTGTGTGTGTGTGTGTGTGTGTGTGTGTGTGTGTGTGTGTGTGTGTGTGTGTGTGTGTGTGTGTGTGTGTGTGTGTGTGTGTGTGTGTGTGTGTGTGTGTGTGTGTGTGTGTGTGTGTGTGTGTGTGTGTGTGTGTTAGGTTAATTTCTAAAATCATGGGATATAAGAAGAACTATATTTCAAGACAAAAATTTGTTGTAATAGGAGTTATTGAAACAACATGCAAAATGACAGTTGATGGAGAGAAATTTAAAGTTTGTGAGATCTTGAGGCAACAACTCCTTCAAATCATTAAGAGGATTAAACATGACAAGTATCAACCTTTCAGATTTGGATCATTGATTATGTACTATTTCTTCCATAGTATGCATAAGTTTCCCAATATTCCACATTGAGCATGGACAACATATAAATGCACTATTCAAATCATTACCAACTATTATTGTTTAGAAAATAAGTCAATGATAATAGCATATATCTTCTATATTGCAAAAGGATTTTAATTGAGATGAAACAAAGAATTAGGATACCAAGACCACTTGTAGAGAAGTATGAAAAAACCATTTCTTTATAGCTAAGACATATTATACATGTACGGAAGTAGTGGAACCAAGGACAATATTTATTCATCCAATGGGAAATGAGGTAATGTTGCTTTTTGAGGATTGATGCTGCAAATGTAATGGAATTTTTATTGTGGTATGTGTTTTCCAACTATAGCAATCAATTATATTTATATGAAGAATGAGTTATGAATAGAAATGTTTCTTCAAGGACATGTCCATTCATAAAAAAATCATTACAATTACATATATACAAATTATATATATATATACACATATGTACACACACACACACACACACACACACACACACACACACACACACACATGTACATGTGTATACACACACACATATGTATATGTATATATATGTGTGTTCCAATGGAGCACATCTGGGTAGATAGAAGTAGAACGATGAGCAATTACTCCTAGCCCTCCACTTCTAAAGGAATGAATCTCCCCTCCTTTCATCTGCACCACCCCTTCTTTCATATAATTAGGATCGGAGTAAATTCTTAAAGGCCATGCAATATATGTATATGTATGTATACACACATGCACACACACACACACACACACAGACACACACACACACACACACACATGTATGTATGTATGTATCTATACATACATACATACACATATATAAATGTAAATGTGAATGTGTATATATATTATCTTTCTCTAATTTATAAATAATAATGAAATATATATGTATATACATATATACATATATACATATATACATATATATACATATATATACATATATATACATATATATACATATATATATATATATATGTATATATATATATGTATATATATATATATATTCATGTACATCTCACATATATTAAATATATATACACACATCTTCTCTAGAATTTATTTGACAAAAGCTATAAAACATCAACACTCCCTCTTAGTTAGGGGGGATAAACACATGGTTAGGTATTAACTCAATGTAATATAAGAATAAATGTGATCAAAAGATATTTGAAAATTTTGATATCACATTTGATATCATAAGTATTAGCCTCTAGAATATCAATATACGATATACACCAAATACTTAAAATGTTCATAAGGTATGTACACACATATTCTCAATGATTCTTACCATATGAATAAGCATGGCCCGTTTAAGGAAGTTAATCCACCATTCAAGTAATATTCTATTGTGATCTTCTTAGTTATCATAAGAAGTTCATCACAATAGAAGGCTATGGTCTGTTTAAGGAACTTAATCTATGATGCAAGATATCATCCATCATGATCTTCTTAGACATTATAAGATGTACATCATAATAGATGACCATGGTCTGTTTAAGGAACTTAGTCCACTATGCAAGATTACAATCTTTTATGATCCGATTCAGACATCATAAAATGTCTATCACAATAGAAGGTTAAGTTATTGAAAGATCACCACCTTCCAATAAATTTTGTAGATACAAGTGATAATCATTTGGAATTTTTTTACTTCCTCATGATGTAGATAGGGCATAATCTCATTAAATCATGAAATCACATGCATGATATGAAAAGTTTACATGAAGTCAAAACTCCATCTAAGATCTTCAAAGATCAACTAAAATATATCCTCTATCTTATCCTTCAAATGGAAGTGTTAGACTCCTTGAAAACATCAATCTTCTAAACTTCTTGCCTATAACAAAGTGTTAGACTCCTTCTGAATCTAATATCAATCATTTTAACTACAATGGAAATCTCGGAGGAAAAGATCAAGGCACATAGCTCTTATAGTATGTATTAAAAATACAAAATAAGTAGGAGAGAGACTTATGTAATATTCAAGTATAATAATGATATTGGAAATGATCAATTATTCATAAAATCATAATAATGTAAATATATATTGTCTCTTCCTTCAAAGAAATATTTATTTTAATTTTCAAGTGACAATCTTATTTATAATTTAATCATATTCAATATTTATAATTAAACTTGAATTGTATTCACTTTTATATTCTTCCTGGCAATATTAGGAAAGATATGATATTTCTAATAATTCAAATTATTACATAACTATTACATAGTTCTACTTACCTTGGGGGATGATAAATTTTATGTGTCTCATGATCTCCTACTTTATAAGTGGTTGACTTGGACAAAGGTCCACTATCCACATGGTTTCCTCAGTTGAAGAAAGATTTAATTGATTCCTTTTCCGGTTGAGACTTTGCTCCCCATGAAATGTATTCCTTGCATCAATTAAAACTATATTATGTGCCACCTTATTAATTCAATGCATTCCATAATATTTATTTTTGCATCACAATTCATCACACATAGTGATAATTGTGAAGCTCTTGAACAATCCTAGACCTCTTGCCCCACCATTTTCCAAGCTAAAAGGTCTCCTTGGATTATCCTTCATTGTACTGCCAATGCTAAAGATCAATTTTCCACTATCAAATTATCACAAATTAAAATTCATGCCCAATATAAAATTTATTAAATATTTAGGCTCACAATTATATATTACATCACCCTTAATGAATAATAATATATTGTCTATGTCACAAAAATACTCAAATTGACTTAATGGGGGTTCCTCTCATCCAACGTGGGTCTTTCTCCATGGGGATCTAACTCATTGGCCCGAGTCTCACATCAAGGACATGATGTAAAACAAGCCCAAGTTGGCATCCATTATCCTCATTGTTAGGAGTTTGCAAAAATTCAATGTAAAGGCCCTTTCCCATGTGACAATCTAGCATATTCAATCCAACACCATGTAGAATCACTAGCTCCACATTGACTCTGCACACATGATATTCACAAAGAGAAATACAATATATTCCCAACTAATAGTTCAACATGCTCATCTAAAATCCCATGTGGAAAAATCACCTACTCGATCTTGGTCATTATCAGATAATTACATAAGAATATCAATCTTAGAAGAAAATATTGAAGCTGCACATTCCAGTGAGAAATGACATCAAACACACACCTAGTACTTGTTGTAAGCATGAATGCTAATGATATTCCTATGGGGGAGTATTGTAGATATGTTTCTATGATGATATGTTACATTCATGACCGAGTTTGTCATTGATGTCAACATAGTAGTTTTCTATGGTATTTGACAGAAGAATAGTGGAAAGATCAAGTTGGTATGGATGACTAGCTAAGTATTCTAACTATATGAGGTTATGGGAGATACGTTTGAGTATCTAGTATATGTAGTTAACATTGGAAGATGAAATGATAAGTCTGGAAGAAGTTATGTAATTTTTAATGATGTCTATTCTGAGATAGAGTTTACAGAGGCATGTTAAGTAGGGTTTTTATTCTAAGGATCAAGGTTGAGGAAATGAAGAAGACACGTTGATGATGATGTGGCCAAGTTTGCTCATTATAATATTGCATGTATAGAAAGATATTCAAGTTGCAAGGTGGAGATTAATGTTATTGCTAAGTGTAATGTGTTCTTAATGTGGTCCTATACTAATTAATTGAGAAGGTCTAATAGCCAAATCAAGGAATTGTTTTGAGGACTTGGTATAAATGAAGGACATTTTCCTTTATCAAGTATGACATGAATTGTATTGATGCAAAGAGATTGTAAGCATAATGAAAAGTTGAGTAGAGTAGTGTGGAAGTGAAGGAAACTTCATTGCTGAGGTTTTGTTGAGTGATCCAAGGTTTGATATTTGGATTTGAGGTTTGTGATCTAGTCTACAAGGTCTCAAAGTGATTGGTTTAGTTGACATAATAGAGGAAATAAGAAAATAATAGTAAATTGCATGTTTGATCAGTGAGCTCCTCTTGTAGTTGAAATTGTATGTTTAGGCAGTGGGATCTTCTTGTATATTTTGTACTACGTAGTGCCTGCCCCTAGTTTGCATTTTATTATCAATGCCAAACTCTTTTAGGCTAGTTTTATGCTTGATTATTACTAGCATTATTTTGAGATTATCAGATATTGTTTCATATTCAGTTGATTTATGATGAGATTACTTGGTACTCTATACTTTATGTATGCATGATGATTATTATAATTTTTTCAGTTATTGATGATGATTAGTTAGATGGATTATCATATGTGTTTTCTTATGGATACCTACCCCATACTACTTGTGTATGGTGTGCGTGTATGTTTTCTTTATGTATGGCATCTCTGATGTGTTTAAGGAAGGGAGTCGTAGTCACTTGCTAGTCAGGATCTACATGATGCACCACTTCCTACCATTTCCTATTTAGTTTAGAATATTGTGTTTGTAAATGCGTGAATTTTATGTAGATTGTAGGTATCAATATCGACTTCCTTAAATTGCTAGGATGAGCGTAGCTTATCTCATTATCTCAATGGTAAGAGAGGGGAGATAAATTCTTAAGTCCAAATCCAAAACCTTTAAGCCATTTTTCCTAGAATATTAGGACAAGTATCTGAGTTGATTATGTTTTGAATGCGTCAAATGATGTTGATTCATGACTATAACCCCTTAGTTTGATTTTGTATGTGTTTTTCTATGATGGGTTTTCGCATTTTGTTTTATAAGTCTTTGGTGATTTTTCTATTAATTAAGTCAAATTAAATGATTTAATTTAATGAAAATTTATTATGGTATTTTAATATTTAATTAATTTGAAAATTAATTAAATAAAAGAGAATTAAATTTGAAGATAAAAGTTATAAGAATAATTTTAGAACATGATAATATTTATTTCATTTAATAATAATATATTTAGAGTTCATTTTTAAATAAATGCTAAATACTATTATTATTTAAGTTAATAAATATTTTATCATTTAACATCAAAAATAAATTAAGAAGTGAAAAAGATATTAATTTATTAAAAGTTTCAAAATTGCATAATGTGTGCATGAGATTAAAATTTAATAAATTAATTGAAAACAGAAGTCAAGTGAGAATTAAATAAAGTTATTTTATAATTCAATAAATGTGCATGGAAAAGATAAAGAAAAGATAATAAGAGTTAAAGTTTGGTGAGCAAGGAGTTCTCTCGGGTGAATGCACAATTAGTGCCCCAATTTTAGGAGAGAACTCCATATCAAAATTTGGGGGTTCATTTTCAAAGGACCGTGAATTTTGGAAGAGGAAGGAATTTTCGGAAGAGAGAAGGTTTTGAGAGGAGAAATTTCTCTCACAATCTTTTTGGGTGTAGCGATTAGCATCAGAGTCTAGGTAGATTCTTGTCAATATTTGCACAGTTTATTACACTTTCTCTTTTCCTGTCTTCTTTGTGACTATGGATTGTGAATTTGGACTTCTCTGTGATGAACCCTTGACCATTTCAATATTGTAAATTACTAAATGCTTGCCAATATCTTCTTTATACGTGGAGATTAGAAAAGTAATCATAAACCCTCATTTTGTAGATTAAAGAATTTAGTATTTTAATCGAGGAGGGTTTGAATTGAAATCAAAATTTTGGTATATAAATTTTATGGGTTTGTCGTAATTTCCCTATCTAGGTTTTGTTAGAATCTCTTATTAAAATAAAAATAAAAATTTTAAACAATTTAAAAAGGGAGGGGGGCTATTATCTTCTTGAAAATTTGTATATATTCTAAAATTTTATAAAATATATATGAAATCAAAATTTTGTTATATAAATTTTATGGGTTTGTCATAATTTCCCTATCTAGGTTTTGTTAGAATCTCTTATTAAAAATAAAAATAAAAATTTAAACAATTTAAAAATGGAATGGGCCTATTATCTTCTTCAAAATTTGTATATATTCTAAAATTTATTGGAAATAAATGTAGTTCTTTTAAAAAGAATATTTATTTTTAATTTTTTTCAAAAAAAATATATGTTTGAGGGAGGGGGTTACCCCACCTCCCCCTTTCCCTTTTTTAAAAATGGTAGCTCTGCCATTGATGCAGAGACTGTGGCAGCGGTAGTACACAATACACAGTACTGTCGCTGCCGTAGGGAGGTCGTGGCCAAGGCCGCTAGGCCTTTAAATAAACATTTTAAAGTTTTTTTAAATAATTTTTTTAATATATAATTTTACAATATAATTTAATTTAGTATAATTTAATTTAAATTTTATAATTAGTTTATTACAAATTTATAATATTTAATTTATTAAATTATGTTTATTTAATATTTTATTTTAAATAATTTATTTAATAAACGGGTTAAGAATATTATTTCTACTGTTAATAGTCAATTTAAATAAATAAAATTTAATTAAGTTTAAATTATGTATAGGAATATTTAGTGAATTTATATTTATTTTATTAAAACACTAATATTGACTTTAATAAAATTGAGAATAAGTTTTATAGGAAGATCAATAGATATTATATAAATGAATAAATAATTTCCCTTAGAATATTTTAGGAAATGGACTTTATATATATTGGAGTAATTCTATATTTTATTCAAATAAATGAATGGGTTGACTTGTAGGGTAAATTAAGAATCTTTTACTTAAGACGTACTTTGAAAATGGAAACTGAAAACCTTACATTTAACTCATCAATATGTTTTCAAAATCAAACTGAACTGTGAGACTATTATGTTTTCTATGTACTATCTATGCTTTGGGGTTTTGGGGTTGACCTTTTTTTGACCAGTCCTAGGATGTTACTAGAGGCTTAGGAGTTTTGTGTTTGTGATGTCATGATGATGTTTTAATTTTGATCTTTTATGCTCAACCATGGTAATTTGTCTGGTATGCTCTCTGATGTGTGTTGATCTATTGATTGTTAATGCTTTCTAGTGTTCTTGTGTGAAGCTGAGGTGAATGTTATGACCTACTTGAGTTAACCATTTTGGAGTCTTCGATCAGTTGTATTTGGATTGCTTTCCAATTGCTTTTATAGGACTGAGGTGTTTGGAATGATTTGTTTTTGGTGATGTCAAGTTATGACATATTTGACTTAACCATTTTGAGTCTTTGATCAATATTTTTGGGATGCTTTCTAGTTGCTCATAGAGAACTGATGTGTTTTTATGAATTATCTTTTGATGCTTTCCAGTCACTTGTATAGGATTGGGGTAATTGAATATGATTCTTTGATTTGTATTTTTATGAGCCTAGGGTAGGTTATCTATATGTAATTTCAGGAAGTGGCTTGCAATGGAGGCCAGGCTCTAAGTGGCTACTAGGGTAACCCATTGTAAGTTTTTTAATAAGTGAAAAAACTACACTAAATGAGAGTAAAATAAACCTAATAAGAGCCTTTGTATGTTCTCACCCATGCCTTGAGTGCTAGTACAGACTAGGATGAGAGTAGAGAGGATTCTTGGTTGCGACCTTGCATTGTTAGTATGCCTTGTCAGTACAAGAGGATACTAGTGCCACATAGGGTCATAGGGGGCTGGTGTCCTGAGAGACTACTAGGGTAACTCTAGCATTGATTTGTGCGATGACACTTTTTAGCTTACATAGTGAGTTTCCTACATGTCTATGTGTGCCTTTGGGATTAGATGTCAATTTATCTTCGTACCTTTGAGTTAAATTACTTTTAGGGTTTCTTGGACTTAGAGAGTACTTTTGATATTTGGATTGTTATCCTGTATGGGACTTGAGACTATTTCCTTAGCATGGTGGGAGTGGGCCTTTTTGGGTTACGATGAGGTCAGGTGGTAGTGCTTTTTACTCTTACCATTGAGATCTATCCATTGCTACCATGGTTGGAGTTTCCTTATCTGCATTTCCTTTCATTCTATCTTTGTATCATTATAATGGATGGTTATATCTTATGATGGATGTTTATATTTTATGATGGATGGTTTCATTTATGGTATTATACTTTGTATCATGGATCCAAGGAGTATGATGTAATTTTATTTGTATAAATGTATATTCTTTTAGCCTTTCATACCCTATGACATGTACAGTGGATGATTGAGCATTCTGAATTTTATTGCAAAGTGGCATTCAGAACAAATGTATATTATTTAAATGGACATTGGACTTTTAATTATTCTTTCATATGGATGTGGTATTTATTAGACTTAGTATTAATTAAATTAAATGTGACTCAACATCTTGGGATCCTTAAGGAATGTAATCTATTATGTTTGCTTCTATATGATCAAGTATGTTATTGCTTTTGCTACTTTATGTTTGATGTGTATGTTATTCTTTCTCATTAAAAAAATGTTTTGAGAACTTAGTAAAATTTTAGGCTAATTCGTTTGGATCCCTTGGTGGGGAATTACATACTACAACTCCTAATAGGGTTGACACAACTCCTAATAGGGTTGGAATCTCCTAATAGGGATTCAAAGTCCCCTTAATATAGACTCTATGTATTAAATGTTGTAATAGACTCCTAATAGGGTCCATCCTCTAACAAGGAATAGTTATATTAGTACATCATCTTGTGGGCATCATTCCCACCAGGGTTTTCCCTCTGATCAAGGGTTTCCATAGTCAACATATCTGGTGTAATTGTTGATGTGCATCTTATTATGATTGTTGTTTACTTTGGTTGATTGGTTAAGTTTGTTTAAAGAAGATAGATGCTTTAATTGTTGGATAACTAATTTAGAGCCCCTCTTAGTTATCTTGGTGGACTATTGTTTCTAACAATTAGTATCAGAGCATCAAGTACTTGAAGATAAGGCTTCATAGCTTTGGGAGATTAGTGGCAAGCTATTTTAGAAAAGATAGTCCCAAGTTTGATGGAGGAAATTTTGACTCCTAGAAGATGGAGCTTCTTAGTGAGAGATTATAATTGTGTACAGAATTGAGCATTGAGTTTTTGGATAGAGGGACAAGTAAAGAGAGATTCAGATCTGATGAAGACATGGAAATCAAAGAAGGTATTTATCTACTTATTAGAAAAGAGAAAGAAGGTATGGAAGTTTTTGTTTGTTGGACATGTAATGAGTTTGTTCATTTTTCATCTACATGCCCTAAGAGAGTAAGGAAAACTAGAAAGAGTTTTCTTTCTGATGAATATGAAGAATTTAAAGCAAGTATGGAAATATTCTTGAATGATTGTGATAAAGATAATTTGGTTAATAAAGAAGAAGTATTAGAAGAGATAGCTTTGGTAACTATTGTTGATCCAAAAGCTAACCATGAAAATGTGGAAGTTATCATTAACAATTATTTGTAGAATGAAGGGGAGCCAAGGTAGGAACAAAGCTTGAAGCCTTTAGCAAAGAAAAGAGTTGAGATAGTAACTCCTAATTTAGGGAATGAACATGATAAAGAATCACCCATCTAATTAGTTCATCAAAAGCAAAGACAAAGATGTGATGACAAGAAGTAGAGTCAATAAAGAACTATGCTTGATATCTCAAGTTGAGCCTAAGAATGTAGATGAAGCATGTAAAGATGATTATTGGTAACAAGCCATGAAAGAGGAATTGGATTAGATAGTAAAGAATAAGACATGGGAATTGGCCCACAGATTAGTAGACAAGAATGTGATAGGAACTAAATGGGTATTTAGAAACAAGATGAATGAACAAGGTAAAATTGTAAGAAACAAATCAAGACTAGTATGTAAAGGTTACTCACAGCAAGAAGGAATAGACTATGAAGAAACTTATGCTCCAATGGCTAGAATAGAAGTAGTAAGATTATTCTTAGCCTATGCAACACATAAAAATTCAAAGTATATTAGATGGATGTCAAGTCAACATTTTTGAATAGAGAACTTGAAGAAGAAGAATACATTGATCAGCCTAAAGGATGTCCTTTGATAGATGACAATGACATAGTATGTGGATTAAGGAAAGCATTGTATGGATTGAAGCAAAAACCTAGAACTTGGTATGCAAGGTTGGACAAATGTTTGACAAAGCTTGGATATAGAAAAGGTATGGAAGACATTAATCTGTAATGGAAAGAAATTGATGATGGTTTAATGATTTTGGTAATATTTAGTGATGATATCATATTTGGAGGAAATGATGAAGAAAGTGAGAAGTTTGCTGAGGAGATGAAGAAAGAATTTGAAATGAGTATGATAGGAGAGATGAAATATTTCCTAGAATTGTAAATTGTACAGAATAAAGAAGGAATCTTTATTTCTCAAACTAAGTACTTAAAGGATTTATTAAAAAGGTTTGGTTTGGAAACATGAAAACCTGTTGGAAAACCTATGGTAACTGGACACAAGTTATTTACAAAGGATAAGACACCTACTATTGAATAGAAAAAGTATAGATCTATGATCAAAGGATTGCAATATTTGATTCTCACAAGGCTAGATATAGTGAATGTAGTTGGAATTGTTGCAAGATTCCAAGTTGATCCTAGATAAGCATATTATGTAGTAGTCAAAAGGATATTTAGATATATGAAAAGAACATTTGAGTTCAGATTGTGGTGTGATAGACCTAATAATTTTACTCTAAGTGCTTATAGTGATGCAGATTGGGTAGGCAATATAGATGATAGAAAAAGCACCAGTGGTGGAGCATTCTTTCTTGGAGGAAGATTGATTTCTTGTTTAAGCAAGAAAAAAAATTGTACATCACAAAGTATAGTGGAAATAGAGAATGTTGTAGCAAAAAATAATTGCAATCAAGTCATTTGGATGAAGCAGATGCTAAAAAATATAAGGATAGAAATCAATGAACCTATTGTCATACATTGTGACAATACAAACATGGTAAATATGTCTAAGAATCTAGTGTTGCATTCTAAGACCAAGCACATTTCTATTAAGTATCATATGTTGAGAGAAAAAGTTGCAGAAAAAGAAATTTGATTGGAGTATGTGAGCACTAAAGAGAAAATTGTAGATATATTCACTAAGCATCTTCCCAAAGAGACTTTTGAGTATTTGCAAGGTATGCTTGGGGTTATGCCACTTCACACATCAAAGTAGAAGATGAAGAGAGAATTAGTCTAGTGTAACAAAGCACCATTTTTGTCTGGATTGAATGCTAATGCTTCCTATATGGGGGAGTATCTGTGATGGACATAGTCATCTAGGACTCTTTTTGGATATTGTTGTGAATAGTTTCTTTTGACACTTGAGCTAGTAAGAATCAATTGTTGTAGAGTTTGATACAATAATGTTGGTTTCTAGAACCTTTGACATTGATGTCAATGGGGGATAAGTTTGGCATGAAAAACAATATGGGAAAATAGTATGTATAACAGATCATAGAAGTTCAACATGAGTAGAGTAGGTTCAACATAAGCACAACATGGAATAATAGTTTGACATAAAGCACATTGAGGTATATCAATGTTGGAGAATGATTGATGAAGAGGATGAACAATATTTTTGTTGGTATTCTTGGAACTAGATGTTTTTCATCTATGTTGCCATCAATGCCAAAGGGGGATATCGTTGCAAGAATGAATGCTGATTATATTCCTATGGGGGAGTATTATAAATATGTTACTATGATGATATGTTACGTTCATGATTGAGTTTATAATTGATGTCAACATAGAAATTTTCTATGGTATATGAGAGAAGAACAACATAAAGATCAAGTTGGTACGAATGACTATTTGAGTATCCTAACTATTTAAGGTTTTGGGAGATATGTTTGAGTATTTGGTATGTGTAGTTAATGTCAAAAGCTAAAATGATAAGTCTGGAAGATGTTATATAAGTTTTGGTGATGTTTTTTCTAAGATAGAGTTTACAGAGGCATGTCCTAGTAAACTTTTTATATCTCTTAGTAGATTTGTTATTTTGAGGATTGAGGTTGAGGACATGAAGAAGACATGTCAATGATGACATAACTAAATTCTCTCATCATAATATTGTCTATATGGAAAGATATTCAAGTTTCAAGGAAGAAGATTAATGTTATCGCTAAATGTAACATGTTCTTAATATGATCCTATAATAATTAATTGAGAAGGTCTAACAACTGACTTAGGGAATTGTTTTGAGGACTTGGTATAAAGGAAGAAAATTTTCCTTTATCAAGTATGACATGAATTGTATTGATGCGAAGAGATTATAAGGAAAGAGGTAGTAGAATGCAAAGTTGAGTAGAGCAATGTGAAAGTGAAGGAAACTTCATTGTTAAGGTTTTGTTGAGTAATATGAAGTTTGATATTTGGATCTAAGGTTTGTGACCTAGTCTCCAAGGTCTAATAGTGATTGGTTCAGTTGATAGAATAGAAAATAAGAAAATAACTATAAATTACATTTTTGAGTAGTGATCTCCTCTTGTAGTTGAAATTTCATGTTTGGGCAGTGGGCTCTTCTTGCATACTTTGTAAACAACTCCTAATAGGGTTGGCACAACTTCTAATAGGGTTGGAATCTCCTAACAGGGATTCAAAGTCTCCTTAATAGGGACTCTATGTCCTAAATGTTGTAACAGACTCCTAACAGGGTCCATCCTCTAACAAGGAATATTTATACTAGTACATCATCTTGTGGGAATCATTCTCATTGGGGTTTTCCATCTGATCAAGGGTTTCCCTAGTCAACATATTTGGTGTAATTGTCTATGTGCATCTTATTATGATTTTTGTTTACTTTGGTTGAATGGTTGAGTTTTTTTAAAGAAGATAAATGTTTTAATTGTTGGATAATTGATTAAACCACACCCCCCCTCTCAGTTATCTTGGTGGACTATTGTTTCTAATAGTGCTCCCCCATGGTGAATTGGCAATGAATCATCCTTGTCACATAGAGCTCAAGAGGAGCATTGGAAACATAAATGGATTTACAATAAGTATGGAATAATTCACTTATTCCTACAACAATGTCCTCTCATGTGTATATCTTTTTCTTCTACACTCTTGAGATCTACATACAAATCTAGAAATTTTTAATAAAGAATACACATATCATTTCATCTTTGATATTTAATATAAGATCGAAGGACTACAGATTTTTTCAACATCACTGTCAACTTATATAGTCAACAAATTTCTCCAGCACAAACTTATACAATCTATTTAGCATCCAAAAGATCCTTAAAGAAAAACCTCCTCTGATTTCATGTAATTTTTCTAAGGACTGATGCTACAAATATAATGGCACTACCATTGTGGTATGTGTTTTCCAATTATAAAAATCAAATATATTTATGTAGAGAATGAGTTATGAATAGACATGTCTCTTTAGGGACATGCCCATTCATAAAAATAATTATTACAATTATATATCCAAAAATTATATATGTATGTGTGTGTATCACATATATGTGTGCAAGTGTGTGCGTGTATGTATGTATATTTATGTATATCTATACATACATACATACATACATACATACATACATACATACATACATACATACATATATATATATGTATGTATGTGTATATATACATGTATGTATCTATATATATGTATGTATGTGGTGTAGGAGCACCTAGGAGAAGGGAAAACCCTAAATTAAATTTTGGTTTATAAATGGTATAACCAACCATTGGGGTAGTAAGGACTACTGATAAAGTCCCAATAGGTGTTTAGGTGGTTTGGTTTTTGGTCAATTAGGTCGTGATAGTGAAAATTGCAAAAATTACTCTAGAGGGAAAAAATGAAGTGAAAGGGGAAAAGGAGTGTGTTAAGATGGTTCTTAGGTGTTCCAAACTCATCTTAGGAGGTTTTGGAACACTCTTTGAAAGTTTGGAGAGTTTAGGAGTGAAATTGTCAAAGTTGTCAAAAAGTTGCATTGCCAATTTTGCAATTTTGTAAAAAATGCATGACAACTTTTTAGGCATTTTTTGGAAAACAATGACTTGAGGTATTTAGGGATCAAAATAAAGGATATGAGGATAGAGGAAGTCTATTTAAAACTTTTCTCAATCATTTTCAAGGGTTGGAACAACTGGATGTATGGATACCACTGGTAACAGGAAAATTTGTGAGTTTGAAGCATAGTTTTGGAATTTGGTTGAAGTTTCAAGATTAAATGAAGAACTATTTTTGAGGGAATAACATCTAAAATTCCCATTTTGAATCTTTGTATAGTTTTTTTTAACTTTCAAGTACATTTTTGAAAGGGTTTAAAAAATTATTTATTTCCTATCAACTTGCTGTCCAACTTTGTGCTACAATTATGAAATGGGCTATGGCTTGAGTGTCCTTGGTCTAATCATCATTTCTCTTGGGGACCAAGAAATATCCTTTGTAAAATTTTTAAATTTTTTTGGTGGAGTGTGTGGGAGGAATTTTTCTATTTTTACAAGCAAGTCCTAGGCAAGTAGGCAAGCTTGGCAAGGTGCAAAGGAGATGCTTGCAAAGAATTTTGTGTGGAACAATGGATTGATATGGATCAATATTGAGTTGGAAATGTGGGAGTAGTGTATGAAGGTAGTAGAACTAAAAGGATGAGGTTGGACAAGGAGTTTGACACTTGTGGAAGAAGAAACCTGAACATTGCCCTTTAAACCCCTAAAAGTAGGGTTTTCTGAATCCATACTGTATGAACGTCACTAGAGGCCAAGACCTAAAAAATCTTCAAGGGTTGTTCATGTGAAAAAAAATTATAGCATATTCCAAGGTGCCTTGCTAAGGGATTTTGTGAGTTATAGTAGTTTCCCTTGTTTCTAGGAGGTCTAAAAGGGGTTCTTGGGGCTACAAGGCCTAACTAGGTAATTTTGTGATTTGGGGTAAAGAAAATTAAAATAATGGTATAGAATGATGAGGAATGTGTTGAAAAACTCATTAGGAGTGTTATACCCTATTTTTGAAGGTTTTGGTGTTCTTGGGAATTTTTGGTACTTCTAAAAAGAAGAAGGCATTAGGAAGAATTGGGAGAATGGCATTGGAGCTTTTAATTGGTGGAGAGTTTCTTGAGTAAAGAGGATAGTAGAGGGATCCTCTAGTTAGAGGTAAGAGAGAAGACCCTAGATTGAGCTAGTAGTAGCCTAAGAAGAGCTAAAAATATCTTAGTAGAAGAAGCTCCCCATCAAAGTGGTATTAGAGTCATAAGATTTGGCTTGTGGTGGCATGTTGTATTCCACTAAATCAAGTTGATCTTCCAAGACGGCAACCAATGCAGAGTTGGCCAAGGAAGTGGATGAGCAAAAGAAACTCTTAGAAGAAAGACCAAGATTCTAGATGAGGTAAAAGACAAGTTGAAAGAGATAGCCAAAGCTAAGGAAGATTAAGACTTTAGAAAGGGTAAAGAGAAGGTGAGTTTGGAGAATGAAATCCTTGAACCCCTTCATAACTTTGTGAGAAATAACCATTCCTAAAGCTCTCAAAGAAGTTGAAGAGAAGAGTTTAGAGAATGTGTCTTAATTTCACAACAAGATGGATGAAGAGGTAGCATTATAATGGTTTGAGAGCATTGAGAACTACTTTGAGCATGAAGGGACAACATAGGCCCAAAAGGTGAGGTTTGAAAAGTCTAGGTTGAAAGGTCAAGCTTTGACATGGTGGAAGTTTGTGCAGGAAGAGAAAGAAAGTGAGGGGAATAAGCCTATAGATAATTGAAAGGAAATGGTGGTAAAGATCAAAGAAGCATACCTGCCAGAGGATTATGAATTTCAAATCTATAAGAAAAGGTAGAATCTCAGGTAGAAAGAACTTGATGTGGCTACCTATATTGAGGAGTTTCAAGAGTTGGCACTAAGATCAAGGGTGCAAGAAGCATAGAGTATCAAGGTTGCAAGGTACTTGAATGGCCTTAAATGGTCCATACACGATGAGTTGAGTTTTTTTAGCCTCACCATACTTTAGATTTGTTTTCAAATAGCTAGGAAGGTGGAGGAAAAACTAAGGAAGAAAGGGGACTCCAATTCTAAGAATAGATATAGAGACAAGGACTTCAAAGGTGGTTCAAGGGGAGGCTCTAGTGGCAGGAGTATTGAACAAAGAAACTATGGATACTCTAAGTGGAGTGAGAAATCTAGTGAGACTAGTTAGAGAGGAGATTCTAGCAAAGGCAGAGGATCCAACAATGGTGGTAGAGGAAAATATGGTAACAATAGTAGAGGGTCACACTTTAGCAACATGAAGTGCTACAACTATGGTAAGTTGGGACATCCTACTTATAGATGTCTAGAAAAGGCATCATATTCTTATGGGGAAAATAAAATCACCTATTGTCAACAAGAAGAAAACTAGAAGGTAGGAGAAGTGGACCTTGATGTGGAGAAAGGTGAAAAACCTCATGTTGAGAATTATATTGTTTAAAGAGCTAGTCAAAGATAAGCCTAAGTAGAGGAGGGCATTATTTAGGATAACCTCCAAGATATTGGGAAAAGTATACAAGGTAATCATAGATTTAGGGTCTATTGAAAAGGTCTTGTTAGAGGAGGCAATACAAAAGCTTGGTTTGACCAAGATCCCACATTTGTGCCCTTACAAGGTGACATGATTAAATAAGGGGCAAAATATCCTAGTGAATGAACAAGTGTGATCAGATATCACCATTGGCAAGTACTAGGATATGATCTTGTGTGATGTACTCCCCATGCATACTTGTCACATATTTTTGTGAAGACCTTGGCAGTATGACATGGAGGTAGTGCAAAATGGGAAGGAAAACAAGTATTCCTTTAAGAAAGATGGTGTCACTTATAGAATCTAGTCCATAGTGGAAGAAGATAAGGTGGAGAAAACTACTACTAAAGCCTTTCTCATGATTGGAAAGTAATTTCCCAAGGAATTGAAGGATAGTGAAGGAGTAGGTTATGCTGCTATGCTAAAGCCTAAGTTGGAGGAGACAAAAAAATCCACACCTATACCTACTGAAGTGCAAGGGTTATTGGACTAGTTTAAAGACATCATTTGTTATGGAGCACCACCTACCCCATTGATGGGGAAAGTTTAGGGTATACTACCCAGTTTATGCCACTGATCCATGCTAGATCTTGGTGTTCTCCTAACACCTAACTTGGTCTATAGGATTTCCTACAACTTAGAAGATCCCATGACCTTCCCTAACCTTCCCACTAGGTGAAATGATCAAATCTTGCTCCATGACTCACTTATCCTCTTAGGAGTGCACTTCTTCCAAAATGCATATGTGAGTCTACCAAGGTTCCACAATAATCCCTAGTCCAACTAAGGTTTTATGAGTTTTAAGGTACTATTGGAACACTTTTAGTATGCTTGAATGGATGGTAACAATGGGTTCATACCCAATTTCTTGGTTTCTTTACAAAAAGGCTACTATAAGAGCCCCTAATTAGGCCTTCACCCAAATTTATAAGGATAATAACTTATTACCCTTAGGGATTCATCAGACCTAGCCTTAATAATTTTTTTTTCACAAAGTCCATACTAAAATATTTTTGAGCTTTTAGACCACCAACAATTTGTACAACAATAATGCAAAAAATGAGGGTTTTGGGGGGTTTTGAGGGCTACCTGTGTTGATTAAACCACAGATAGAAATAAAAACTACATGCAAATATAACCAATAATAGAAAATAATAGATCACACAGAAATGAACACAAGGCACCAAGATTTAATGTGGTTCACCCAATCCTTGGGCTATGTCCACCAAACAGAAAGTCCGATCTTATTACAATCCAATGATTACAACCTGATTACAATCTGTAATCCCTTACAACTCAATACTGCCGCAAGAACCAATTTCACATCACATCATAATGAAAAATACCTAACCCTAAACCCTTTTATACAAGTATTTTATGTTGTTTTAGGGTTACAATTAATAATTACATTTCAGCCCAAAATCTTGATAAAATAGGTCCCAATTTTATTTTTTTCAGTGCGATGCCCTGAACCCCAAAGAATTATGGAGTATGTACAGTACTTTCCTAATCAGTCACCACAATCTAACAATGCTTGTTGTCCTCAAATTTCAAAAACCTTATTCAACTCATAGAAACTTCTCCTCATCAAGAAAGAACCTTCTTATATCCCTCTTGAATCCATCCAAAGGGCAAGTCTTGAATCTTTATACTTTTCTCTTGAGAACTAGTTCTTTGCTGATTGCTTCTAGTTGGGCATTGCCTAGCTCGCCTAGGGCTTTGTCAAATAAATGCTTGCAGACATTTTATGGGCCCTTTCTTGCAACATGTTACACATTAGGGCCTATAGTATTGGAATCCAAAAAACCATGGAAATCCCATGGTGGAAACAAGAGCTACAACCCGTTCATTGTTGAGAACTCAAAACTGGACAACAAAAAATTAACTTTAAAGAAATTTATGAAACCTTATAAAAATTGATTATATATTTGATATATTACATGAATAATGAAGAATATAAATTATTCAAGCTATATCATCCAAAAAAAGCACAATCACAATGTAAAATTTCTTCCAAACAAGGCAAAAATCAATATTATTGCTGAAAAAAACATGAACAGACTGCTGAATCCGTACAAGAACAGTATCAAGACAATAACCACATTTTTTTTAGGGTTTTAAAAGCCTAAAAAAACCTCCATTTTTTTAATTTTAATATTTTCAAGGCTTTATGTTAAGCCATTTTACAAATTAGACCTTTTCTTTAACAAAGGACAAAGTTGTTGAGCAACTTTTAAAAGTTGCTACAGTTTTTATTGCCCAAGTAACATTACTTGTTTCCACATTTACAGACCATCAATAGGCCTTCCAAAAACATCCTTTGGAGTTAAAAATTTCATCAACTTTCCTCATCTAAGACGTCCAAGCTCTTAATGCCATCTATAGCATATGGTGACAACTTTTGCAAAATATTGTATTGTCTAAGCATTTTGGTCCTTCAAGAAAATAATCCACCTTGTGAGGTCTTCTAATGCATACATATGCCCAAAATGTAATAAAAAATCCTAACTCAACCTTTCACTGACATGGAAACACAAATAACTTAGAATGATTCCAACTGAAGGTCAAGATACCATTCCCAACAAAGACAAAGGAGGAAACTTCAAAACCTATCCTAGCTTGAACAAACAAGTATGAGCTATATGCTCTTATTGTTATCACATAATTCTTAAGAGAATTTTATCACACCAAAATGAAATGGTGGGAGGCTTGGAAGTGTGCTTCTACACCATACTTCCCCCCCTTAGCACAAACTAAGGCACTTTGGGGTCAAGAAGAGCTGGATTAATGCCAAACTTCTTGAAATGTCCTCCCTCAACCTAGGTGGCTTCAGATTCAGGCTGATCCTTCCATTTAATTAGATGTTCCATATAAACTTGATGCCTTGTAGCTTTCTTCACCCTGGATTCCAATACTTTCTTTGCTTTGGCCGGCTTCTTATTGGGCATTGCATTAGTGTCAAGGTGTTGTAAGACCCTTGGTGTAACTACACTTTGTTGACTAATATCTCCCTTAAATTTGATCAGATCTACAACATTAAATATTGGTGAGATGGATAGGTCTGATGGCAAGTCCACTTTGTAAGCATTCTCTCCATATTTAGCTAGAATCTTGAATGGGCCAACTCTTTGCATTTGGAGCTTAGTGGGCATACCTTGCTGCATTATTGCTTTGTTAAGGTGGACCATAACATAGTCCACAATTTGAAACTATACTTCTTTCCTCTTCTCATCTATTTTGGCCTTGAGTCTTTGAGTCAATTCCAACATAGTTTTCTTCACTTTTTCTTGAACCTCTTTGATAGTTTGGGTGAAATCTTCAGCTTGTCCACTTTTTAACTCCATAGGACCTAAGTCTCTCAACTCATTCACTCCTCTAGGGTGTCTACCATATACTATCTCAAAAGGACTTTTTGTTGTGGTCCTGTTAACACTATCGTTATAAGCATATTTAGCTTCAGAGATAACAAGATCCCAAGTCTACCCATACTCCTTTGTTAAGCACCTTAACAAGTTCCCAAGCACCCTATTGATGACCTCAGTTTGACCATCAGTTTGAGGATGGTATATTGAACTAAAAGAGAGATTAGTTCCTAGCCTCTTCTATAAGGTTTTCTAAAAATGGCCCATGAAGTTGCTATCCCTATTAGACACAATACTTAAAGGGAGTCCATGAATTTGAACTATCTCCTTGAAGAAGAGATGTGCTATATAACTTGCATCATGTGTAGTTTTACACGGAATGAAATGACTCATTTTAGAGAATCTATCTACTACAACATAAATTCTATCCATACTTGATTTGGTTTTAGGGATTCCAACCACAAAGTCCATACTTACACATTCCCAAGGCCTATTTGGAATTGGCAAGGGTTGATAGAGTCCTACATTACTTGTACCTCCTTTAGCTCTTTGACATATTCCACATTTCTCAACATATCTTCATACATCCCTTGCTAATTTAGGCCAAAAGTAGTACCTTTGTACTAACTCCAATGTCTTGTTTATGCAAAAATATCCACTCAAGCTACTATTATGCTTCTCTTGAATCAAATTTTCCCTTATGGATTCCTTATGTACACATAGCTGATTACCTTTAAATAAAAATCCATTTTGAATGGTATAATCTACAAAATCAGTATGAAAATGATTCTCAAACTCTAGGCATACCTTGTAGGCTTGGGAGAAGTCTTCATCCTCTTCATAAAAGTCTTTAAAACCTTCTAAACCAATACTTTGTAGCTGCACTTCTTGGATAGTCAAAAGCTTCCTACTCAAGGCGTCTGCTAGCTTATTGAGCTACCCCTTCTTATGCTTGATTGTGAAGATAAAAGATTGTAGATACTCCATCCACTTCAAATGCCTATTACTAAGCTTTTCTTGAGTGTTTATTTAACTCAAAGCCTGATTATTTTGAAAGACAACAAATTCTTTGGGTAGGAGGTAATGTATCCACTTCTTAAGAGATTTTACTAATGCATAGAACTCCAAGTCATAGGCTGAATATTTCTTCTTAGCCTCATAGAGTTTCTCACTGAAGAATGGCATAAGTCTTCCTTATTGACTCAATACACCCCCTACTACTACATTACTTGCATCACATTCAAGAGTGAATAATTTATCAAAAGTAGATAAGATTAAAATGGGTTTTGTAGCTACCTCTTGTTTCGATGTTTGAAATGCTTTCTCTGCTACCTCAGTCCATTTGAACTTTTTTTTCATCCTACCTAATCCCATTGAAGTTCCTCACAAATTTTCTATAAAATTGTTCCAAGTCATGAAAAATTCTCACTTCAGTCCCTGTTCTAGGAGTAGGCCAATCCAAGATTGCCTCCATTTTTCTTGGGTCCATTTTTAGATTATCCTTGGACACTACACTGCCCAAATAAACCAATTCTCACTGCATAAATACACACTTTTCTACATTAATGGCTAGTTGCTCTTCTTGGAGTCTCTTTAAGACTAACCTTACATGTTCTAGGTGCTCTTCTTTTGTCTTGATATAGATGAGTATATCATCTAGATATGTGACCACAAATCTACCTATGAAGTCCTTCAAGACCTCATTCATTAATCTCACGAAAGTGTTTGGGGTATTTGTGAGCCCAAATGGGATTAAAAGCAATTCATACAATCTATCTATGGTTTTAAAAGTGGTCTTCCATTCATCATCCTCCTTGATTCTAGTTTGGTGATAACCACTCTTTAAATCCAACTTACTAAAGTACATAGCACCTCCTAAACAATCCATCAAGTCTTCTATTCTTGGAATAAGGAATCTATACCTAATAGTGATCTGGTTAATAGCCTTTGAATCTATACAAAGCCTCCATTTTCCTCCTTTCTTTTTTGCTAAGACCACTAGGATTGCACATGGACTAATGCCCTTTTTAATCAACCCTTGATCCAATAATTCTTGCACTTGTCTTGCCACTTCCTTATTTTAATCTAAAGTAAACTTATAGGCTACTTTTTTAGGTAAGTAAGCACTATGTAGAAAATTAATTTGATCACTAATTACTCTTTTAGGTGGTAGTACTATTGGTGTTCCATCTAAGATTATATCCTTGAAATCATTAAGAATTTTTTGCACTTCAAGAGGTATTGGCTACAACTTAGTTTCTTCCTCCTTTGGCTTGACCATAATTGCACATCCTATGGTCTCCTCATCCTGTAAAGCTTGCAAGAACTCTTTGCCACTACTAAGTAACACACTAGGTGTCTTAGAGGTTTTCCCTTCATTCTCTATTAAGGACCTAATTTGAAAGTCCTTCATCTTTCTTGAAAGAAATGACATTTTATTCTCCATCATAGATCACCTTCCTATCAAATTGCCATGGTCTTCCCAATAGAAGATGGCATGCATCCATGGGTAAAACATCACAAAGCACTTTGTCTTTATAGGTTCCAATAGAAAATTCAACCCATGTTGGCTCATTAACAAGTACACTTTGTTCTTGATTCAACCAAGTTACCTTGTAGGGATTCGCATGGTTCCGAAACCTTTGTAAGTTTTAGCTTCTTGTTGCCTCCTTTGATATAATATTATTTGTAGATCCTAAATCCACTATAACCTTGCAAACTTCTCCTTGAATCTTGCACCTAACTCTAAAAGGAGCCCTCCTCTTCTTAGGTTCACTCAAATTGGGCTGCCTTATGAGTACCTTTCTAATCATCAAGTTCTCACCCATTTATGATTCTAGTTTGCTGATTTCATTAGTGCTTAAGCTGCCACCATCTTCTTGAGCATAAGCCACTCTCTTCTCATTACTAGGGGTTGATGGTTTATCAGGACACCTGTAGGTAGGTTGCCCAAGTTGTCCACATTGGTAACACTTCATGGTGGCAAAGCAGGAGCTACTCCTTCTTGCTCCTCTTCCTCTATTTCCTTGAGATCCTCTTCCTCTACCAAAAGATCCCCTTGTGCTGATTTCAGAACTTTGTTCCCAGAGTCTACTTTGCCCTTGGTTTCTTGATTCACCCCCTCTACTAGAACCACCTCTTTGACCACCTCTAGAATCTCTACTGCTTCCCCTATTCTTGGAAGTATGGTCTTGCTTTATTTTTCCTTTCTCTTCCACCTTTAGGGCCATTTAATAACACTGATGAACTATTTTAGGAGTGACAGGGCTCATTTCTTCTTGAATAGACCATTTGAGTCCATTTAATTATGTTGCCAACCTGATACTTTAATCTTCCACCACTTTAGACCTCAAGCATAGGTTTTGGAATTCTTTAGTATAAGAATGCACATCCATGTCTTTTTGCCTCAGATTTTGTTTCCTACTATGTAGCTATTTTTCATAGTCTTCAGGAATGTAGGCTTGTTTGATTTTAGCCATGATTCCTTTCCAGGAAGTAATAAGACCTTTTCCTTCTTTCTCCCTCTCTATTTCCACAAATTTCCACAAGGTGAGAGTAGTGTCTTTCAGCCTTGACTTTGCCACCTTAACCTTCTAAGCATCAGAGACAACATCACATTCAAAATGGTTCTCCATTCCTTCAATCCATTCCATGATAAGATCAAGATCCATTTTTCCACTGAATAGAGGAATGCCTTCCAAGGCTTTACTATTTATTACTTTGATTTCCTTCAAGAAAGGCTCTTATGGTAAAATAGGGTTTGGTGTTGGAGTTTCTTATTCCAACTCAATGTATTTTTCTTTAGCCTCCATCTCTTCTTTCTACTCCATCTTGTCCTTGACTTTATCTGTAGTATCTTGGACCTCACTGAACAACTATTCCAGTTGTGCCAATCTTTCTCTCAAAGACCTATTGTCTTCTTCTTGCTCTTCCACCTTCTTATCCAGTTCAAAATTGGTTACCATTGTGTTAGAATCACTAGATTCACTAGGTGACTATATTCACCTTGCTTTGCACTTGCTTTGTCCCACACCTTAACCTGGTTCTGATACCAATTTGATGGGGAAAGTTTAGGGTAGACTACCCAATCTATGCCATTTATCTATGCTAGATCTTGGTGTTATCCTAACACCTAACTTGGTCTATAGTATTTATTACAACTTAGAACATCCCCTAACCTTCCCAAACCTTCCCACTAGGTGAAATGATCAAATCTTGCTCCATGACTCACTTATCCTCCTAGGAGTGTAATATTTCTAAAATGCATATGTAGGTCTACTAGAGTTCCATAATAATACCTATTCCAACCAAGGTTTTGATGAGTTTTAAGGTGCTATTGGAACACTTTTAGTATGCTTGAATGGATGGTAATAATGGGTTCATACCCAATTTCTTGGTTTCTTCACAAAAAGGCTAGTAGAAGAGCCCCTAATTAGGCCTCCACCCAAATTTATAAGGCTAATGACTTATTTCCCTTAGGGATTCATAAGAATTTTCATTAAGAAAATTTGTTTCACAAAGTCCATACTCAAATATTTTTGAGCTTTTAGGCCACCAAAATGCTGTACAACAATTATGCAAAAAATGAGGGTTTTGGGGAGTTTTGAGGGCTGCTTGCTGTCCTCAACTTTCAAAAACCTTATTCAACTCATAGAAAATTCTCCTATTCAAGAAATAATCTTCTTATATCCCTCTTGAATCATTAAAAAGGGAAATTATTGAATATTTATACTTTTCTCTTGAGAACTACTTCTTTGCTGATTGCTCCTAGCTATGCATTGCCTAGCTCACCTAGGGCTTTATCAAAAAAATGCTTGCACACATTTTATGGGCCCTTTATTGAAATATTTTACACACTAGGGTATATATTCTTGGAATCCAAAAGGCCATGGAAATACCATGGTGGAAACAAGAGCTACAACTTGTTCATTGTTGAGAACTCAAAACTAGACAACAAACAATGAACTTCAAAGAAATTTACGAAACCTTATAAAACTTGATTATAGATCTAATATAATGCATGAATAATGAAGAATATACAATATTAAAACTATATCATCCAAAAAAGGTATATTCAGAAGGTAAAATTTCTCCCAAACAAGGCAACAATCAGTATTATTGTTGAAAAAAAATGCACAGACTACTGAATCCATACAACAACAGTATCAAGACATTAACTACATTTTTTTTAGGGTTTTAAAAGCCTAAAAAAACCTCCATTTTTTGTGTTTTAATAGGTTCAAGGCTTTATGTTAAGTAATTTTGCAAATTATACTTTTTCTTTAACAAAGGACAAAGTTGTTGAGCAAGTTTTAAAAGTTTCTGCAATTTTTATTGCCCAAGTAACATTACTTGTTTCCACATTTAGAGACCATTACTAGGCCTTTAGAAAACATCCTTAGGAGTTAAATTTTTTTATCAACTTTCCTTAACTATGACCTCCAATCTCTTAATGCCATCTATAGCATATGGTGACAACTTTTGCAAAATATTGTATTGTCTAAGCATTTTGGCCTTTCAAGAAAATAATCCACCTTGTGAGGTCTACTAATGCATACATATGCCCAAAATGTAATAAAAAAATCTCGACTCAACCTTTCAAAAACATGGAAACAAAAAGAACTTAGAATGATTCCAATTGAAGGTCAAGATACCATTCCCAACAAAGATGAAGGAGGAAACTTCAAAACCTATCCTAGCTTGAACACACAAGCATGAGATATATGCTCTTATTATATTCACATACTTCTTAAGAGAAGTTTATCACACCAAAATGAAGTGGTGGGAGCATTGGAAGGGTGCTCCTACACCACCTACCACTGAAGAGGGCCATAAGTCATAAAATTTACTTCATACCATGTGCATCATTACCTATCAAGGTTGCATACAAGATGACTCCAGAGAAAAACAAGGACACTACAAAGAAAGTGCAAGGAATTCTTGATAAAGTGTTGGTTAGGAAGAGAATCAGTCCAAGTGCCATACCAGTAGTCTTAGCACCTAGAAAGGGAGGTAAGTGGAAAATGTATAATGATGCTAGGTCAAGTAATAGAATCACAATTAGGTACATATTTCCCATTCCTAGAATAGAAGACTTGATGGTTTGTCTAGGTGGAGCTAGGTATTTCACCAAAATTGATCTTAAAAGTGGATACTATAAGATTAGGATGAAATAAGGGGATGAATGGGTGTCTTCATTTTAGACTATTGATGGTCTCTATGAGTGGTTGGTAATGCCATTTGGCCTTACCAATGCACCAAGTAGCTTCATGAGAGTGATTAATGAGGTTTTGAAGGATTACATTGGAGTATTTGTTGTGGTATACCTAGATGACATTCTCATCTTTATTAAGGCCAAGGAGGAACATATGAAACACTTAGAGTTGGTATTGAGGAAGATCCAAGAGGAAAATTTGATAGTAATCTTGGAGAAAAGTGAGTTCATGAAAGAGGAACTAGTTTATTTGGGGTTTGTAGTATCCCAAGAAAGTCTTAAGATGGACAAAGACAAGGTAGAGGCTATTTTGAGTTGGTCTACACCTAGATCTACTATTGAGGTTAGGAGTTTTCATGGTTTATCATAGTTATATAGGAAGTTGTAAGAAGGTTTAGTGAAATATGTGCAACTATGATGGATACAATCAAAGGGGGCATGAAGACTAATTTGTGTGGACCAAGTGTGTAGATTAGAGTTTTGATAAATTAAAGAAGGAGGTAGCAACCCAACCTATCTTGGCTCTACCTAGTTTTGAGAAGTCCTTTGTGGTAGAATGTGATGCTAGTAACATAGTAGTTGGGACAGTTTTGAGTTAGGAGGCAGACTAGTGGCATTTTTCACTAAGAGGCTTAATGAAGCCAATACAAAATATTTAGCTAATGACCTAGAGATTTATGCACTTGTCCAAGCCCTCAAGATGAAAGGCATTACATCTAACCTAAAGAGTTTTTCTTCTTCATAGATAACTAGGATTTGAGTTTTATTAACTCACAAGAGAAACTAATTCTGAGACACATCAAATGGATGGAGTTCTGATAGCCTTAGACCTTCACTATCAAGTATAAGAAGGGGATAAACAATAAGATGATAGATGCTTTGATTAGGAGGTTGCTAACAGTGCTAGAGGTCAAGTTGTAGAGCATTGGATTGGATGGTTTCGAAGATCTATATGAGGAGGACCTACACTTCTCAGAGGCTTATAAGGTATGCACTAAATTTGCTAACCATTTCCATAGTAATTTTGTTGAATACACATTGCAGAATGGACTTTTGTTCAAATGAAAATAGTTATGCATTCCAAGGGGATCCATGAGAGAAAATCTCATATAAGAGAAGCACAATGGGAGCATGAGTGGGAACTTTAGTATAAACAAGACCTTGGACCTTATGGAATGATTCTATTACTAGCCTAAAATGCAGAGAGATGTTATGAGGTATGTGGAGAAATGCAATATATGTCAGAAGGAAAAGGGAACTTCATCTAATGCAGGACTCTACCAACCTCCCTATTCCTAATAGACCTTGGGAGTGCATTAACATGGAATTCATAGTGGGGTTACCAAGGACTAGGAAATGAATGGATAGTGTCTATATGGTTGTAGATAGGTTCAAGAAGATGAGCCACTTCATACCATGTAGGAAAACACATGATGTAAGTAATGTTGCCAACCTATTCTTCAAGGCGGTGGTTATGATACATGGCTTGCCAAGAAGCATAGTAGTTGACAGGGATGTCAAGTTCATGGGGCACTTTGGAAGACCCTATGGAAAAGACTTGGAAAAAATTTAGCACATAGCTCTACCTACCATCCTCAAACTGATGGTCAGATAGAGGTAATAAATAGGGTATCAAGAAACTTACAAAGGTTTCTTACCAAGGAGTATGGAAAAAATTGGGAGCAAGTTATTCCTCAAGCTGATTTTTCATACAATGATAGCAAGAACCATACAATAGGGGATAGTGGTATATGGTGCTCACCTAAGAGGTATAATGGAGTTGAGAGGCCTACCTTCACATCAAAATATTAGTGGGATTGCTGATGAATTTTTGGAATCAATGAAGGAGGTACATGACTAAGTAAAGAAAATCTTGATGGAGGCCAATCAAAAGTTGAAGGAGAAGAAAGATGAAGGGAGGAGAGAATTACAGTTTCAAGTGGAAGAATTGATGATGGTGTATCTCAACAATGACAGATTACAAAAGGGAATCCCTAGCAAATTGCAGATGACAAGGATTGGGCCATGCAAGATCCTTGAGAAGTGTGGACCCAATGCCTACAAGATAGATCTACCCAATGATATGTCTCTTTCTCCAATATTCAATGTGAAAGACCTAGTACCTTGTAGAGGTCCTAAGATAGATGGTATAGAATATCAAGAAGAATTGAACAAGGATGCAATAGACATGCAGATACTTGAAAAGAAGCAACCACAGTTGAGAAGATCTTGGATTCTAGAGTGAAGAAGAGATCAAGAAACAAGGTCTACAAGGAGCATTTGGTAAAATGGATGGATTTTCTAGAGTCTAAGGAAACTTGGATTGCTGAGGGTGATTTTAAGAAGCTTGGTATGAACACTAAGTTCTTATGCCTACTAGTACCTTAACCTCTTCTTGTAGGGGGAGAATGGTGCAGGAGCACTTAGGGGAAGGGAAAACCCTAAATCCAATTTTGGTTTTTAAACGGTATAATAAAACATTGGGATAATAAGTAATACTAATAATTTTCAAAGAATTTTATAGGTGGTTTGGTTTGATAGGTTTTTGATTAAGAGTTTGGTTTTTGGTCAATTAGGTCCTGATAGTTAAAAATTGTAAAAGTTGCTCTAGAGGGAAAAATGAAGTGAAAGAGGGAAAGGAGTGTTTTAAGATGGTTCTTAGGTATTATAAACTCATAATAAGAGGTTTGGCAATATTATTTATAATTTTGGAGAGTTTAGGAGTGAAATTGTCAAAGTTGTCAAAAAGTTGCATTGACAACTTTACAATTTTGCAATTTTGAAAAAATTGCATGATAGCTTTTTAGGCAGTTTTTGGAAACCAATGACTTGAGGTAGTTATAGATCAAAAAATAGGATAGGAGGATAGAGTAATTATATTTAAGAATTGCCCAATTATTTTGAAGGCTTGGAACAATTGGAAGTATGGATACCACCTATAGCAGGATAGTTTGTGAGTCTGAAGCGTAGTTTTGGAATTTGGTTGACATTTTTGGATTGAATGAAGAAATAATTTTGAGGAAATATAATATTGAATTTATGGTTTGAATCTATGTATCATTTTTTATTTTAAGTAAATTTTTGATAGGGTTTAGAAAATTATTTGTTTCCTGTGAATCTACTGTCTAGTTTTGTGTTGCAGTTATGAAATGGGCTATGGTTTGAGTGTCCTTGGTCTAATCACCATGGATCTTGGGGACCAAGAAATAGCCTCTATATATTTTGTAAATATTTCTAGGATAGTGTTTGGTAGACCTTTTTCTATTTTTACAAGCAAGCCCTAGGCAAGCAAGCAAACTTGGCAAGGTGTAAAGGAGAGGCTTGTAAAGCATTTTGTGTGGAACACTAGATTGATATGGATAAATATTGAGTTGGAAATGTGGAAGTAGTTTATGAAGGTAGTAGAACTCAAAGGAGGAGGTTGGAAAATAATTTTGACACTTGTGGAAGAAGAAACCTTAACATTGCCCTTAAAACCCTTAAAAGTAGGGTTTTCTGAATCTGTAATGTGCAAACGTCACAAGAGCCCAAGGCCTATAAAATATTCAAGGGTTGATCATGTGAAAAAAAATTATAGTATATTACATGGTGAATTGTTAAGGGATTTTTTGAGTTATAGCAGTTTCCTTGTTTCTAGGAGGGCTAAAAGGGGCTCTTAGGGATATAAGGCCTAACTAGGAAATTTTGTGATTTGGGTGCAAGAAACTTAAAATAATATTGTATAAAGATGAAGAATGTGTTGGAAACCTCATTAGGAGTGTTTTACCTTATTTTTGAAGGTCTTGGTGTTCTTGGGAAGTTTTGGTACTTCTAAGAAAAAGAAGGCAGTGGGAAGAATTGGGAGAATGGCATTGGAGTTTTGAATTGGTGGAGAGTTTCTCGAGTAAAGAGGATAGTATAGGGATCCTTAGATTTAGGGTTAAGAGAGAAGACCCTATAGTGGGCTAGTAGTAGCCTGAGAGAGCTAGAAAGCTCCTAGTATAAGAAGCTCCCCACCGGTATATATATGTATGCATGTATCTTTATATATGTATCTATATATATATATATGTCAATGTATATATATGTATATATATGTATGTATATGTATATGTATATATAAATATATATGTATGTATGTGTATATATATGTATATATGTGTATATATATATATATATATATATAATGTATTTCTCTAATATATAAATAGTAATGAAATATATATGTATATATATATTTATGTACATCTCACATATATTATATATATACACACACACATATCTTTAGTAGAATTTATTAGGCAGAAACAAAAAAAAATCAATAGTTAACACATGATATGATTTAAGGATATGCTAAAGTATTTCTAGAATAAGAAAGAGACCCAACTTGTGAGAAATGGGGTAAATAAAAGGAAAAATCTAGTGTAGTGAGAGAACAATTATATAGTGGAACAGGGAAAAGAAAAGTGGAAAAGATGGTGGAAACATAGCTAAAGAACTAGGTATGATCAAAGAAGAAAGGAAAGAGGCAAAGAAAATGACAAGTGAAATTCATGCTAAGAATGAAAACTTGAAACATCAAGTAGCGAGCAGTCAAAAGAGCCTAATACAGAAGCAACTACTAGATAAAGTGACCATAGAAGATATCAAGTATGAATATGACATTGAGATTACTAGAGCATGAATTATTCTAGAGAATAATACACCTATAATATCTACAAGATATTCTCTTGTAGTTAGAAAAGAGGAACCTAAGAGTGAAACCTAAAGATCTACAAGGACATAAAAAAATACTCATAATAAAACAAGGAAGACCACTAGGAAAAAAGCCAAGGCCCATGACCCAAATTTTAAGAAACCAAAAATTATTGTTAGGAAGAAAGGCATAAATGATAAAGAAAAAGAAAATAAGGGAAAGGAAAAGAAAATTAGAACCTGAGATGGAGCACCAAAATGTAGAGTAACGATGGAGAAAAGAAAAGAATTTAGATGTAGAAAGAAGAAAATGGAGACTAGATTTAAATAAGGTAATAAAAAAAATTGAACATGAAGGTAATCTAGATCAATTAAAAAAGCTCTATTGGAGGTATAATGAAGATGAAAAAAAGAATGACTGAAGATTCCATTATAAAATATCTATTTAAATTGAAAAAGAGTGATGTTGACCACCAAGTTATGATAGCTGATCATCTATTTGAAAAGTTGGAGGAGAGAAGAATGATAGTTATTGAAGTACATATTGTAAGATGAGAAGAGATATATTAGTTAAACTAAGTATATTAAATAGCTATGATGCAATGTATAATGTTCTAGAAAATGTGAAACCACTACTTAGAACATCTAGGAGGATAGTGAAGTAATGACATGTCAATATGAGGAAGTTCAAGTTGAAACTAAAGATCACTTAATGAGATACTAAATGATTCAAATGATATGAAGTCAACGAATAATTTTTTTGGTATATATGTTAATGAGCCTAAAATTCTAGGAAGTAATGACAAGGAGACATAGAATTTTATGAGTACAGTCAAACAACTGGATTTTTATATCCATAGTGTACCCATACAACTTGACGTAGCACTAAAAGAAGTAAAATAATTAAAGGATCAAGGCAATATGGATGACACTAGAAATTTAGGAGAGGTCAAAATCATAATTTCCAAGGTAGTTAATCTAGAAGAAACCGTGGATGGTAGTAAAGAATGAGAAGAAAAATAAGAGGAATCTAAAGTAGATGAAGTATAACACAAGCTAGATGAGTAATAAAAGGTAACTAGAAAATAGAATCATAAGATTCAAATAAAAGATTAAGACATGGATATTAGTTAGTACACATTTCCATATGTGGAAAATGAAGAGTGATCTTCATTTCACATTGTAGATGACTCTAATAAAAGAGATATTCATGGCACCAATATTGGTCCACACATAGGTAAATATACTAAGAGGGGAGGGGGGGGGAGAGGGGGGTGAATCATTATATTCAAGATGTATTCTCCTTTTACCATCAGTCAATACATGCACTGATCAATAATTTAGTGATCTCTATAGCTTGATAGGTTATGGTTTAATAAAACAAACAATCAAAATTATATCATTTCCCAACACAAATTTATCTCATGGAAACCTACCTAGGGTAAAAATTATAGCGTATGAGTTGATCCTCACCAAATTTGCACTCTTCTAAAGTGCACCCAATAAAGATCTTATCTCTATTAAAATATTACAAAGACCTCATAAGGTTCCACCTTATTAAGAGATTTAGATAAGACCTTTGAGAGTGTTTCTCACTTATGATCAACTTGGGTAAAGGACTTTAGAACACATCTTAATGTGCCACCCTGTTAGAGGATTTAGTACAAAAGGCTTGTTAGAGTCCATCCTTGATAGGATTCACTATTTTAGTAATTAGAAAAAAACATAGGGAATTATCTAAACATATTAATGACTTCACTTATCTTAAATATAGATATCTTTAATGCTCATTGGATCTGTCTATAACTTTTCTTTGCTCTTCTTGGCTCTACAACTTAGACATGATTTCTTACGTGCTTGGATCCTCTAGCTACTACATGATATATAACTTGTGTTTCTTGAAAGTTTTCTATTCTCTTCAACACACTCTCTTTCACATTGTGTTTATGAATTCTCAATTTCACTCTCCTTGTTGTGAGATTACATTTAGCTCAACATTGTGGCTCTTTTCCTATTCACATTGTAATCTAACCTTTTTCCTTGAGACATAATTATCTTGTATAATCCATTTTTTTATCTTCCTCAAACCTAATCTATAAATTAAAATTTGAATCCTCAAGCCTATATTTAGATTGTGTACTTGTCTCTGTCTAGCAATGTTCTTGTCAAATCTAGCTTGTTTGCATGTATTTCCTCTCCCATTTGATTTCTATATGATGAGGGAAAAATCCAAGACCAAAATGAACATAATAGGAAAAGGAGAATATTATTATTAGAAGTGATATACTATTAAATTTAGTACAATGAGAATAGAATCAAAGATGTTCCCTATGGGCTTACAATGTTGTCTGATCCTAGAGAAAACCCTCCTCCATTACCTTCTCTCAAACTCCACCAAAAACTACCTTTAAAATGCTAGAAATGTCCTTAAGTAATCCCCAATTAAATTTAGGTTTAGGAATAAATTTTAGAATATGCCATTTGGAATCCACCATCAAAATAGAAGGTTCTAGAAAACATGTCAAAAGTCGATGTAAAATTAGAAGAATCTAGAAATGGTATTCCAACTTCTGGAAGGCATAACTTTTGATCTGGGACTTCATTGATGAACCATTTACATTTCCAAAAAGTTGTCTAAGTGTTCTATAGGCCTATGTACATCTTTTATTTTCCCCCATTTTTAGGGCCCATACAAGGCTGTTCAGTACCTCAAATCTAACTTTGAAGTGCTCATAGGGAGTCTCCAAGAAACTTTAAACTACCATAATTTTCAAACTGTAAAGCCTTTTGACATAATTTTTTTTTGGAGTGCTTTAAATTATAATTATAATCATCCCTCAAAATTACACCCTCTAAATCATTATAATTATGTCTCAATTACAAAATAACATATTTTCTACATTGGCACAAAAGTGCCAAAAAACTCTAACCTAGAAAACCAATAGTAGATCTATGAGAGTTGGAATCTCCATTTGACCCAAATGGGTATCTAGAAATGGAAACACATTAAATAGAAACTAA
The DNA here is from genome assembly GCA_028749045.1 of Cupressus sempervirens. NCBI lineage: Eukaryota > Viridiplantae > Streptophyta > Pinopsida > Cupressales > Cupressaceae > Cupressus > Cupressus sempervirens. The sequence goes on along the minus strand of CM053784.1, from coordinate 73,815,241 downwards.
AATTAAGCATATTTTTGGGTGATACAGGATTTCCCTTACACCACTGGATGCTCCTGCATCAAACACCTAGGATAGATTAAAAAGTGATGTTGTCATTTTATAGCTGGTGGAGGAAAACCCAAATGGGTAACCTCTATTACAGATATCCAAGTGGAATCTCCTATTGATCATCCTTGCCACTTCACTAGGTATTCTTCATACTACCTATTTTTGGTACACCGATCCACACAACTATTCAAAATTTCCTCAATCTTTTCCTTCTTAGAAGTAAGAATTGGACATGGCTCCAATATCAACTCATTTGCACCATCATCATGATATTCTGTTAAGTCTACAATATTGAAAATAGGATAAATGTGAATCCTATTTGGTAACTCCACCTCATATGCATTCCCTGAATCACGTTTCTTCAAAATTTTATAGGGGCCAAATTTCTTCATCTTCAACTTGTTGTAGGTAGCCACTAGAAATTATTCCTTCCTCAAATATACCATAAGCTGATCTCCAACTTGGAACTCCGTATGTCTCCTCTTTTGATCTATCCTAGCCTTATACTATAGGTTTATCTTGGTAATATGTGCTCACACCTCCTCATGTAGGTTCTTGACATGTTTAGCAAAGTCTTCTACCTCAACACTTATCCTCTACTCTTGCTCCATCTTCCTCAGCTCTAGTGTAGTCCTTAGCCTACTCCCATACATAATTTGGAATGGTGATCTACTAGTACTCCTATTTATATAATTATTGTAAGAAAAATTTTCTTGTGGTAGAATCAAATCCCATCCCTTGGGCTTATCTCCTACTAAACACCTCAATAAATTGCCTAGACTTCTATTTACTACTTTTGTTTGTCCATCAGTCTTTAGATGATGTGAAAACCTAAACTTCAATTTTGTCTTCAACTTCTTCCACAAATTCCTCCAAAAATACACCACAAATTTAGTATCTCTATAAGAAATAATACTTTTTGGGAGACCATGTAGCCTCACCGCCTCTTTGATTTTTTTTTTGTAGTATGTATTGCATCATGAGTCTTGTGGCATGGAATGAAGTGTTCCATCTTGGAGAATCTATCAACCACAAAAAATATTGAGTCATTACCCCATTGTGTCCTTGGAAATCTAAGAAAAAAATCCATACCTATGTCCTCCCAAGACTTTGATGGAGTAGGAAATAGCTGATAGAGTCTAGTATAGTGACTAAATCCTTTGGTTGTTTGACATACTTGACAAGTCGACACAAAATTCTTCACATCTTGTGATAATTGAGGCAAAAAATAATGTCCTCTAATAATGGCAATGGTCTTATCTGGACCAAAGTGTCCTACCATCCCTCCACTATGCTTCTCCTTGATCAAGTTTTCCCTCATGGAACTCCTTGGAATACACAATTGACTTCCCTTAAACAAGATACCGACCTGAATCATGTAATCTAGCCACCTGGTGCTATCTAGAGTAACAAGTTCCTTACTAGCCTTCCAAACCTCTACAAAGTTAGGATCCTCAAGGTACAGATTCTTGAGTTCATCATGTAGACACCTAAATTTGATTACACCGCTTTGGTAATCCTATTTAGTTATCTCTAAAGGCATCATTAATTAAATTCCTATTTAATTAATCCTTTGCCATCCCCTAGCTGATTAATTTAATTAATCATCTATAGTCCTAATTGATAAATCAAATAACCTATAATTTATCAATTAAATCCTATTCTTCTATCTAATTCCAAAATCCCCATTTATTAAATAAATCTATTTGATAAATAAAACCCTCAAATCTAATAGCCCCTAACTTATCCCTAAACCCTCTTTTTAGCCTAATCCACCCCATCCACCCATACTAACCAAGCTTAGCCACTAACTCATCCACCCTCATGAATTCCATCCACTTGCAAATCTCTAACATCCCTAATACAATCCTAAACCCAAGCCTAATCCACCCCCTAATGTTGTCACATTCCCTAAGTAAGCTTAAGACTTTCCTAAGCCAAGGAAAGTCAACAATCTCAACTCCCTCGAAAATATCCCAACCACCCAATAATGAATGCTCTTACAAAAGCCATAAAGACTCTTACAAGATCTTACAAGCCATAATGAAGGGTCTTTATGAAGATATTATCCTTTGAGCCTCCTTTGTTGACTCATCCTTCCCCTTTCCTCCATCCACTCACCCTATGACATGTGTCACTCCTTGATTGGTACTAAACAAGCACAATGCATGTGCTCCCCTTTGAGTGCATCCTAGCCCTCCTTAAGCTTTCATCTTTCCTTCCATCTTATCCCTCCATCCCTCAAGCCTTTAGCCTATAAATTGAATCCCCTCCCAAGCCATTTCATCACAACTTTTGAGCTAAAGTTATAATGCTAGTTTGAGAAACAAAGCCTTTAAACCATACCCTTATAATGCCAAATTGAGAGCTCTCAAGCTACCAATTTGCCATTCCATCTCCATTGAGGCTATTTTGAGAACCTTGAGCATACATCCCAAATCCTAGCAAATAGACTCATCCCCAAATCAAGTGACCATCCTCATTGAGAGAGCCATTCTATGGCTCATATTCTCATTTGAGGGTTTCACTTTTTCTCTCATAAATGTTATGGTTTTTATGCTAGTTAATGCTTTTGTTTTTGGATAGATTAGTATTACTTGCTAACATATTTCTCATATACACATCAAACCCAACCACTTCAACCTGCATTAGTATCAGAAACAACTGTCTCCTACTTAATGCATTTGCAACCCTATTAGAACTCTAACTTCTATGTTTCAATAAAAAAGTATAGCTTTGCATGAACTCTACCCATTTCAAATGTCTTTGATTCAATTTAACTTGGATATTTAGGTATTGCAATGCCGGCTAATCAGTATACAAGACAAATTCTTTTGGCAAAAAATAATGTCTCCATTTCTTTAAGGCCTAAAATATTGCATAGAACTCCTAATCATAAACAAAATACTTCTTCTTTGCATCATTCAATTTTTCACTAAAATAGGCAATAGGCTTACCTTCTTGGCTCAACACCACCCCAATAACACTACCACTAGCATTTCAATCCACCTAGAACACTTTGTTAAAATTAGAAAGTGCTAATACAAGTTTCTCTATCACCTTCTTCTTCAAAAATTCAAAACTCACTTGTAGCTCTTGTAGTCCACTTGAACTCTTTTCTATCCCCCCTCATTGTTTCAGTTAGGGGTGCACATATACTACTAAAATTCCTAATGAACTTCCTCTAAAAACTAGCTAGACCATGGAATGACATCACCTCAGTGGAAGACCTTGGAATAGGTCATTTCAAGATGACCTTCACCTTCTCTAGGTCCATTTTGAGACCCTCAACTCATACAACAAATCCCAAATAGACTAACTCACTTTTGACAAAGGTAAACTTCTTTAAATTAATCAAAAATTTCTCTTCCCTCACTTTTTCAAGGACATTACAAATGTGGAATAAATGTTCATCCAAAAACTTACAAAAAATTAAAATATCATCTAGATAGACAATAAAAAATTTTCCCAAAATTTTCATTATTAAATCATTCATAAGCTACATGAGGGTGCTTGGCACATTGGTTAGTCCAAAGGGCATTATAAACCACTCATATAGAACCTCCTTGGTCTTGAATGTAGTCTTCTACTCATCTCCCTCTTGTATCCATATTTGGTGATAGCCACTCTTGAGATTTATCTTTGTGAAGTACTGAGCTCCACTCAAAAAATCCATAAGATCATCCATTCTTGGCAAAGGAAACTAATACTTGATGGTTATTCTATTTATATCCCAAGAGTCTATACAAATTCTCCACTATCCATCCTTCTTTGGTGCTAGCATTACAGGTACTACACATGGACTCAGGATCTCTCGAATCAAACATTTCCTCAATAGCTCCTGAACTTGTCTATTTAGCTCTTCAATCTTAGTAGGAGTCATCCTATGAGAAATATTGTTAGGAAAAGTAGCTCTAGGGACTAAATCTATTTGATGACTAATTTTCCTTACTGGTAGCAACCCTTCTAGAACATTATTAGAGATGACATCTGCATACTCACTTAATAGACCTGAAACTTAAGGTGGAACTTCACTACTACCTTCCTTATCTTTTCTAGGAATTAAAGCATAACACATATGTTAATGTTTCATGCCATCTAGAAATTTTCTTCCATCAACAAGACATACCATAGCACTACTATATACCTTTTCACCTTCCTTTATCAAGGGCTTAATTTGTGAAAAACTCCATCCTTTGTTAGAGAGTATGTATTTGCATGACCATCATGTATAGCTTGCCTATCAAACTACCATGGCCTTCCCAAAAATAAATGGAAGACATCCTCTAGAATGATGTCACAAAGAGCCTCATCACGAAAACTCCCAATCTTGAATTTTACCAAACATTTCTCACTAACTAGGACCTTATGATCATCCTACACCCAAGAAATTTGATAGGGTTGGGGGTGTTTCTCCTTCTTGAGCCTTAGCTTTGTGACCATCTCCTCTGACACCAAGTTTTTAGTGCTTCCACTATAAATAATCACATCATTACATTTAACCTTGCATTTGCACCTAGTACAAAATAAGCTCCTCCTTTGTCTAGATTTAGTCTCACCGCTCTGTAAGACCTTTTCATTAACTAGAACCTCTCCTCTTTTTGCATCCTCTAAATGTGATGACTATGCATCATCATCCACATGAGCAACCCTTTCTTGACTATTAGCTCTACCTCTTCCTCTTTGATCTCAAAATTTTTGATCGTGAGAGTGGTTGAAACCCTTATTCCTCTGGTTTTGGCTGGTACCCACATCTTCATTTCTATTTTGGTCCATGTTTTAGCCTCCAAATGACCTACCACCACCCCTTCCTCCTTGATTGCACCCTCTTTTCCTTCCATAAATTTTTTTGTTTAACTTCTTATCAACTTGCAAGGCAAACTTATATGCTTCTTCAATGCTAGTCATTCTAACCAGACTTAACTTCTGCTGAATGATAGTCTTAACCCACTAAGGTAATGGGAAGCCTTATCCTTTTCTACTACCACATGCCCCTCCCTAATAATGAATTAGTAAAATTCCTCTGTGTATTCTTGGACAAATTTTATCACTTTCTTTAACCCTTTCATCTTCTTGAACAAATCAAACTCGTAATCAATAGGAATGAACTATTTCTTTAGTTTGTCCACCATGTGATCCCATCTTTTGATTTTCTCATTGCCTCTTCTATTTCTTTCCAACTGAGTCTTTTGCCACTAGATTTTAGCACGAACTTTCATTTTGGCCTTTGCAAACTTAACCCTATTAGGGTCCTCGATATCCTTATTCTCAAAATATTCCTCTAGCTCATTGATCTAGTCGATCAACTCATCTGAGTTTAGATTTCCTAAAAACATGCCAATGCCAATTTTAGGTCTTTTTCCAAGCTTGGAAATAGCCCTAAAAATATTCTCCTCCACTTTCTTTAGGACTTCTCCATCTCTTTCCCTTTCCTACCCAATATTTCCTTCTTCTTCATTTTCTTCCTCACTTTTGTCACCTACGACAACATTCATCCCTCAGTGTATCTCCTCCTGCAATGCCTAGACTTGTCTTTGGAAGGCTCTAACCTTAGGAGAAACAACTCTAACCCTTCCACTACACTCCCTTTTTGGAGGAATCTTATTGTATTAAAACCCAAAACCACATAGTCCTAGTGAAAACTACCTCACAATTGGCACTCTGTCTACACACTCAAGAAAACTTAGGTCTGATACCACTTGACGAGGGCACAATCCAAGACCAAAATGAACACAATAGGAAAAGGAGAATATAATTATTAGAAGTGAAATTCTATTACATTAATTATAATGGGAATAGACTCAAAGACATTCCCTATGGGCTTACAATGTTGTCTGATCCTAGAGAAAACCCTCCTCCAAAACCTTCTCTCAAACTCCACCAAAAACTGCCTTTACAATGCTAGAAATGTCCTTAAGTAACCCCCAATTAGGGTTAGGGTTAGGAATAAATTTTAGAATATGTCATTTGGTATCCACCACCAAAATAGAAGGATCCAAAAAATATGTCAAAATTCGGTGTAAATTTAGAAGAATCCAGAAATGGTAGTCCAACTTTTGGGAGGCATAACTTTTGATCTAGGATTTTGATTGATAAACCATTTACATTTCTAGAAATCTGTCCAAGCACTCTATAGGCCCATGAACTAGATTTTCTCTTACCCCATTTTTTGGGCCCATACAAGGCTATTTAGTGCCTCAAATTTGACTTTTAAGTCCTCTTAGGGGGTCTCTAGGAAACTTAAAACTACCATAACTTTCAAACTATAAAGCCTTTTGACCTGATTCTTTTACTGGAGTGCTTTTATTACAATTATAATCATCTCTCAAACTTACACACTCTAATATTTTCTACACTAGTACATATCCCAAGGTGCCCAAGAACTCTAACCCGCAAAACCAATAGTGGAGCTATGAGAGTTGGAATCTTCATTTGACCCAAATGGGTATTTTAAAAATGAAAACACATTAAACAAAACCTAAAATTAAGCATATTTTTGTGTGATACAAGATTTCCCTTACATCACCAGATTCTCCTGCATCATTATAACTCATCCTGATGGATACAACCTTGATGATCTTTCCTTGTGAGTGATCATGATTGGGACCATGAGTTGTCTACACCCTTGGGGTGATTAGATTTATGTTATTGTATTAGTTGGATTGATTATTCTTATGGATGATTTATAAGATTATGATGTATTAGATGTTATCACTGAGGTTTAAGCCAATGGTTACTAGGATTGATGTGGTATCATGATGTTGTTCCATAATTACCCTAAGATGTGTGTAGAGATTGCATTGTGTACTATTATCTTGCTACACTAGACTAGGTTCCTATAGTAGTGGTTAGTCATGTATTTGATCATGTTCACTTATGTGTTTTAAGTGCCCTTTTATGTTGTTTAATAGCTATTATTAATTCCATTAATAAATACTTAAATAATTAGAAATGAATTGTCCATGTTGGATTCATTGGTTATGTGATACATATATTTACCTAGTTCATTTTGGTAATTTATGCAAAATAGGATATTTAAATGATTATTTAAATAAAATTAATTAGATGCTTTAATTATGTAATTTCATGTAATTTTCACTTTAGCTATTATTATTGTGCATCTACACTTGATTGTGTTTATTTATTATGCAAGATTTATATCCCTGACAGTGGCACATGGAGTTAGTGGTTAGATCTTTCATGTTGAGTCAATATCATCCCTATATGGGCAATGTATCTTTACTATCATTTAAATCCTTTGGTAATGGTAAAACTAGATTATAATCATCCCTCAAACTTACACACTCTAACATTTTCTACATTAGCACATATCCCAAGGTGCCAAAGAACTCTAACCCACAAAACCAATAGTGGAGCTATGAGAGTTGGAATCTTCATTTGACCCAAATGGGTATTTCAAAAATGAAAACACATTAAACAAAATCTAACATTAAGCATATTTTTGGGTGATACAGGATTTCCCTTATACCACTAGATGCTCCTACATCATTATAACTCATCCTGATGGATACAACCTTGATGATCTTTCCTTGTGAGTGATCATGATTGGGACCATGAGTGGTCTACACCCTTGGGGTGATTAGATTTATGTTATTGTATCAGTTGGATTGATTATTCTTATGGCTGATTTATAAGATTATGATGTGTTAGATGGTCTCACTAAGGTTTGGGCCACTAGGATTGATGTGGTATCATGATGTTGTTCCGTGGTTACCTTGAGATGTGTGCAGAGATTGCATTGTGTATTATTATCTTGCTATACTAGACTAGGTTCCTATAGAAGTGGTTAGTCATTTATTTGATCATGTTAACTTATGTGTTTTAACTTCCTTTTTATGTTGTTTAATAATTATTATTAATTCTATTATTAAATACTTAAATAATTAGAAATAAATTATCCATTTTGGATTCATTGGTTATGTGATACATATATTTACCTAGTTCATTTTGGTAATTTATGCAAAGTAGGATATTTAAATGATTATTTAAATGAAATTAATTAGATGCTTTAATTCTGTAATTTCATGTAATTGTCACTTTAGCTATTATTATTGTGCATCTATACTTGATTGTGTTCATTTATTATGCAAGATTTATATCCTTGACAATGGTACATGGAGTTAGTGATTAGACCTTTCATGTTGAGTCAATATTGTCCCTGTATGGGCGATGTATCTTTATTGTCATTTTAATCCTTTGATAAATGGTAAATCTAGATTTATAATGCATTATGTGATTAGACCCGTGAGCATGTCTGTTCATTTAGGATTTCACAATGGTTGTGAAAAAGATTAAATTAAATGATGATTATTGAATTAAAGGGTTTAATTATTTGATTTGATCTTTATTTTATTGCCAACTAATTTGTCGTATTTGGATCCTAATTCAATGGGATTCACCTAATTTAATTTGGGTTAAGGGAGCCAGTTAGATTATTTAATTAAAATAATCTAATTAATATGTCACTTTGCAAAAGTGCATTTATTGGCTAAAAGTGAGTTTATTCTCACTTCTCCTTTGTTATTTGAGGATTTTGGAGAAAATTCCTCCAAACCCTATTGTAAGAAATCAATGTTTCCTCATTTTAGGAGTTTGGCTTGGAAAATCATTATAGGGTCAGTCTCGTTGGATTTGTATCAGGATTGGTCCACCATGTTGATGGTTTCATCCAATTTGGTGTCCCTGTTATTTTACAATGGTATTTCTCATTTTTTCCTCTTGGTAGTGAGGCAGGGATTTTGAGTTGTAATGGTTTTACTCTATTTCATCTTCTATTTAATGTTGTTAAATGTTAGGGAGTGGAGAACTAGTGTTCCCCTCCATTTTTATGCATTCATATCACTCGATTGGATGAGGGTGATATTTTCTATTTCATAAGAAATTAGAAATGTGAGTTTAGGTGCTATTATGTTGTTGGATTTCCATGAAGTGTTTGGGTCAATGATTTTATTTAAAAAGTGTGATGTTGGGTAGAATTAATTAGCGGGTTTTCAATTCTATCAAATTCCAAGATTTTTAGTTTTGGGTGTTTTGGCATTGCCTTGTTTTGCATGCTATTAGGGTTTTCACCCATTTCTTTGTGTGGATTGTTTAGAGATTTGATCTTGTAGCTCTTTCCTTAATGATTATGATCGTGCAATCAGATTGATTATAGGACATTTGAGAGTATTTTAGATCCCAATCTAAACTCATGTTCCCATAGTGGATTTTGTGAACTTGTATCCTTTGCTAGATTTTTTAGTTTGGGAATCTATGCCTATTTGGTGAATTTTACTAGACCCTTGGTCTTGTGACCCTATTCCTAAATTGAGGTTTTAGTTTCATTATTATTTGAGAACTTTTAGTTTTGGGCTTTTTATTCTTTCCTCTATTTGTGTGTCACCCATATTTTGTTGGGGTTTTGGCATTATTTCCTTGGATAGTGGAAATGGATTGCATTCATGTTTCATTGCATGTTATGTTTCCCCTTCATGGAAATTGGGATTCATGAAGAATCCATACTTAGTGAAACCTTAGCAATGAAGTTTCCTTCACTTCTGCACTACTCTACACAACTTCACATTCTACACTCTCTGGTACTTATTGAATGTTCACAATTTACATTTGTCCTTTTCATGATAATGAAAAACATCCTTCCTTTATATCAAGACCATAAAATAATTCCTTGAATTGGCCATTAGTCCTTCTCAATTAATTATTATAGGACCACATTAAGAACACATTACACTTTGCGATAACACAAATCTTTTGCCTTTTCTATATATGCAATATTATAATGAGTGAGATTAGCCATGTCATCCTTAACATGTCTTCTCCATGTCCTCAATCTAGATCCTCAAGATATCAACTCTGCTGAGAGATATAACAAGTTTATCAGAACATTCGTCTGTAAACTCTATCTCAGAACATACATCACCAAAACTTACATAACTTCTTGTAGACTTATCCTTTCTACTTCTGACATTTACTACATATGCTAGATACTCAGAAGTATCTCCCATAACCTTGGGTGGTTATCATGCTCAACTAATAGTCTATACCAACTTGATCTTTCTGCTATTCTTCTATTAGATACCATAGAAAACATCAAACATGCTATGTTGACATCAATGAAAAACTCAATCATGAATGCAACATATCATCATCAAACTAATCTTCAAACAATCTCCAACAATCTTCCCATTAGGAATTAATGGAAAAATAGATGAAAAAAATCTAGTTCCAAGAATACCAACAAAAGACTGTTCATCTTCAAATCCTCTTCATCAATCACACACCCCCATTGATATACCTCAATGTGCTCAATACTAAACTATTATTCTACATACTATGCTTATGCCAAACATCTTCCTCAGCATACTACGAAACTTTTCTCCTTAGCATAATATTTTCCTGTTGTACTTCTCCCCCATTTAGCATAATGTTTTTTATACCAGACTTCTCCCCCATTGAAATCAATGTTAAAGGTTTTTGCAACCAATATCTTTGCATTAAACTTTGCAACAACTAATACTTATTTAGCTCAAGTGTCAAAAGACACTATTTACAAAAATATCAACAAGAGTCCTATATGACTCTATCCATCACAGATACACCCCCATACAAGAAGCATCAACATCTAGTCTAGACAAACAATGGTGCTCTATTACCCTAGACTAATGCATTCTTGCATCTTCTAATCTAATGTAGGAAGCGGCATAACCCCAAGCATACCTCACAAATACTCAAAAGTCTCTTTGGGAAGAGGTTTAGTGAATATATTTGCAATCTACTCTTTTGTGCTCACATACTCCAATCTAATTTCTTTTTTTGTAACTTTTTCTCTCAATATATGATACTTAATAGAAATTTTCTTAGTTCTCAAATGCATCACTAGATTCTTAGACATTTTTACCATTCTTTTGTTTTTGGAATATATAAAAATAGGTTCACTAATTTTTATCCTTCTATCCTTCAACATTTGCTTCATCCAAATAACTTGATTGCAATTTGCTATTGCAACATACTCTTCTTCTTCTATACTTTGAGATGTACAATCCTACTTCTTTCTTAACCAAGAAACCAATCTTCCTCCAAGAAATAAAGTTCCTCCACTAGTGCTCTTTCTGTCATCCATACTGCTTGCCCAATCTACATTAATATAAGCACTTAGAGTAAAATCATTAGATCTATCATACCATAATCCAAATTTTGGAGTTTCTTTTAGATATCCAAATATCCTTTTCAATGCTACATAACATTCTTTTCTAGTATCATGCTGGAATCTTGCAATAATTCCAACTATATTTTCTATATCCAACCTTGTGTGAGTCAGATATTGTAATCCTTTGATCATAAATCTGTACTTCTTCTACTCAACAGTAAGTGTCTCATCCTTTGCAGATAACTTGTGTCTAGTTACCATAGGTGTTCCAATGAGTTTACATGTTTTGAAACCAAACCTTTTCAATAGATCCTTCAAGAACTTAGTCTAATAAATATAGATTCCTTCTTTATTCTATATAATCTGCAATCCTAGGAAATATTTCATCTCTCCTATCATACTCATTTCTAATTTCAAATTCTTTCTTCATCTCTTATATGAACTTCTTAATTTCTTCATCATTTCCTCCGAGTATAATGTCATCAATAAATATTATCAAAATCATCAAACAATCATCAATTTATTTCCAATACAGATTACTATCTACCATACCTTTTCTATATCCAAGCTTTGTCAAATTCTTGTCCAACCTCACATACCAGGTTCTAGGTGCTTGCTTCAATCTATACAATGCTTTCCTTAATTTTCATACTATGTCCTTATCATTTGTCAAAGGAAATCCTCTAGGTTGCTCAATGTATACCTCTTCTTCAAGTTCTTGATTCAAAAATGATAACTTGACATCCATCTAATATACTTTGAATTTATTTTGTGCTACATAGGATAAGAATAGTCTTATTGCTTCTATTCTAGCCACTGGATCATAGGTCTTCTCATAATCTATTCCTTCTTGCTGTGAGTAACCTTTACATACCAATCTTGCTTTGTTTCTTACAAATTCTCCTTGCACATTCATCTTGTTCTTGAATACCCATTTAGCTCCTATCACATTCTTATTGGTTGGTCTAGGGACCAATTCCCATGTCTCATTCTTTACTATCTAACCCAATTCCTCTTTCATATCTTGCTTCCACTAGTCATCTTTACATACTTCACCTACATTCTTCGGTTCAACTTAAGATATCAAGCATAGTTCTTCATTCACTTTGCTCCTTTTCATCACACCTTTTTCTTTTCTTTTGATGATTTGTTCAAATTGGTGATTCTTTATCATGTTCCTTCATAAAGTAGGACTTGTTATATCAACTCTTTTCTCTACTAAAGGTTCTAAGCTTTTTTCCTATCTTGGCTCTCCTTCATTTTGCAAATCATTGTTAATCTCAAGAAATACCTCATCATTCCTTGGCTTAGTAACAACATCATCATCTAAATTGTAATCAACTATTCTTTCCTGGATTATGATTTTTTCATCAATTCTCACATCTACACTTTCCATAATAGTCTTAGTTCTTTGATTATAACATCTATAAGCCATGCTTTTCAATGAATAACCAAGAAACATACCTTCATCACTTCTAGCATCAAACTTACCAATGCCATCATCTCTCTTTATGTAACACTTACTTCCAAAAAATAATTTTAACCTGCAATGGTGAGCGATATGGGTGGAGGAAAGGGAAGTGTAGCTTTTCAAAATTCAAAACCTATCCTGGGTGGGATTCCTTTGGTTGAGCAGGATTGTAATCATGCTCCAGGGCATAGATCATAGGGAGGTGATGGAGTTTTTTAGGTGAACTTAGAGATTAGAGATGTAATAGAGAATGGAGATGGGGACCCACATAACCATGGTAAGGATCAAAAAAAGTCTTTTCCATCCACCAAGGTGGGTCAGACTGGGGCACATTATACAAAATGATCTTCTCTATTTGGAGTTAAACAAACTAGTAAGTCTTCTTTTTCACTAGTTAAGGTACTCACTGGGTCAGAAGAAGGGTTCATGTGCAATTGAAATTTTGGATGAGTTGGTAGATCATAGCTTGCTTCAATGGCCTCTACCTTGGTGGGTAATTTTATTGGGCAAAGGCCAAATATAGATATTGTTAGAGCTTTCACGTAGAAGAAATGAAACCTTAATGGGTAGGTTGCTGTAACTATGATGGTGAAAGGTTTCCTATCTTTTGAATTTTTATGTATCAAGGATTTATCAAGCATTTTGTGTGAAGGTCCTTGGGTTATTGGTTGCTCAACATTGGTCCTCTAGAAGTGGACTTCAAAGCTGGATTTGAATGATTCTTTTTTCATGCAAGCTCTAGTGTGGGTCATACTTCTAGAGCTACCATTGGAGTTTTGGAATGAGGATGTGTTTGTGGGAGTGGTAAACTCCTCTGGTGAGCTTCTATCCATAGATCTAATAACTACATCCAGAAGAAGACTCATGTATGCTTGTATCTATATTGGAGTTTAGGAAGGGGATGATATGCAAGAGGTTGCGTGTTTTCATTCTAAACTTGGTATGCATGTCCAAAAGCTAGTTTATGAAAGTGTACCTTTTGCATACTTCCATTGTTTGAAATTGGGTCATAAAGCTAATTAGTGCCTAAAAGCTAAAGAGGAAAAGAGTAGAAAAAAGAAATTTCAAAATTTGGAAAGGAGAAAAAGATATAGAAAAAGAAGGAAATTAAGGATAATCCTGGGGATCAGGAGGAAAGGGTGGAAATCCCTATTAAGGAAGTGCATGAACTAGACTGGATTGGATCAAAGGGGGCCAAAGTGGTTGAAGAACTAGTTTTTGCAATGCCTAATTCTCAGGCCACCGAATCAGACTAGATTGGACCCAAGTTGGGTAGGGAGGGTAAACATCTAGTTTCTCAAACCATAGAGGGGGCTATCCTAGCAAAGGAATTGATGGACATAGAGCTAGTAGTTCCCTAGAATAATGAGGGGATAAGTGAGTAATCAAAGGGAGATAAAGGGATTGATAAGGAGATATTCAAATCACCATCTCAAGAGGAAAGGGTTTAGTCTATGATACTTTTGGATACAATTGTTAATTGTGTATTGTCCTTGATGTTATACAAGTGTCATATCAGTCATCAAACAGAGTCTACCAAGCTTAGATGATCAGCAAAAAAATTTACAGTGTCTATCAAGCATTACCGAATGTTCTTGAACATAAAAAAAAAAAGCTAATGTTTACCGAGATCACTTAGTTATCAAAGGAAAAGTGGCAGAAAGCTAGCTTTTACTGAGCTCCCAAGGTTAACAAAGAAAAGGTAATGTTTACTGAGATCACTCAGTTATCAAAGGAACAGTGGCAGAAAGTTAGCTTTTGCCAAGCTCCCAAGGTCAACAAAGAAAAGCTAATGTTTACCAAACTCACTCAGTTATCAAAGGAAAAGTGGCAAAAAGTTAGCTTTTACTGAGCTCCAAAGGTCAAAAAAGGAAGATCAGTGCTAATCGAGTTCACTCGATCTCTAAAGGATTTTTGCAGGGTGTGCAGTGTTTACCGAGCTTCACTTGGTTAACACTAGAAAACTAGTAATGATTTGTTTAGTTGCTATAACTTATATTTGAGCTGACTTGGTAATTTGAAAGGTATATAGTTAGATGTTAAAATTGTGAATTAAAGTGTGAGAGTGAATATATGGATGAGGATGAAAATAAGCAAATATTGAGTGAATTCTGATGGAGGATTAGATATCCTAGAGAAGCTGCAAAGTTGTATTCGATCAATAAGGATCCAGTAAAGTAGAACATAGATTTGTACTCATCAAAAGATAAGTTGCATATCATTCAGATCAATTCATTGTTGCTTTCTAACCATTGTAGGAGTGACTTCAAATCTCTTAACAGAGTTGGTTTAACAGCCATTTTGTAAATCCTCTAAAAAGGTGGCAATTCAGTTGAAATTTTCTCAAGACCTCTAACCAGGCCACTCCTAATAGGATGATTAAATCCTCTAACAAGGTCACACCTAACAGTGTGTTTTATAAAACTTTAACAGGGTTGGCTCCTAACAGGGCTCACTTCAGAAGAGTGAAAATTGGTGACTAGTTACTTGGTGGTTTTTCCCATATTGGGTTTCCACATTAAATCTGGTGTCTCTTGTGTTCATTTATTTTAATCTTTGCAAGCATATTAATGACTATGAATGCTAGATAATAGTAATTAGTTAATCTGCTGAGTCACAGTATTCCTACACTATTTACCGAGTATCAATAGTAAGTTAAGACATCTAAGGGATTTATTTTGGGATTGATTTTTGTGGTAACTAATTCACCCCTCCCCTCTCAGTTACTTCATCTATATTTCTAACAATTGGTATCAGAGCTTTTGGTGCTTGTAGGAAAAGATTTCAAGGATATAAGCCAAAGATCAGGATGTCTTATAAGAGGGAAATTTCAAGACTTAATAGGGACAACTTCTCAGCTTGGCAAGGGTTGATGAGACTTCATCTAGTTTCTATTGGAGATACAAGACTAAAATACCTTGATGAAAAATATGCAAAACCATCTGGTACGCTATCTATCAATGATATTGCTAAAAAAAAGACCCACAACATTATGATGATAGATATAGCATCTGCTCTGAGTTATGAAGAATTTGATGACATTAAGGACTGTAAATCTACCTTTGAAATGTGGGAAAAGCTAAAAGAAATATATGGAGGAGATGATAATGTAAGAAGAGCCAAAGCAGAAAGTTTGAGAGGATAATTTGATCAAATGAGGATGAGAGAGGATGAAAACATTGAAAAATATGTTGAAAGAGTCAAAGCATGTGTCAGTGAAATCAAAGCATCTAGAGGAGATATCAAGGAGGAGACAGTAATAAGTAAAGTTCTTAGAACTCTACTTCCCATTTATGCAATCAGAGTTTCTGCAATTCAAGAAAGAAGATGTGAAGAAAATCACAAGATAAATCTAGAGGCCATAGTTGGAAGATTGACTGCATTTAAACTAGACAACTTTGACAACTATGTTCCAGCTTCCAAGAACATTGAATCAACATTTGAAGCCAATCTTTCAGTTAAGGAGAAAAGCAAAAAGAAAAATGAATCTCAATCAGGAAGTGAAGATGAATTAGACCAAAGTTTAGATAGTGATCTTGAAGTGATTGAAGCTCTACCAGCAAGGATATATTCTAGAGGCAGAGGTAAATTTAAAGGTAAAGTTCCTCTAATCTGCTTTTCATATGAAGAAGTTGGTCATATTGTTGCTAGGTGCCCAAACAAGTAGAACAAAGATGACAAGAAAGGTTACAAGTACAATGGCAAGAAAGAATTCAAATCATTCAAAGATAAAGGTAAGAAAACATGTTTTATGGTTAAAGATTCTAATGATTCTAATGATGAATAAGAAGATGAAATTGTCCACATTGCTATGAAAGATGAATCTGATAATGATGAGGAAATGGCACTCATTTCTCATATGAGCAAAAATGATACATGGATCATAGATAGTGGTTGTTCTTATCACATGACTGGTGATAAAACTAAGTTTGAATACTTTGAAAACTATGATGGTGGCAGTGTAAGATTTGGTAACAATAAACCTTGTTGTCTAAAAGGAAGAGGAAGAATCTCTCTAAACAAAGAACTTATATGTGATAATGCCTATTGGATAGAAGGACTAAAGCATAATTTGTTGAGTGTGGCACAACTACTCAATAATGGATTCAAAGTAGAATTCATGCATGGAAAAGAAAGACTACTAGATGGCAAAGGAAAACTGATTGGATCAGGCACTCAAACAAAAGGTAACTTATTTTATCTTGAACTTGGTGAATGTTCATGTTTTATTGCTCAATTTGAAGAAATTTGGTTATGGCATACAAGGTTGTGTCATGTTAATTTTGATAACTTGGTAAAGATAAGAAAATTCAAGAAAGTAAGAGGCATTCCTAACATAAAGAAACCTGAGGTTGGTCTATGCAAGAATTGTCAGATTGGTAAAATGGGAAAGACTAGTTTTAAAAGTAAAAACTACTAGTTTGAAGATATATTAAAAATTGTGCATACTAATTTATGTGGACCCATTGGAATTGAAAGCTATACTAGAAAAAAGTTATTCATTATTTTTGTTGATGATTACTCAAGAATGATGACTGTCATGTATCTAAGGAACAAATTAGAAGCATTTGAAAAATTCAAATGGTATTTGGCTAGAGTAGAAATGAAAATAGGAAAAAGATTGAAATGCTTGAGGTCAGATCGAGGAGGAGAATTCATTTCACATGAGCTCAATAACTTTTGCATTGAAAGAGGAATCAAAAGACATGTATCAGCCCTTGGAACTCCTGAACAAAATGGAATAGCTAAAAGGAGAAACAGATCTATCATGGATTGTGCAAGAACCCTAATGATTGAAAAGAACATTGCTATCAAATACTGGAAGGAAGGTATCAACACTGCAGTTCATACCTTGAATAAGATATAGCTTAAAAAGTACTCATTCAAAACTCCCTATGAGCTATGGTATGGCTACAAACCTAATGAAAGTTATCTAAAAGTATTTGGAAGTAAATGTTACATTTTGAAAGAATCTAGAAAAGGAAAATTTGATGTAAAAGGTGATGAAGGAATATTTTTGGGATACTCTTGCAAAAGTAAAGCATATAGATGTTTGAACCTATCTACTTACAAAGTCATAGAAAGTGCACATGTGAAAGTAGATGAGTTTGCAAAAGGGACTGAAGAAGAAAGCAAAAAGGAACCAGTAGATTATAGAAGGTTTGTTTTCACTGAACCTGATACAGTACCAGTCAATCAGGAATCTTCTACTCCTAAGTCATCGATAACTGAGTTACAAGTAGTTCAAACCAAGCTACAACAACCTGAGTTACGTTCTGATGCTACTGAGCAAGTATCTACTGAGTCTGAAGGATCCAAGCCAATATCTACCAAGCCAGAATAGCCAGAACCTAAAATTGAAGTACAAGAGGATAACAATAAAATTCTCTCAAAAAGCAAGGAACCTGTATTAGCAAAATATGTCAAGAGACATCATTCAACAAATCAGATCATTGGAGACAAATCTGAAGGAACCATGACAAGAAGCAAATTAAAAGGTACTTGTTTACTTGCTGATTTTGAACCTAGAAATATCAATGATGCATTGGAAAATGATAGTTGGATTGGGGCTATGAATGAAAAAATAGAACAGATAGAGAAAAACAAGACATGAACTCTTGTACCTAGGCCTAAAGATAAAAATGTGATTGGAACCAAGTGGGTATTCAGAAACAAGTTGGATGAAGATGGTAAGGTATCAAGAAACAAAGCTAGACTAGTATGCAAAGGATATGCTCAAGAAGAAGGAATAGACTATGGAGAAAATTTTTCTCCTGTTGCAAGATTGGAAGGAGTCAGAACCTTACTTGCATATGCTACTCACAAAGGATTCAAATTTTATCAAATGGACGTCAAGTCAAAATTCCTCAATGGTATATTAGTTGAAGAGGTTTACATTGAACAACCTGAAGGTTTTGTTGATCTAGATAAGAAGAACATGGTCTAAAAATTACACAAGGCATTGTATGGTCTGAAACAAGCCCCTAGAGCATGGTATGAAAGATTGCATAACTATCTTATTCAGATTGATTTTCAAAGAACTAATGATAATAGTAGCTTGTATATAAAGTAAGGACTAGACAATAAGATTGTTTTGGTAGAAATATTTGTAGATGATACTGTTTTCATAGGGAATGATGATCTATGCAAAGAATTTTTAGAGAAAATGGACAAGGAATTTGAAATGTCTATGTTTGGTGAAATCAAATTCTTTGTTGGTCTTCAAATTCAATAGAATAAAAATGGTATCTACATCACTCAATCAAAATACATCAAGGAAATATTAAAAAAGTTTGGTATGGAAGATTGTAAACTAGTTGGGTCTCCTATGTGTACTAGATCAAAACTTACCAAAGAAGATGAATCAAAAGAAGTAGATCAAACATTGTATAGATCTATGATTGGAAAGTTGCAGTATGTAGTTCATACTAGGCTAGATATTGCTCTTACAGTTGGTATTGTAGCAAGATTTTCAACAAAACCAAGAGAAAATCATATGATGGAAATCAAAAGAATAATGAGATATTTGAAAGGAACTGAAGATTATGGTTTATGGTACAAACTTGGAGGTAATTTGGATTTGAAAGTGTTTACTGATGCTGATTGGGCAGGAAACCTTGATGACAAAAAAAGTAGAAGTGGAGGAGCATTGTTTCTTGGAAAGAGGTTGGTTTCTTGGACAAGCAAAAAGAAAAATTGTACATCTCAATCTACAGCAGAGGCAGAGTATGTTACTGCAGTAGTAAACTGTTCTAATATTGTTTGGTTTAGACAGTTGTTGGTAGGCATGAAGGTAGAAATCAAAGAACCAGTTGTTATGTTCTATGATAATACAAGTGCAATAAACATATCTAAGAATCCAGTGATGCATTCCAAAACCAAGCACATTGCAATAAAATATCATTTTGTCAGAGAATTGGTGCAAGATAAGGAGATCAGATTGGAATATGTTCATACAAAGGAACAGATTGCTAATATATTCACAAAGCCATTACCTAAGGATGCATTCTTGTATCTAAGAGGGAAGTTAGGGGTCACTCCCCTATCTGAAATTCACTAAAATTAAGTTTTAGTGATGCATCAATGCATACCAAGTTGAAGATCTATCAATTGATGCAACATAATCAGGTAATATTGCATATGAATCAGTACTAAAGTTACATTCAAATCCATTTGAGTTGTGTTGTCTTTGGCATGTGTTTTCAAAGAGGGAGAGTTTTACTGTCATATCTTTTTGAAATTTGTTTGAAAGGAAGAAGTTTTCTTTGAAAAGAATATGTTTTTCTTCACAAGAGGGAGATTATTGAAAGAGGGAGACTTGTTTTCAAATTTCATTCTACTATGACATGTTGTGTTTCGATCAATGCCAAAGAGGAAGATTTTTGGATACAATTGTTAATTGTGTATTGTCCTTGATGTTACACAAATGTCATATCAGTCATCAAACAGAGTCTACCGAGCTCAGATGATTAGCAAAGAAATTTATAGTGTCTACTGAGCATTACTGAACGTTCCTGAACATAACAAAGAAAAGCTAATGTTTACCGAGATCACTCGGTTATCAAAGGAAAAGTGGTAGAAAGCTAGCTTTTACCAAGCTCCCAAGGTTAACAAAGAAAAGCTAATGTTTACCGAGATCACTCGGTTATCAAAGGAAAAGTGGCAGAAAGTTAGCTACTACCGAGCTCCCAAGGTCAACAAAGAAAAGCTAATGTTTACCGAACTCACTCAGTTATCAAAGGAAAAGTGGCAGAAAGTTAGCTTTTACCGAGCTCCAAAGGTCAGCAAAGGAAGATCAGTGCTAATCGAGTTCACTGGGTCTCCAAAGGATTTTTTTAGGGTGTGTAGTGTTTACCAAGCTTCACTTGGTTAACACTAGAAAACTATTCTAGAGTAATGGTTACCAAGCTAGGTCGCCCAACGAAGGATTTTATTGTTTTGATATTAAGTTCAATTGTTTTGTTTAGCTGACTGTTGTAATGATTTGTTTAGTTTCTGTAACTTATATTTGAGCCAACTTGATAATCTGAAAGGTATATAGTTAGATGTTCAAATTGTGAATTAAAGTGTGAGAGTGAATATATGGATGAGGATGAAAATAAGTGAATATTGAGCAAATTCTAATGGAGGATTAGATATTCTAGAGGAGCTGCAAAGTTGTATTAGATCAGTAAGGATCCAGTAAAGCAGAACAAAGATCTATACTCAACAAAAGATAAGTTGCATATCATTCAGATCAATTCATTATTTCTTTCTAACCATTGTAGCAGTGACTTCAAATCTCTTAACAGAGTTGGTTTAACAACCATTTTGTAAATCCTCTAACAAGGTGGCAGTTTAGTTGAATTGTTCTCAAGACCTCTAACCAAGCCACTCCTAATAGGATGATTAAATCC
The DNA here is from genome assembly GCA_028749045.1 of Cupressus sempervirens. Lineage (NCBI taxonomy): Eukaryota > Viridiplantae > Streptophyta > Pinopsida > Cupressales > Cupressaceae > Cupressus > Cupressus sempervirens. The sequence continues at coordinate 73,794,162 of CM053784.1, read as the reverse complement.
TCTAACAAGGTCACACCTAACAGTATGTTTTGTAAACCTTTAACAGGGTTGGCTCCTAACTGGGCTCACTTCAAAAGAGTGAAAATTGGTGACTAGTTACTTGGTGGTTTTTCCCATATTGGGTTTCCACATTAAATCTGGTGTCTCTTGTGTTCATTTATTTTAATCTTTGCAAGCATATTAATGACTATGGATGCTAGATAATCAGTAGTTAGTTAATCTACTTAGTCACAATATTCCTGCACTATTTACCAAGTATCAACAGTAAGTTAAGACATCTAAGGGATTTATTTTGGGATTGATTTTTGTGGTAACTAATTCACCCCTCCCCTCTTAGTTACTTCATCTATATTTCCAATAGATACCTCTATAGGAAATTGTGATTTCCTCTCTAGTGGAGGAGGGGGAGGAGTAGAGACTGAATGAAGAAATTGAGGCAGTGAGGGAAACACAAGGATATCAAGGAACGATGGTGATTCCCTCATCTCCTATGAAGGATCATTCTAGTTCTTGTAATTTGGAAGAGAGGCTTATGGACATGGTCAAATTTTCTTCCCCTAGAAATATTTCAAGAATTATGGAATAGCTTGATAATAACATGAGGAGTGAGATCAAGGCCAAAAAGAAGAATAGTAAGGATCCTTCCCCTATGTCACTAGCAATGACTAGAAGCTAGGTAAAAGTGGATGTGGGAGTTAAACAAAAGACAACAGGTAGAAAGAGTTCAAGCCAAGTCATGCAAGAGGAGGCTTGAAGAAATTTGGTGAATGGGAGCTAAAGAACCATTTTGGAATGCTCTGGTAAAAAGAAATGAAGATAATATCCTAGAATATAAGGAGTCTAAATGGGACCCATAAACAAGAGGTAGTTAGGAGTGTGATTAGAGACCAAAGACCTAATTTTATGCTGATCCAAGAAATGAAAATGAAGTAGGAAATTATGGGTAAGATATCCTTTAGGAATAAAATGGCTGATGAGGCCACCAATTTCGAGGGCACCTTAGGAGGACTTCTTACTATCTTTAACAATAAATTTTTTATAGTCACTTCTTTGTATAATGAAGGTAATATTCTCTTATGTAAAGTGTTCCATAAGAATAGCAATGATTCATGATTTCTTTTGAATGTGTATGCCCCAAATGCTAAAAGGGAGAGGAAGGATTATTGGATGAAGCTTTGATCTATTATTCAAAATAGTAATCTCAACAAGGGTATTATAATGGGAGATTTAAATACTCCCCTTACTGATGAGGAAAAGATAGGGGGTCTGGCCCTAGATTTGGACCTTTCAAACTTCATTAATAGTTTGGCTCTACTGGTTGTTGATCTCTCAGGGGGAGAAGGGTGGGGGGTTTCACATGGTCTAACAAGAAAATTGGGATGGAATGTATCCAAGTTCATTTGGATCATGCTCTTATCACTCCAAATTGGTTGAAATCCTTTTCCTATAAGCTCCCCCTTCTCCTTAGATTTGGGTCTAATCATTCCCCCATCTGTCTTTTAATTGCTACTCTTGAGACTAGGAGAAATTATCCTTTTAGGTTTAAAAAGATGTGGATATCTCATCTAGACTTTTGGATAGAATCTCCTCTTGGTGGAATATTGGGGTGGAAGGGACTGCTATGTTTAGGGTTACCAAGAAATTGAGTAATGTTAAACACAATATTAAAGTTTGGAATAAGATAGACTTTGGACATATTTTTCAGGAAAAAGAGGAGAAGTCAGACAAGCTTAGTAATATTTAGGATATTATCTAGAAGGAAGGATATAATGATCAAAATAGAAATATAAAAATGTCAATTCTCACTGATTTGTATAACATCATAAGAATAGAAGAGAACTTTTGGAGACAAAGATCCCGTATTAATTCGCTTAAAGAGGGTGATCAAAACTCAAGATTTTTCACCTTTCCACCCTTAAGCATAGAGAAAATAATAGGATTATAGGGACTGAGAAGGGCTAGGTTCTTTTGACATAAGAAAATGATATTGCTATTGAAGCTATTTCTTTTTTCTCTTCTCTTCTTTCCTAGGATCCCTTGTTATCTATGGAAAATTAGAATGAAATAGTTTCATCTCTTCCCCAATTAATTCAATCACACCACAATAAAATGTTGTAGGTGATTCCTAAGGCCCAGGAAGTGAAACAAGATTTGTTCTGTCTTCTAGCAGATAATGCCCCAGGGCTGGATGGTTTTCCAACATTCTTCTTTTAGGTATATTGGGAGGTGGTTATGGAGGATATTGTCAAGGTGGTGTAGGAATTTTTTGGGGCCAGGAATCTTCTTAAAGAACTCAACTCTACTTTTTTGGTTCTCATTCCTAAAGTTCTAGGGGTAGATTCAATGGATCAATTTAGGCCCATTAGTCTTCTTAATTCTTTCTACAAGATCATTTTTAAGGTGTTAACATCCAAAATTATTAACATTCTACCTTTGATCATATCCCAACAATAGATGAGTTTTGTCCCCAGAAGACAGATCTTGGATTCTATCATGTTAGTTCATGAATTCATTTATTTTTTGGAAGTGGGTAAAGGAGAAGGACTCCTTCTCATTTTGGACATCTCCAAAGCCTATGACCAGGTGGACTGGACTTTCCTTGGTTCTATTCTCTAGGGTTTTGGTTTTTATCATGAGGTGTGTAAACTCATTTCTCAACTTATTTCTATTTCTTTGCTTGCCATACTGAACAATGGAGCTCCTTCTAATTTTTGCAAACCTTTAAGAGGCTTATGGCAGGGGGACCCCCTATTTCCTTTCTTGTTCATTGTCATGGTTGAGTGTATTGGTAGGTTGATTTACATAAAAAGACAAGATGAGATATTAAGAGGAATCAAGCCTTCTTCAAGACATGTTACTTTTACTCATCAATAGTTTGTGGATGACACTATGATGGGAGGGGAAGCTTCAGTTCAAGAGGCTAAAAAGATGAAAAAATTATTGGATTTGTATGTTAGGGGACCAAGCTAGCTTATTAATTAGGCAAAAATCTCAGTTTTCTTTATTAATACTCCTATTGAAAGAGAAAGGAAGATTGCTGGGATTCTTGGGTGTGGGGTTGGAAACTTTCCAACTAACTATCTTGGTCTGCCATTGGGAACTAAGCTACCATGTCAATTTTGGAATAGAATTCTTGATATGTTTAGTAAGAAGTTGGCAGGTTGGAAAGGTACTACTTTAAGCCAAGTTGGTAAATATCTTCTGGTTAAATCCTCAATTCAAAATCTTCCAATGTATGCTCTAAGTCTCTTTGGGATTCTGGCTAAACATGCTGATAAAATGGAAAATATCCAAAGATATTTTCTTTGGTCTAGGCTTAAGGATCACAAAAGATACCCTCCTGTAACTTGGGATAATATTTTACTCCCTAAGAGTTTTGGAGGTCTTGGAATAAGGAAACTAAGACACCTCAATAAGGCTCTACTAGCTAAGTAGATCTGGCACATTTACAATAGCTTAGGGGAATGGAGAGATGTTTTAGTGGAGAAGTATACTAGAAGGCCTTCTCTAAGGTTTTTTTCTCAATGATCCTCACATCCCTAATGGTTCATTCATTTGGAATGATATTCTTAAAGCAAGAGACTTGGGTAATTCTAGGACCAATTGGAAAGTGGAAAACAGTGAAGTAATCCTCTTCTGGAATGATAACTAGTTAATTTAGGTCCTCTCATTAGCAATCCTATCTATGACAATTGAGCTAATTCCTACATTAGGCAATTTGGAGTGAAAGTTAGAGACTACAAAATGGACCAAGGATGGAGAGATCTATCTCTCATCTCATATGATCTCAAGCCAATAATGGTGATGCTAAACAAAATGATATTGAATAATAAAAGGGATGAATTAATATGGGAGGATAATTCTAATGGTTGCTACTCAGTGGCAACGAGGTATAATTCTCTTTGGAGCTTGAAAAAGAAACCTCCTTATGCTAAGACATAGTTGCCTGGCCTTACCCCTAAGATTAATATATTCTTTTGGTTGATGTTACAAGATAAAATTCTCACCTTGGATAATTTTGAAAAGAAAGGTTAGTATATCCCAAATAAATGTATTCTCTGTAAGCATCATTTGGAGTTGGTAAAACATATTTTTATTCATTGCCCATACTCCATGCAGGTTTGGGAATTTGTCACAAAGAAATATGGGGTTAGTTGGTGTAAGCTAGATAATGTTTTTGATTTCTTCTATCAATGAGACAGTATGTATAAAGGAAAAAATTTGCATACTATAAGCTCTTGGACTTTGCCTCACTTCTGCTAGGGAGTTTGGAAGGAGAGAAACACTCAAATATTTAGAGACAATGAGGAACCTACTTATGTGCTTGTAGAAAAAATCAAGAGCACTATGAAGGAAAATTTCCAAATAAGAAAGGGGGGAGATATTGAAGATAGAGATAGGAATAAAGAAAAGGAAAAGGACAAGAGGACTAAAAGACATGAGGTGAAGTGGAAACTCCCACCTTAGGGTTGGCATAAAGCCAACTTTGATGGAGCAGCTAAAGGAAATCCTAGTCTTTTGAGATGTGGGAGAATAATTAGAAATTGTCATGGTAGTGGAGTTACTACTTTCTCCTACCCCTTGGGAATCTTAAAAAACCATTATGCTAAAGCTAGTGCTACTCTTCACACTATTAAATGAGCCCTAAATGTGGGAGTCAAAAAATTATGGCTGGAGGGGGATTCAAATAATATAATTAGATGTATTACAGGGAGTCTTCATCTCGCCTGGAACATTACAAATATAATTGAAGAAATCCGCATAACACTTGGAAAATTTGAATGCATTTATGTTAGCCATGAGTATAGGGAGGCTAACTCAGTGGCTAATTGGTTTGCCAATGAAGCAATAAAGAAAGAAATGGTAATGATATAAAATTTTGGTGGGAATATTCTAACAGATGCAAAAAGCCTAATTGACCAAGAGAGGATCCACGGAGGTACAGGTGTAATCCTAAGTTAATAATGGAAATTAATATTAGTATGGGTGAAAGCCACTACAATTATGGTAAATACAGATGGAATAGGTTGGTGAAATTTATTGTGTCAATTTGACATGCTTTGTGGGTTGTCTATTTCCTTTACCACTTTTACAGTATCAAAAGACAAAGTGGTGAAAAAAATGTGGTCTTAAATAGAGTATCTAGTGGATTGAGAAAGGGAAATAGAGGAAATTTTTTATGAGAATTGTAAACATTTAGCCTATAGAGATGGTGAGTGAAAGGAGCAAGAAAGAACTAGTAGGTGAGGTAGACAAATGGAAGCAAAGAACAAAAGTTTGGGAGAATCTTGAAAAGGGTGGAATTGTAAATTATATTGCGAAGCTTCATGGATATGACCCAATGATAACTAATCTTATGGTAAATTCATGGAAGGATGGTAGGGTCAAAGTAGATGGGGTGTCATATCAAATTACTATGGAAGTTATTACTCATGTCACTAAAATTTCAGATGAGGGGCTAAAATTCTACAGAGACAAAAAGGTGTTTGCGAATGTGGTTAAGGACTTAGCCAAGAATGTAGAAGAGAAAAAGGAACTAGTGAAGAGTGAGACATACTATGAGATGGATTCAATTAAAAAACTCTGAAGGTATGTGCTTAGGGCCATTATTGAATATATATCTCTAGACACTAGATTCAATAGGGTTAGAACTTGTCACTTTATTTTACTTAATCATTTTTGTTATGGGGTTAAAGTCTCCTTTCCATTTTATTTGTATTCTTCTATACACAAGAGCATTTATGGGCACAAGAAAAAACATACTTCTAACCTAGCCCTACATGAGGGTTTATTGCTCTTGATTTATGACCATTTAAAGGCTCAGTCTAGGAGTAAAACTCTAGCTCATGTTGGGGCTACCTCTAAGGACATGGGGAGTTCTAACTTCTCCTTAGACTCATAAGAGGTTTATTGTATAAGCTTGGAGGAGGAGGAAGCTTTGCATTCATTCAAAAGAAGGCAAGGGATAAAGATAAGGGCACACCTACTCATTCAAAGGCCCTGAGTAGGAAAAGTTCCAGGGGCCTTGGGCCTAAAAGTACTAATTCAGGGGAAGAGGAATATAATGAAGGTGAAGACATGGATACAAATGAGGAGAATAAGTGTGAGAAAGATGAAGATATGGAGGAGCCAGTTGAAAACCCTAGAAATAAACATAGGATGATGAAAGAGGAGGACACACCTATAGAGAGGAAAACTATTTCTAGTTTGAAGATTTTGGTGCTTCCACCCTCTCCAAGTCTCCCTCAAGAGCATGAAAAGGAGAAAATGGAGGAAGGAAGTGGTGAGGTGGTTATAAAAGATAGGCATCTGGCTTGGAAAAATTTCAACATTAGAACTTCAAAGATGGAGATTGTGAGAGAAGCCATGAATCCATAAATCCTAGAAGAAAAAGAGGGGAGGTTCTAGATGGAGGATTTTATTGATCTGGCACTACTGGCTGTAACTAATAACATGAGGGAAATAGGAATGAAGTTGCATAAAAATGCAAGAAATAACATGATAAATAGTTTTAAATTAATCAAAATGGCTATTTCATGAATTGGAGGAGGTAAAAAAAAAGAACGAGATAGCTAGAAAGCTAGGGGAATAAATTTGAGAAAGGGAATGTGACAGATTAGGGGGATGCTATTAGGTTGGTCAAAAAAAGGATGAAAAATTTGGAGACTTACAACCATAACATGGCTAACCAAATGATCTCCATCCTAAACTCTCTCAATGAAAGCATTGTTACTCTTGTTGGAAAGCTGAAAGCTAGGGGTCTTCTAGAGGATAATGAGGAAAATGACAAAGATGAAGATAGGAAGGATGATGAAACCATCACAGACATATCCCATAGCCAACTATATAGGACCTACTTGAATAAATGGGAGAAAATAGCCAAGGAGTGTCAAAAAGCCTATGAAGTGGCATAAATGATGCAGGACCTTGAAAGAAAAGTGGAGGAATAAGTTGAGGACTATCAATATCTATCTTTTGGCTTTTTGGTTTCTATAGGTTTTTTTTCTTGAGTTTTTGTCTATCCTTAGATTGGCCTTTTGGTTGGTCATAGTACTATTTCTAGGCTTTTTTTATTTTATTTATAGCCCATTGATATGTAACAACTGTTGGGTTTTAGGATCCCTATAAAACCTATTTTTCTTACAAAAAACACTTAGTTCCAAATATTCTAAAATATTTAATAGAAGGTGAGTGACCAAACCATAATTCATAAGGTGTCTTGTTTGTGTCCTTCCTGACTTGCACTCTATTTATAGTGTAGACTACTGTATTCACAACTTCTCTCCAAAATGTCTTGGATACATCATTCTCTATTAACATAGCTCTTGCAGCTTCTATAATAGACTTGTTCCTTCTCTCTACATTACCATTCTATTCAGGGGTTCTTAGAGCTGATAGATATCTTTTAAACTCATTTGAAGTAAATTATCCTCCTCTATTTGATCTTAAACATTTAATGTTCAGACTAGATTCATTCTCAACTCTATTCTTGAATATCTTGAACTTTCCAAATGCCTTAGATTTCTCTTTAAGAAATACAACCCACATCATTCTAGAAAAAATCATCAACTAGAATCATAAAATACCTTTCACCATAGAATCCTCTAATTTTTTTAGGACTACTAAGATCTTTGTGTACAATCTCTAACTTTGTTATAGTGGTAAACTTCTTGCTGGGAAAAGAAGTTCTATTATACTTTGCTAAAATACTCTCCTTGCAAATTGTCTTAGTAGGCTTCACAATCTTCAACAAATATCTAACAACAAACACTTTACTAGTCCTCACAATACAATCAAAGTTTATATGATAGAATCTCTTATGCCATAACCAACTATCATCTACCTTTGCAACCAAACATGTCATTTTAGTAGGATTCAACTAAAATACATCATCTCTAGATTTAGTTCCTATTTTAATTACCTTTCCATCTTTATCTCTGATCATGCATGTCTTTTCTATGAATTGCAACTGATAACCTTTTTCTACTAGCTGTCCAACAATAAAAAGATCGTGCTTTAAACCATCAACAAAGTATGCATCCTCAATATTAGTTTTACCATCAAGAGTTATAGATCCAATACCTTTAATTTAGCATGCTGCAGTTTTCCAACTTTGACAATTCCTCCATCCTAACTTTTGAATTAATTTTTTTTTTCATGTCACTAGTCATATGATGTGAACAACCACTATTGATTATCCAATTAGATTTCTTCTTAACTTGTGATACCAAGGATACCTTCTCTATAATTTCTTCTTTAATTGCCACAAATCCAATTTCATCATCACTAACACTTAATGCTTGTTCATCAAAATCATCATCTTCATTTGCATACAAACATTCTCTATACCTTTTAGACTTATAACTTCTCTTATACTTTTTCTCCCTTTTAGGACACTTAGATGCATAATGACCACATTCATCACAAGTCCAACACTATAAATTTTCTTACCTCCTTTTTCTCTTCTTACCAGAAGGGCTACCACTTCTTCAATCTTCCTATCTTCCTCAGATCTATTGCTGCTAGCAAAATTTCCTCTAGCACTTGTGCTCCTTGATAGGTTTGGTCGAATATTCAAGGTATTGAAAGATGTCTCTATTTTGGTCAATTCTCTAGATTTTCTAAGTTCATTTTCAATTGCTTCAAGTCTTCCAAGCAATGTCTCCTTAGTGAAATCTTTGGTACAAGACATCAACAACTATATCATTTAAACTATTGACTTGAATTGTGGTGTAAGTCTTCAATATATTCCATATAACTTCAGCAACATCTTTGGTTCCTCCTTGAGCTTTAATACTTGCAGTAATTTCTGATATCTTGCCTATATATGTTCTTATAGATTCATCTTCCATAATCTTAGCATCTTGAAATGCACAAATCCAACTTTGTAGTCTCAACTTCTTAGAATGTTCATCACCTTCAAAACTATTTTCCAAAGCTTTCTAAATCAAATGTGAAGTAGCGACTGACTTTACCTGATTGTAGTCAATTTTAGAAAGTGTAGTCAATAGTTCTTCTCTAGCTCTTATGTCACACATGAAAATATCTCTTTCTACCTTAGAGAAACTAATCAAATCCTTTTCTTCAATGATTGTCTTGTTGATTTTGTCAGGATCCAATATCTAGAAACATACACAACAAATTTTTCTTCATCCTTTCCTTCTAGCTATCATAGTTTTTTCCATCAAAATTTGAGCTATCTTTCTTGAATATGTTTTTCATGGATCTCGCAAAGCTGTTAAACTTTTCTTCAAGGACCTAATGTTCTGATACCAATTGTTAGAAATAATAGTCCACCAAGATAACTTGGGGGGGGGTGTGTGAATATATTATCCAATAATTAAAACACTTATCTTCTTTAAACAAACTTAACCATTAAAAAAAAGTAAACAACAACCATACAAAGATGCACATAAACAACTAAAATAGATATGTTGACTAGGGAAGCCCTTGATTAGAGGGAAAACCCTAGTGGGAATGATGCCCACAACATGATGAACTAATATAAATATTCCTTGTTAGAGGATGGACCCTGTTAGAAGTCTATTACAATATTAAGTAAAATGAGTCCCTATTAGGAGACTTTGAATCCTTGTTATGAGATTCCAACCCTATTAGGAGTTGTGCCAACCCTGTTAGGAGTTGTGCGACAATGCATGCAAGATGAGCCCACTGCCCAAACATGCAATTTCAACTACAAGAAGAGCTCACTACTGAAACAAGTAATTTACTATTATCTTCTTCTTTCCTCTATCCTTTCCTCTATACTATCAACTAGACCAATTACTATCAAACCTTGTAGACCAATTCATGAACCTTGAATCACACAAAAAATCCTTGGCAATGAAGTTTCCTTCACTTCTGCATTACTCTACTCAACTTCAAATTCCACACTCTTTGCTGCTTATTGAACATTCACAATTCACATTCATCATTTTCATGATAAAGCAAAATTTCCTTCCTTTATATCAAGTACATAAACAATTCCTTGAGTTGGTTGTTAGTTCTTCTCAATTAATTATTATAGGACCACATTAAGAACATGTTACATAATGATAACACAAATCTTCCACCTTGCAAGTTGAATAAATTTTTCTACATACAATATTATGATAAGTGAGCTTAGCCACATCATGCTCAACATGTCTTCTCCATGTCCTCCCTCAACCTCGATCCTCAAGATATCAACTCTGCTAAGAGATATAATAGGTTTACCAAAACATGCTTTTGTTAACTCTATCTTAGGACATACATCACCAAAAATTACATAACTTTTTATAGATTTATCCTTTCTACTTCTAACATTAATTGCATATGCTAGATACTCAAAATTATCTCCCATAACCTCAAGTGGTTATCATGCTCAACTAGCCATTCATACCAAATTGATCTTTATGTTGTTCTTCTGTTAGATACCACATAAAACATCAAACATGCTATCATTAGTACATTTACACTTGTTTTTCTACCAAAATTTTTGACCAAAGCAATGATTTCATTTTTTATTTTTTTTAAAAAATCCCTGAGTTGTTTGAAATTGAGTTAAGCTTTCCCAAGTTGGTTGAAATTTCAACCAACTCAGGTCATTAAAAAAATGGGTAAGAAATGGGAAAGCAACCCTTTGGAATTGAGACAAGCACAGGTGGGGGGGATACATTCTTTAGGAGTGGAGTGGAGTGAGAATGTGGAGTTAGAGGTGAAGGCTAAGTGAGAATTAATCTCACCTCTATTCTAAGGGGAGGGCACTGACCATTCATTCCTACTATTCTAATGGGAGAGCAGCAACCAATTTTCTAGGTTTTAAAATTTTCCTCTTAATGGAAATTTTCACAGAGGAATTGAATAATGCAAAGGAAAATATGAGTAATTTGTGCAAATTAGTGAAGACAAAGGTGGAGCAAGGCATTAAGGCAAGTAATGGATATCTAAACAATGGGGAAACTTTTAGAGGGTTCCTTGTGGTGGGGTATGAATATCCAGACATTGAACCATTCATTCCTACTATTCTAAGGGAAGAGCACTGACCAATCTTATAAAACCCCCTACTATTCTAAGGGGTTGGGCCTCCATCCTGCTTATAAATTAATTATATTATGTCAAGTAGAAGAGATCAAATGCTACAATGGCTTTGATTGTTTTTGGTGATAAGATTCTAGATGGAACCCTTTCTTACTTCAATGAAGATGGTAATCTACAAAAAGTTTCTATTCACTCTCTCATAGCCGGCAAAAATATCATTCTCTTCGGCATTCCTGGTGCCTTCACTCCTACCTACAAGTACTTCCATTTCTAAATTTTGTCAAAAGTATTAACCAGGGTCTATTCCTCACTTTTTTCTCTACATGACTCTTGTTGGGGGTAATTTGATTTTTAAAAGCTTCTAGGGTTTATAAAGGGTTTTATGGTGGTTGTGATTTGATCATGCAGAAGTGATTGATAAATCATTAAAACATTTTGTTTACAATTACAACAATCCATGTTAATGAGAAATGCTTAGTGAGTTGGATAAGCATCCCAATTGCATGCATCTCCAATTATTTCTTAGCATGGAGTAGCTCCAATTGTTTCTTAGCTGCATTTTGTATAGTAGATTTTGATGTGTTATGTCATTTTATGAATTGGGTTTTCATTATATTTGAGAGAGAAAAATCAGATCATGAATTAAATGTGGAATTTTTAGCAATGTTATTTCTGAGTTTTATTCATTCTTTTGAGTTTGTAAAGGTGTTGCAATATTATCTTTTTATCTGTACTATTATTGCCAATTTTTGTATAGAAAACACAATCATTTAAAAAAATTAGAGCACAAACAAAATTGCATATTAATAGAACCTCATGGAGTTTGAAGATTTTGTCATTTGATTTTATCTGAGAGTTGTTGAATTAACTATTTTATCATGTCTCTTCATCATTTGTATAACTCTTTAATTTTTGATAATTTTTAATGTTTTGTTTTATAAGTTTCTATATATTTTAAATGTTATAATTTTTTTATAGTGACATTTCACTGTAACCTTGTATCCCACTTTCTTAAAAATGATGTTCCCGTATCTATTTGTCTCTTGTACTGGAGGAATTTCCTATCTTCATGCTACTATTCTTCATCACATGCCAAAATCTTTTACAGTTTTGGAGCTAGTCAACTAAAGGAAAATAGGCTCATTCACCACAAAAGGGAACACAAGACAAGTCCTAATAAAATTATTTTAAATGGGAAATATATATGCACAACTAAGGCATTCTGAGATATTCATATAAGGAGCAAGGGAAGGGGGTAGAAACTAGTTTAGGGTATTTTTAAGAATCCTTTGTAGTTTTAAGAATTTAATAATTTTGATTTGGAGTTGGATTTATATTCTATCTAGGTGTGTATCTTTTATTTATTGTAGCCCTGTTTTGCTTCCCTTACATCTTTGTGTATTCTTCTGTTCAACACAGGATGATAGTATATTGTAATACTAGCCTCACAAAATTGCAACTATTATATATATATATATATGCTCTTAGTGATCTATATTACTAATGCCAATGTGGCACTAGGAAACACCTTGGTTGGTCTGGGAAATCAGTTGTCTTGATTTAGGGCTTTAAAGTTTGAACTATTCAAATGAACAGTCACTCTTTCCTTTAAATGAAAATATCAGGCTAGTTTAAACTTAAGTTTTGATGTTGTCTTCTAAAGGCAATGTTGCAAGTTGAAATTCATCTTGACAAATAATGGTACTTGTGAATCATTTTTTCCTAGATAAATATATTGCTGAAAAGCCTTATAAATTCACATTTTTTGTGTTGTCTTCCAAAGGTACTATTTTACGTTGTGCTAAGATGGGATTCATCTTGAAAACTAATGGTTCTTGTGAATCATTTTCTTAGATAAAAATATTGCTAAGAAGCCTTAAAAAATTGCAATGTCACATTCTTTGTGTAACTGTGATCATGGTGCCTTCTATCATTGTTTATTTTCTCTATTTTAATTATTCTCATTGCCAACTACTAGAAAACTAATTTGGTAGCTATATTGACATGCAACTACTATCATTGGAATGCATCATTAAGATTATATCATGGTACACATAGGTGTTGTAATAACAGATAGGGATTTTCATCTTGCCACAAGGTTTTTACACTAAGCCTTCTTGTTAAAATAATTTTTGACCAAGGCCCAAGTATAATGAATGCACCCATTTAAGGATTTGTTTGTCAGAACATAGTTCATTTTGTTAATATAAACTATAATTTAAATTGTTAAAAACTCATTTTATACAATGTAAGGTTTGAATTTACTCCATAGACCACCAAAAGCTCAACACATCCAAATATGATAGGCTCTATTTAGTAGTTTACTATATATGCTTCCTCTTGGAATGTTCTAGTAAGTGGGGATGAATGCATACAACTTTTTTTGTAAAACTACAATTGGATTACCAGTATGGTATAAATGATCTATCCTCAATTTTGTGGTCATCCTATATGTAGGTGGTTTTATGTGAAAGATTTTGGTACCCCTTGGACAGTATCTATTCCTCCTATGTGGGAATTACCCATTTTTTCCAAACCCTTTAGGGGTTCTCTTGGAATGCTTTTGAGACTAACATGGAGTCTTAGACAATTTTTTTTCACTTATATTAAGGAAACAATGATGACAAAATATCTTTAAACATTTGTAGTTTTTTTTATAATAAAAAATAAAATTTAATATTGTTATACTCTATAGAGTTAAGGGCTAAAGAACACAAACATTGAATCATTTGATTATTGATAGTTAATAGAAATGAGCATTGAAAATTTAAATGAAATCTCAAATAAGAATCTTAGATAACAAGTTTCATAATTTAAAGTAATTAGCACATCGTAGTGAGAAATTAGAGTGCTTAGTGTATCAATACAAGATATATTACTATAAGAATGAAATGAATCAATTTTTAAAAAAATGGTTGATTGTAGAGTGACTATCAGTAATCAAAATTCTCATCTTAAGCATTGGTTGTTGGTTGTTGATCCCTTTAGGATTTCACTATTAGTACTTGTCTCAAACACTGAACTATGTGATCTGCAACGAAACACCAACCAATTCCATTTGTCTATTCTCTTCATCTATTTTCCAAGGCTCCTTAGGAGCCTATACATTTGCATCATGGAGCTTTCTTTACAATATGTCATCTTGCAATTTTGGGGACACAAGGCAGTGTGTACAACTAATAGTTTCTCTATACTATCAGAGACAATCCTTTTTCTCTTGATAGAGTTGATTAATCTATAAATGGAAAGTTTTCTCTTTAGTGGTGAGGAACTAGTATATATGAGGTGGGTGGAGGTATCCATAGACCTAGAATAGGCTAGCTTGTAGTTGGCATTAGTGAGAAGTCACAATTTTGACCTAGTCTTTCTTCAATTTGTAGGCTTAATTAGCAGTGTGTACATTTTTCAAAGCTCACTCTGAACTGCTTCATCTCCAAATCATCAAAAAGGAAAACTTACTTAGGTTTAGGGACATACCATTTGGTTTCTTAGGAATTCTATTACATGTACAAGGCTTTATTTTATATGGTATCATATGTATGAGTGGGTTACTTTACACATACCTATGCTGAGAAATGAGAAGGTATTTACAATTCTAAGGTGCATTTCTTAGCTTGAACTATTGCTATAATCTCCTAAAGTAGGTTGTTAAAGGTCTCATCAATTCCCTAAGATTATGGAGTTTGTGCTTATATAAAAAATCATTCTAATTGTGTGGCAACAAATGGTACATTGAATTTGACCCCTTTTCAAAAGTCATTAGATATTGCCAAACTCTCCTCTTTTCTCCAATATTTGTCTATTGACTCTCTTCATACACTCTACTTCCTATGCATTATCATCAAGTATGATGCTTCTTGAACCTCAATCACCTTTGCCAACATGATGAAAGTATAGTTGTAAAATGTCTCTAGAGCTTTAAGGAAAATGTAATGTTCCCTATTGGGACTAGACTTGAATTACCCTAAAATTCTATTTAGGTTTTGGATTTGGCTAGGAAATGGAAATTTAATTGTCTCTTAACATTCCATAGTAGGGGGCTGCTATACATCACAATGCTTTGAATTCAAATTAAATTATGAAATAGTTAATGGTTCATAATACATTTTATAGTTAATATATTTAAGCCCCAATTCCTTATTTCTCTCCTAATCACAATCCCTAAGGAGGATGGGGAATTACCTATGTTAGGGTAGATGGAAACCTATTTACAACTTGACTTCTTCACAGCTTTAGGACCCTATCCTTATTCCATTTTGGGATTCACCTATCTTCCAAGGAATTACTTTTCCTCTCCCTAAAAATACCAACCTACAATCTTAAACAAAAATAGTGAGTGATTAAGGATTAGTCATTCTACACTAGGTCCAAGAGGGATGTCTATCACAACTTTCTCACTTTGTAGCTTGTACCCGCTTTTCACATTTGCTTCATCTTCTTGAAAACACAAACCATCTTGTGTAGTTGGGAGGAGGTTGTAAGTGGGTTCCTTGGAAATCTAGCATAAAGTCCCTCTGGTCCATTCTAGGATTCAAGATGGGATTCAAATAGTTGCACACATTCACATGATCATCATAATAAGCCATTAAGCTATCCATAATAATAATAATCACATAGTTGAAGTGTTAAGAATTATGTATGTTGATATATACAAATTGTATTTAATAATCTTGATGAATCATTAGAATAAATGCACTAATTAGTTTGTGAAGTTTTGTAATATAGTCTCTTGCTGAATGTTGTCGGTGTCTAGATGTTTCTCTATGTTGGTGTTGGGGAGTACTAATAGTCTGATCCTTTTGACACTAGTATATACTTATGGTTCATTTTAGATGTAATATTGATCTATATTTCTTCTATCATGCTCTTATTCAATGCCATTACTATGTATATCCTTTTTTTTATTCATGAGATGTAGCTGTATGTTCCAAATTGCTGAATATAACTATTGTTTGTATATTTGTTGCCCCCCTCCTTTTCCATTGCAACTCTTCTCCATTTATACTTAATTATTCCTTTGACTAGTGTTTTCCCTTGAGAGGAGACATGCTTCTTATAATTTTATCATCTATTTCTATTTACACCCCTTCATTTAGGTTAACAACTATATTATTGTCCATTTTGCTTTAACCACTATTTGCCCTGATTGCTGATTGGTATGGTTTTGATTATTTGTATTGTCTTAGATATTGATTGTTCTTTTATAAATCTTTTTTTTTTGAAAACTTATTTTTATAATGGTAGTAATCACTGTCATTCTACTAGCGATTATATATATGATCATTATTTTTTAACTTGCATATGTTTGCCCATTTTCATACCATAATGATTGGGATTGCTAATAGACTTCTATTGTAAGACTCTACATATGGACTAGTTTCCTAGAAAACCATATTATCTTATTTATTTTCTAATAGTTTTAGGGATGTACTAGAATGGGGACATGGTAGTGCTTTTCATTCTCATTATAGAATTGGATGAAATTGGGGAATGAAATGCCTGTGGTTTTGGTAAAAGAGTTTGATTTGGAATTTGGGTAAGAGTTGGATTTTGGTATGAATTAATTATGACATCAAGTAGGGAACGTCCTTTGTGGTTGGAATTATTTGGAATCATTGACATGCAACCCCAAGTTAATGTGGTGATTCTAGTTTTAGAAGCTTGTCTTGTCCTTGTAGACCATTACTAATTTACCAGTAGTTAAACAACACCATTTATTTTGTGCCAGTGATTGGTTAGGGTAGCAATAACCTGCTATTTGCACAACACTATTTTTTCTTGTGTTATTGATGGATTGGGATAATAACAGAGGTAATCTTGTGCCTTTTTGGCTAGGTAGATGAATTTGCACTAAAGAAGGCTTCTATTACTTAGATTTATTGTGATGAAGATGTGTCTCTCTTCAGAGTGCTTGCACCAACTATAGTTATCACAGAGGAAATGCATGGGCCCCAGTCATCTGCAACACAACTTATGAATATGGAAGAGCATGTAATTTTGAATACACCTTCCTTGTGTTCATAATGAACATTTCATGAATTTGACATATTATCTCACTATTCACATATGAAAAGAAACAAGAAAATTATATTGAACTACCAAATGGCTATTTACATTCGACTATAAAGTTCAAGTTACTTTAGATTATACCTTGCTAATAGAGAAGAAGAGGGTTTTTTTTAACAAACAATAGATTATACATTTGTCTATACAATTCAAGTTACTATAGGTCATACCTTTAATAGAGAGGAAGAGGGTTTTTCAACAAGCATTATATTAAAAAAAATGAGTTGACAAAAGCAGTAAAACTTCACATAGTCAATTGTGAAAATATTAAACAACATATTTAAGATGTTTAAAATAATTTTTGATATTTATTTTATGTATTATATATGATTTACAAAAGATACATCATATATCAAGTTTTTTAAGGGCATATCACACTAGGTCATATGATCATACTACTAATGGTGAAGACAATTTTCTAAAAACATACTATAAACTGTCCAATATATACTTTTTAAAATATATTCTAATATACAACGTATACACTTTTCAATGCATCATATTGCAGTAAGCATCAATAGTTTCTACTATTAATATGCTACCCCATACCATTCCAATCTATAAGTGGTATCAAATTAGAGGTCTCATCACTTGACCTCATCAACTCCACTGTGAACTCATCTCCTTGATTGACATGAAATTTTGTTCTGCTCTGTGCTTTTTGGTCTTTCCTTAGTTGTTTGCTTAGTATGAGGAAGAGGGTTTACTTTACATTTTTAGATTTCTCTAAGAACAAATTGTTCTATTTTCTTCTATAAGGGGTTCTCATTTGATACTGACCTAGATATAAGGGGTTTTCATTTGACACTAACCTAGAAGACTTTACCTTTCTCCTCATACACTCTAGATAGGACAACATAGCATAAAAATAGTGAGCCATTTCTAAGTATTTTGGTATCTGCATATAACACAAAAGAGAAGATAACACAAATGAGAGAGAAGATGGCATGTACAAAGCTAATGATTTTAGGAAGATCCAAGGTGAGTTAGTGATGAAGCTTTACATGCTTTGCTTGTGTGATGGACCTGTAGGACTTTAATAATTGTTTCTTGGCTATCTTGGATTTATATTTTACCAGTCATGGTTTAAGTTTTGACTAGCCTACAATGTGATAGTAATTACTTTACTCTTACCTTTGTGTATGAATACATGTAACTCCAGGTATACCTAGCCAAATATCAAATAAATCTATAGTATGCTAGACCATACAATTAACTATAAAAATAGGCTTCTAGGGAAACTTTGTTAAAGTTTTTGAATTGAATTAGCTACTATGCATATTAAGAAAAATATTAATATCATTGTACAATAAATTTGATATACCTATAGTGAGGAGTACCTTTTTAATTAATCTCTAGCACTGGCTCAAACCCAAACCCTTGACTAGGTTCAAATTTTGTGTATGATCACAAATTTCCACATTATTGGTTGAGTGTATTTTGAATGTGAAACTAATTATACTTTTGCATCACTAGTTCAAATATGTCTAAAGATTAATGTATTATTCTATACAATTTTTTGCAGTTGAGTTTTAAGAGGATAGACTTCCATATTGCAGACATATAATCTATTTTCTTACCTGACTGGTTTCCTTTAGTCTATTGCCTTTGGTATACCTTGATCTTTGTACTATTGTATTTGTGCTTTTATTAAATAGAATGTTGTTTATCATAGCTATTTATGCATCTTCTTAAGCTTTGGCATTTATTTACTTATAGATGAAGATAGCCCAACTCCAGTAGCAATATCAACAATAGCAAAAACAACAACAACAATAGCAACTGTAGCAAGAGTAGAATCAATAGCAACAACAAAAAAACAATAGACAATGACAAATTCAAAAACAACCTTTGTCAAATCAGCAATCCCAAGTTACTAACCATCAACAATAGTAGTAAGAGAAATGAGAGTTGCTACGATAACTATTGATGAGAGTATGTCAAATTCACTTCGTGGAAAAATGATCAGGTAGTTGTTGCAATTTTGGTGATCCTATATCTTGAATTGAACATTATGGATGTAGATAAATTAAATGGTTAAATGTTGTATCTTAAATTTGAGGAATTTCATTCTTTAATGCCAAGTATATTGTGTTTTAGAAAGTTTTTCCAATTGCAAAAGATATCCTTGTTTTTTGTGAAACTGTGAATATTGACAAAGTTATATGACTTATTAAATAGAACAATTTCTTCTTAGAGAAATCTAAAAATTTAAAGCCCATGCACCTAAGGTAGAAACCTTCAAGTGAGTCTTAAATAGAGTTTGGTTGAGAAATCTTATTTCTAATTTTTTGCGATTGTGAAAGGCTGGCTCTAAAGGTCAGAAAGGAAGAAAATGAAAGCAGCCTGGGTTATTGTCTAGTCCAACTAATAGATCAGGAACAACAAATACTATTGGTCCCTCCCCAAGTTTTGCACCCTCAACACCATCAACTCATACGCTCAATACTATCAACTGAGCAATATAAACCTTATATCTGGACTACTTCTGATAATGGAGATAAATTTATATAAACAATTATATGAACAAGATAATGGAATGGATTCTTTACAATCAAAGGACACCTTTGAAAAGAAAAATTCTCCTGCTCCAACTTTATCTTTGCAAAGATTTAAAAGGTTGCAAATTAAATGGCTTGGATAAGAAATAATTTCTTGATATAGCATAAAAAAAATTTCAACCAAACATTGGTGGAAATTTTGACCAGTTCTTGATAGTTTTCTACCAAGAATTGGTCAAAATTTCCACCAATTATAATTTTTTTTGACCAAACATTGGTGGAAATTTTGACCAATTCTTGATAGTTTTCTACCAAGAATTGGTCAAAATTTCTACCAATTCTAAAAAAAATTGACCAAACATTGGTGGAAATTTTGACCAACAATGACAAATTAGAGCTAGCAAAAATTTAAAATTTTCAACAAATGTATTGGTTAGAATTTTGACCAACTTGCAAGTTGGTCAAAATTTCAATGAGAAAATTTACCACAAATAGCTTGGTCAAAATTTTGACCAACCTCGGTTAAAATTTTGACCAAAATTTGTCAAAAATTGAGTTCAAATTTACTAGTGTATGTTGACATCAATGAAAAACTTAGTCATGAATGTAACATATCATCATCAAACCAATCTTCCAAAAATCTCCAATAGATATTGTATCATATTGCTAGATGATGTTTCTTATCACTCGTTTGGATTAGTGATGCTAATGGTAGATTAGCATGTTGGATGTACTTGTTATGATGATGTTATTTGATGCATATTGGTAAGAATGATCTCATGACACAACTCCAACTATCTTGTTGGAAATTTGAGATTCATTCTTAGGGCATGGATAGGGTTTTTGAAGTCTCATGATGCCATTATGGTTGGGAGGAAACAAGCACTTTCATTTTTAGTTTGCTGCTTCATTTCTTGTGCTTTCCTTCTTATGGTATTTGATTTATGCTCATATATGTTCATTGCGATCTTGTTTTTCACATGATTACATTAGATGTTATGGATTAGATGTTAGAGTTATGTAATATCCTTATTCTTTCAAGTATTTACTCCTCGACTATGGTGGTTCTAATACTGCTTGATATGAAGGTTCTAACTCTATCTTCTTTCTAGAATTATCATTGGGCTTTTTCCTTGTAAACCTGGGAAACATTGTTTCAAC
Organism: Cupressus sempervirens; assembly: GCA_028749045.1. Classification (NCBI taxonomy): domain Eukaryota; kingdom Viridiplantae; phylum Streptophyta; class Pinopsida; order Cupressales; family Cupressaceae; genus Cupressus; species Cupressus sempervirens. Next base: position 73,773,415 of record CM053784.1, on the reverse strand, counting down.
ATTGGGTGATATTGGAAAAGTATCACACAACTATAGGGAGAGATATTGTGTGAAACTAAAAAGTATCACATGATAGTAGAAAGTTCTAGCATACAATACTAGTAAAGTATTGCACCTTAATAGTAAGATACTAGAAAGTATCACACAGTAGTAGTAAGAAGTATCACACGATGCTAGAAAAGTATTTCCTAGTAGTAGTGAACAATATCATATGATACTAGAAAAAAGTATCACATGGGTTTTGTGAGAAAACCTACTTAGGAAAACATCAAGCATTTTCAAACATGTTAGATTAATTGCAAAGGGTGTTTTGGATATCCAGTTAGGTTGCACCCCTTCCTAGGTCTTGACAGTTCGATAATAAAATGTTTCTCAATTTTTAACTTTTTTTAGCTAGTTATTGTTGCCTTGGTAAGTAGTGACACTTGGAGATTGTTGTTTGATTGGACTATTTGGTTGAGTGTTTCATTGTGATCTTTGTGATCTATTGCATGTTGATGTTTCATATATCAATGCTTAATACTTTGAAAAAAAATGTATTGGCTTTTATATGTCCTCGTTCCAAGGATCTTTGGGTGGGGAATCATATCTAGAATTAAAGCCCATGTTCAAACATTGGGATCTTTATGTATATGTTTTCCACATGGTTGATGTTGGAATTGTGTGAGTGTGAGTGCATCTTTGAGAGCTCAAGAGTTTTTTTTCTTGGGTACCTACTTTGTTGGAATTATTTAGAATAACTGAGGAGGGGAGGGGGGGGGGGGGGGGTGTGAATCAGTTATGTAACGCCCCGCCAAGGGATCCAAAAGAATTAACCTAGAGTTTCACTAAGTTTGCTAAACATTTTTTTTTTTTAAAGTAAGAATGTATAACTTACACATCAAACACATAGTAGCGGAAGCAATAACATGTAATCATCAACAAACATACATCACAAGTTACATTCCTTAAGGATCCCAAGACGTTGAGTCACATTTAAATTTAATTAATTCTAAGTCTAACAACTACCACATTCATATGAAAGAATAATCAGAAAGTCCAATGTCCATAATATACATTTTCTCTGAATGCCTCTTGGCAAATTAATTCAGAATGCTCAATCATCCACTGTACATGTCACAAGGTATGAAAGGCTTAAAAGAATATACATATGTAAAGATAAAGATACATCATCCTCAAATCCATGATACAAAGTACAGTAAAATAAATGAAACTAATAACATACCTGATACATCCATACATCCATAATAATCCAAGAACATAGTGAAGGTAAATGCCAACCAAGAAAGCTCCAGCCACGGTGACCACGGATGGATCTCAATGGTAAGAGTAAAAAGCACTACCACCCGACTGCGTGGAACCTAAATGGTCCACTCCCACCACGCTGAGGAGATAGTCTCAAGTCCCAAACAAGGTATCAAACACAAAACACAAGTACTCTCTAAGTACTGGAAAATCCTAAAAGTACACTAACGCAAAGGTTCCAACATAGATAGACATCTAGACCCAGAGGCACCACAAAGACATGTAGGAAACCTGCTATGCAAGTGGGAAAGTGTCATCACAAAAGTCACGTAGAAGTTACCCAAGCAATCCCTTAGGAATCTCGGGTCCCTAATGATCCTGCGGCCACTAGTATCCTCTCGTACTGACGAGGCATACTGCGGAATGCAAGGTCGTAACCAAGCGTTCTCTCTACCCCATCCTAGCCTGTACTAGCACTCATGGCATGGGAGAGAACATACAATTATCTTATTAGGTTCATTTAATTCAGTATTTAGGTGAGATGTTTTCACTTGTTAACACAACTTACAATGGGTTACTCCAGGCAGCCTCTTAGGGCCCCGATCCCCATTGCAAGCCACTTCCCGACACTACACATAGATAACCTACCCTAGGCTCATGAAATCACAAATCAAAAAATCATAATAAAATCACCTCAGTCCTATATAAGCAACTGAAAAACATCATAAAAGATAAGCCACAAAATTACATCAGTTCCTCATGAGCAACAGGTAAGCATCAAATAATAATCATATGATCACAACAGTTCTCTATTAGCAACTGAAGGCATCAATGATAAATCACAATACTGATCAAGATTCTAAAATGGTCAAGTCAACACATGACATCATCAAGAACATAACAAACACTTCAATCCTCTCAAGCGACCGAAAAGCAATCCAAGTATAACTGATCGAGACTCCAAAAATGGTTATCAAATATAACTGATCGATGACTCAAAAATGGTTATCCAATATAACTGATCGATGACTCAAAAATGGTTAAGTCAGGTATCTTATATACATACACTTCAGCTTCACACCAGGAAACTGGAAGCAATAACAAACAATAAATACAATCATGTCATAGAGCACTCCATCACACTACCATGGTTGGGTTAAGAAAGATCGAGACCAAATCATGATAACATCACATTCACATAATCCCCGAGCCTCTGGTAACAACCTAAACTGGTCAACACTAGAACAATCCCCAAAACTCCAAAAGCACATACAAAACAATAAAACAGTACAGTTCCTATCTTGGATTTGATTTCAAATACACAGTAAGGTTAAAAGTAAAGTTTTAGTCTGCGTTTCAAAGTATGTTTTAAGTAAGAAGATTTTCTTATTACCCTATAGTTAACCCATATATTTGTTGAATGAAAATAAGGATTTATTCCCATAATTCTTGAAATCGATTTTCTAAAATATTCTAAGGGTAAATTATAAATATATGCTTAAATTTACTAAGATAAATTCTTATTGATTCTCGATAAAAATAATTGTAATTCTATTAGAATCAAAATTTGAATAATCTTTTAAGAAAAAGATCTCCTATCCTACTAACTAATGCTTATAATTATTAAATTTCATTTTAGTTTAAGCAAACTAATATCCATTAAATTCTATTTTATTATAATAATAATAATAATTATTATATTTATTAAATTAATTATATAAATTTATTAATTAATTATAATAAATTTCAAACTTTTAATAAATTGAATTGAAACAAATAATATTTAAAAGTAAATTATAACATTAGAACTTTAAATAATATTAATTTTAATAGCATTTAAAACTTTTAATAAAATTTTAATTTTAATAAAAGTAAAAAAATAAAATAAAATAAGGTAAAGGGGCCGACGGCCTTCCCTTAAAGGGACTGCCGAAGGCGTACCCTGCTGCCGCAGGTCTGCGCCAGCAGCGGTACGCTGTACCACTGCTGTCGCAGCCTGCGTCAGCAGTGGCGCTAACAGAGGTGAGTGGGGACGGGGTACGGGTTAATCCCTGCCCAATCATTTTTTTTTATAATTAATTAATTTTTTTTTTTTTTTTTAAAAACAATATTTTTATTTGTTTAAAAATTTATATTAATACTTTTCAAATATATATATTTAATTTTATAAACATCGTTTTAAACAATCTTCTTTTTCCATTATATATATATATATATATAAAATAAATGATTGAAATTTTAATCTGATAGAACTAACCACTCAGATCTCTAAATTAAAATATTCCTTAAAAGAATATCATCTCTTTTCAATATAAAATTTATATAACAAATTTCTTCTCTTTTATTTTAATAAAATTTTCCAATCAAGATTTTCTTTTCTATCAAAAGCTCTCCCTAGTTTAATTTATAAAATTCTATCATCTAGAACGAGCGTTTTCAAATTGATTTATTCTTCCAATTCTATTATATAGATGAAATACAATATAGTATCATAAGGTTCAGAACAAGAGAGCAAAAGGATCAAACAGTGGAATCCAGACAATTCGGATTTATAATCCACAGGCACGAAGAAGACAAGAATAACAACTTGCATAATTCAACTCGTGATCAAACACAAGACCCTACCTCAACCTGATGCTATCTTGCAATCTCCAAAACTGTAAGAGAATTCGCTCCTCTTCGATAACCTTTCTTCTGAAAATCTTCTTTAGAATTCGCCTTCTAAAATTTGCTTCCAAAAGGTGTCTCCCAAAATTTCTGTCTCCCCCCAATTCCTTGTCCAAATTTTTGTGTCCCCTAAAAATGAAGCCCCAAAGTGTGATAAAGAGTTTTCTCCTCAAATCGGGGCACTAATTGTGCGTTCACCCGAGAAGACTCTTTGCTCAACTGAGTTAACTCCAAAATTATCTTTTATTAATCTTTGCTTTATCTTTTTAATGCATATTAAATGAATCATTAAATAACTTTATTTAATATTCCACTTGACTTCTATTTTTAATCTTTATTACTTTTAAACCCATGCGCACTTTATGAGATTAAAATAATATTATAATTTCTTCTTATTTTATCTTTTTAATTAATTTCTTTATTTTCAACACATGCTCACATCATGCAATCTTACAACTTTTAATAATTAATATATTTTCACTTTTTACTTTATTTTAGAACTTAATTGATAAAATATTTAATTAACTTAAATAACAATAATATTTAGCATTTATTTAAAAATGAACTCTAAATATATTATTAAATTAAATTAAATAAATATTATAATGTTCTAAATTATACTTAAAATTTTTATTTCCAAATTTAATTCTTTTTATTTAGTTAATTTATCAATTAATTAAATATAATCAAATATTAAAATATCATAATAATTTTCTATTAAATTAAATCATTAATTAATCCTTTTAATTAAACTTAATTAATAGAAAATACATCAAGGACTCATAAAGCAACATACGAAAACCCATCATAGAAAAATACATACTAAAACAAAAGGGTTATAATCACGAAATAACATCAGTTGATGCATTCAGAGGGTACTTAACTCAGATACTTGCCCTAATTATCAATTAGGACAATTGGCTAAAGGGTTTAGGATTTGGACTTAAGAGTTTATCTCCCCTCTCTTACCATTGAGATAATGCGATAGGGTACGCTCATCCTGGCAATTCAGGGAAGTCGATACCCGGTACCTGCAACCTGCATAAAATCTACGCATGTACAGACACAATATTTTAAGCTAAACAGACAATGGCAGGAAGTGGTGCATCGTGTAGATCCTGACTAGCAGGTGACTACGACTCCCTTCCTAAACCACATCAGAAACACCATACATAAAGAAAACAAACATGCACACCATACACATGCAGTATGGGGTAAGTATCCATAAGAAAGCACATGTGATAATAAACCATCTAACTAATCCTCATCAATAATTGAAAATATTGAATAATCATCATACATGCATGAAATATAGAGTACCAAATAATCTCATCATATAATAAATTGAGTGTAAAACAACATCTGATAATCTGAAAGTAATGCTACTAAACATCAAGTATAAAACTGGCCTAAAAGAGTTTGGCAATTAAAACAAAATGTGAACTAGGGGTAGGCACTACAAGTTATCCAAGGTCCAGATGTACAAATAAAAGTTTTTACAACTTAGTGAACCAATAAAACATTTATAAACATGCATGCATCCATAAGATTATGCAATCACTTAAAATTTGTAGGTTACTCTCAAATCAATTTGAAAAAATGTAAACATGAAACATAATAGATTCAATAACACATTTAAATCAATGATTTATGTGGAAAACCAATTTTGGAAAAATCACTAGTAACATGCTACTCATTGTCACTCTTCTAAAGTTGTGAAAGGCCAACCCTGTTAAAGAGTACAATGCACACTATTAAATGTGATCCGGTTATAGGATTTCAATCACTCTGTTAGGAGTGAGCCTTGTTAGAAGATTTTAAACCATTCACTTAGAATGTCACCCAGTTAAAGTATTTACAAATGAATATTAGGTAAACCTTAATCCAAAAGATTTACCCTAGACTAATATAATTATTAGAGAGTAACAATAAGGCTTGATCTGATAACAACTTACAACTCCATTTGCAGATTACAAATCTTTGTTTCAATCCTCCATTTTACTTGGCTTTCACACACTTCAATTTTGATAGCTTGTTCACCCTTCAAGCATCTATACCATTAAGGCTTCTTGCTTAACTTGCCAATGTATATTCTTCACTTAGGTCACTGAATGAAATAATACCCTAGACTCCTTATCTTCCTTAGGATCTCACACATGGAAACCTTTTCTTCTATCTAGCCGTCCCTATAAATAGAGAATTAAGATATTTTATTGTTCATTTTCCATTGTCTAATTTAGGGTTAGGTTAGATTAGGTAGGGTTCAATAAATCTACCCCTTATTTCATTTCATCCTTTTGTAGAAACTTCTCCTTCAATCCTCCTTGAATTCACCTTAAAACAATTTAAGATGGATTCTATGCCACTAGCTCGTCAACCCTATTTTCCACATGGTTCACAAAATCTAAGAAAATAAACTTGTTGGTTAAGATCTATCAAATTCATGATCTTTCAAATAATGTTGACACTCAAAATTTACTTTCTTTTGATTCTCAACACATATTGCATTGCTCAACATCCTTTGTAAAATCACTCGACACAAACTAAAGTTTACTATTGTTCGACATTAACTAAACTTTACTCGACATCAACTATTTTACTTGGCATACACTAAAATAGACTTTTATTCAGCTCCAACTAATTTTCTACTTGGCTTGAACTAACTTTTCTCATCACCTGCTATCCATTTGGTCAAGCTTGGTAGACAAAATTTGTTTAACTTGTTGTTCTAAAGTTTTTTAGTGTAACCAATCTTTGCAATCTTAAGTAGATTATCAATGCACTATGATATCACTATCTTAGCTGATTCTTGTATTCCTTTTCATATCATAACTCAACCTTTCTCTAAGTACTATTGTTACATCTTTTGATGAAATCCTCTTCATCTTTCAAATAATTGACAGTACTTAGTTTTTTAGTGTAACCAATCTTTGCAACCTTAAGTAGATTATCAATGCACTATGATATCACTATCTTAGCTAATTCTTGTATTCCTTTTCATATCATAACTCAACCTTTCTCTAAGTACTATTGTTACATCTTTTGATGAAATCCTCTTCATCTTTCAAATAATTGATAGTACTTAAATCATATAAATAGTTGTCTTACCAACAAATAACAAGGTTGACATTAGTGACAAAATAATGATTGAAACACATTTACCATATTTGTATTGATCTATTTTCAATAATCTCCCACTTTGGCATTGATAGAAAACCAAACTGACTTGATTAAAATAGTACAACCAAAAAATATTAAAAAGAAAATAATTCCTTGTATTGAAATCTCTCTCTCTCTATCAGCAACTTTCATCTTATGAATAGGTTACAAAACTCTATTCTTTCATCCAAGTTATGAATCCCTCTAAATTACTTCTTATATCTTTCCTCTTACTAGGTAGATGTAATTAGTAGATACACTTTCTTTCTCAATAGTCAAAAGTTCTACCTCATATTGTGTATTAGGATTTCTCCCTCTTTGTTCAATGTCTGTCTTCAATATCTCTATTTTTATCAATGTCTATCTCTCTCATATCTCCCAATCCTTTTATTTCTCCCTCTTTGACAACAATGCCAAAGACTGGTCATCTAAATATGAAAATATGAACTTCTTTAGTTTCTCCCTCTGTCACCTTGCTTGTGACTAATTTTTAGTTTCAACTTGGTGATTACTTTAGGTAGCTCTTAAAGTAAGATCCACTACATCAATTTGTAACATATGGAAATTAGCTTTTTGATGCAAGGTACTCCTCTTGTTTTCTTAGATAGCCTTTGATAGGGGAATCACCCCTAGTTTACCTCTTAGGTACTCATTAACATCCTTAGTTAATGCCTTTGTGAAGATATCAACAATTTGATCTTTTGTGGTAACATATTCCATCTTCACCTCTTTATCTTGAACTAATTCTCTCAAGTAATGATACTTGATTGCAATGTACTTAGTCTTTGTGTGCATCTAGGATTCTTTGATATATTTATAGTACTTATATTATCACAATAAAGTATCGCTAGTCCAGTAATCTCTTCCTTCATACCTTTGAGTGGCTATTTGATTCATATAATATTTGTACAATTTACAGTAGTAGCAACATAGTCAACTTCAACAGTAGATTGTGAAGTACAATTTTGTTTCTTGCTAGTCCATGTAACCAATCAACATTAGTATAGGGTCTTAGTTCAAATTTCTCATTTTTCTTGTAGTATAGACCATATTCCTTAGTTCCTTTTAGATATCTCATTATTCTCTTTACAACTATCAAATGATCTCCCTGGGATTAGTAGAGAATCTTGTAACTATCCCTATAGATAAATCAATATTAGGTTTGCTATGTACTACATATTGTAATTTTCCAATCATAGACCTGTATAATGTTTGATTCACCTCAACTAAATCAGCATTCTTTGACAACTTCTGTCCTATCACCATAGGTGTACTTACTGGCTTGGAGTCCTCCAATGCAAAAAATTTTAGTATCTCCTTTACATACTTTGACTGAGTGATGTATATACCATATTTCATCTGGTGTACTTGCAAACCCAGAAAGAACTCGATCTCTCTAAACATAGACATCTCAAATTCTTTCTTCATTTCATTTGCAAAAGCCTTACAAAAAGTATCTTGACCTCCACATATGATATCATCAACAAAAATTTTAGATAACAAAATACCTTTTCCTTTCTCTATCTTCAAGTATAGATTTCTATTATCATAAGTCCTTTCAAATCCAATCTTCAAAAGATAATTATGAAGTCTCTCATACCATGCTCTTGTTGCTTGCTTCAAACCATATAAAGCTTTGTGGGATCTAAATATCATATTTTTATCATTAACATGAAAAAATCCTTTTGGCCGCTCTATATAAACTTCTTCCTCTAATATATCATTTTAAAATGTAGATTTAACATCAATTTGATAAACTTTGAAACCTTTGTGTGTAGAATAAGCAAGCAAAGTTCTCATTCCTTCCAATCTAGCACTAGGGGAAAATGTTTCTCCATAGTCAACTCCTTCTTCTTGTGCATATCCTTTGTAGACTAATCTTTCCTTGTTACTTGTGACTTCACCATTTTCATCTAGCTTATTTCTATATACACACTTGGTGCCAATCACATTTTTATCTTCTGGTCTAGGAGCTAGAGTCCATATCTTGTTTTTCTTAACGTGTTCAATTTTTTCTTCCATGGCTTTACTCTAGTCCACGTCTTCTAAGGAATCTTTCAAAATTTTGGGTTCTTTCATTCTCAAAAAACATGTATCATTTCTCAACTTGTTCCTTGTCATTGGTCTAGCATCTTTATCTCCAATGATTTGTGTAGTATGATGATGTCTCTTGACATATTTAGATAATCTTGGTTCAACTCTAGTTTCCACATTTGGTTCAATTTCTAAATCACTATGTACATCTCTATTAGGTATTTCAACATTTTTTTCATATACACTAATCTCAAAATTAGAATGTGCCTCAACTTCATTCTGTAACTCGATACTTGAATGTAGCTTAGTTCCTGAATGCAACTCAATATTCATAGTAAATGACTCAACAATCACTAAAACTTGCCATCGGTTAGTAACTTGATTTGCAACATCTTCTTTAGCAGGCATACCTTCATAAAAGTATACTAATGATTTATATTCTTCTAGTTCCTTCATAGGTTCAACCTCATATACTTCTATATATTCATCAAATTTCACCTTTGCACTCTCCACAACTTTGTTAGTGTTAGTATTTAAACATTTATAAGATTTGCTTCTTGTGGAATAACTTAGGAATATACCTTCTTCACTTTTTGCATCTAGTTTATCATTCCTAAAATCTTTGAGAATAAAGCATTTTCTTCCAAATACCTTAAAATATTTCACATTGGGTGAGCATCCATACCATAGTTCAAAAGGTGTTGAATGAGTACCTTTCTTGACTTGTACATGGTTCAAGGTATATAAAACTGTACTTACAACTTCTCTCTAGTATTTCAAATCAAGATCTTTCTCCATCATGAGTGTCCTAGCATAATCCATTATAGACCTATTCCTCCTTTCAACAATTCCATTTTGTGGAGGGGTTCTAGGAGAAGATGTCTTTCTTTTGATTCCTTTGTCAATACAAAACATCTCAAACTCATTTTATGTAAATTATCCTCCTCTATTAGATCTCAAACATTTCATACTTTTACATGTTTCCTCCTCAACTCTTTCTAAGTACCACTTAAATATTTGGAAAGCATCATATTTCTATTTTGGAAACATAACTATCATCATTCTAGAATAATAATAAAAAACAACATGATATACTTATCTCCTTTTGATGTAGGAGCATCCAATAGTGTAAAGGCAATCCTGCATCACCCAAGAATATGCTTAGTGTTAGTTTTTTTTTTAATGTGTTTTAATTTTTGGATACTCATTTGGGTCAAATAAAGAATCCAACTCTCATAGTTCCACTATTGGTTTTCCGGGTTAGAGTATTTGAGCACCTTGGGATACATGCCAATGTAGAAAATAGGTTATTTTATAATTGATCCATAATTATGATGAGTTAGAGGGATGATTATAATTGTAATTTAAAGCACTCCAAAAAAAGAATCGGGTCAAAACACTTTACAATTTGAAAGTTGTTGCAGTTTTAAGTTGCTTGGAGACCTCCTAAGAGCACTTCAAAGTAAGATTTGAGTAACTAAATGGCCTTATACAGGCCCAAAAAATGGGGATGAGAAAAGATGGTCCATAGGCCTATAGAGCTCTTGGAGATCTTTAGAAAAATTTAAATAGTTTGTACATCAGAGTCCCAGATCAAAAGTTATGCCTCCTGGAAGTTGGACTACCATTTTTGAATTCTTCTAATTTTACAATAAATTGTAACATGATTTCTTGAACCTTATATTTTGGTAGTTGATGTAAAATGGAATATTATAAAATATATTCCTAACCAAAAACCTAAGTAGGGTTTATTTAAGAGCATTTATAGCAATATAAAGGTAGTTTTTGGTGGAGTTTGAGAGAGGGTACTATGAGGAGGATTTTTCTCCAAAATTAGACTATTGTAAGTTCGTAGGGCATGTCTTTGAGTCTATTTTAATTGTACTAAATGTAATAGCATATCACTTTTGTTAATAATATTTTCCTTTTCCTACTATGTTCATTTTGGTTGTGGCTTATTCCCTCATCAAGTGGTATCAGAGTAGGTTTTCTTGAGTGTATAGATAGAGTGTCGGCTGTGTGGTTGTGGGTTTTGATACAAGAAGATGCCTCTATGAAGGGAGCATGGTGGAAGGGTTTAAGTTGTTTCTCCTAAAGTTAGAGCCCTCTCGAGACAAGTCTAGGCATTGTAGGAGGAGATCCACAAAGGGATGAATGTTGTTGCAGATAATGAAAGTAAAGAAGAAAATGAAGAAGAAGGAAGTATTGGGTAGGAAGGGAAAGGAGATGGAGAAGTCCTAAACCATGTGGAGGAGAATATTTTTAGGCCATTTCCAAGTTTTAAAAAAGACCTAAAATTGACATCGGTATGATTTTGGGAAATCTAAACTCGGATGAGTTGATTGAATGGATCAATGATCTAGAGGAATATTTTAAGTATGAGGATATTGGGGACCCTAATAGGGTTAATTTTGTGAACACCAAAATGAAAGGCCATGAAAAAATCTAGTGGCAAGAGATTTATTTGGAAAGAAATAGAAGAGGAAAGGAGAAAATCACAAGATGGGACCACATGGTGGAGAAACTAAATCTATCCAGGAATACATAGAGGAATTTTATTGAGTCCTTATTAGGGTAGGACATGATAAATAAAACAAGGAGAAGGTTGCCTATTACCTTAATCAGTTAAGACCTAGCATTCAAGAGGAGTTAAGTCTAGTTAGAATGACTAGCATTGAAGAGACATACTAGTTTTCCTTGTGTGTTAAGGAGAAGCTAAAAAAAAAAAATTATGGAAGGAAAAGAGGGTGCAATCAAGGAGGAAGGTCTAGTGGAAGGTCATTTGGAAACCAAAATGAGAACTAAAAGAAAAACAAAGATGTGGGTACTAGTCAAAACTAGAGGAATGAGGGTTTCAACCACTCTCATGATCAAAACTTTGGACATCAAAGAGGAAGAGGTGGAGGACATGGAAAAGGTTCAAGAAGAGGAGGCTTCCATGGTAACTATTTTTATTTCAATGAAGAAGGTCATCATTCCTTCAAATTCCCTCAATGCCAAGGAAGGATAGATAGGAGAGATAATTGTCAAGCAAGGGTTGCTCATGTGGATGATGATGAATAGTCATTGCATTCAGAGGATGTGAAAAGAGGAGGGTTTCTAGTTAATGAAAGTGTCTTATTGAGTGGTGAGACTAAACCTAGACAAAGAAGGACCTTGTTTCATACTAGGTGCAAGTGCGAGAGTAAATGTTGTGATGTGATTTTTGATGGTGGAAGCACTAACAAGTTGGTGTCAAAGGAGATGGTCTCAAATCTAAATCTCAAGAAGGACAAACACCCCAAAACCTATTAGATTTTTTGGGTGTAGGATGATCATAAGGTCCTAGTGAGTGAGCAATGTTTTTGGGAAGGATATGGTAGTTTGATAGGCATGTTGTACATGATGGTCATGAAATACACACTCTCTAACAAAGGATAGAGTTCACCATAAATTGAAGCCTTTGATAAAGGAGGGTGAAAAGGTATGTAGTAGTGCTAGGGTATGTCTTGTTGATGGGAGAAAATTTTTGGATGGCATGAAACATCAGCATAAATGTTATGCTTTGATTCCTAGAATAGATAAGGAAGGTAGTAGTGAAGTTCCACTTGAAGTTTTAGGTCTATTAAGTGAATTTGGAGATGTCACCTCTGATAATGTTCCAGAAGGGTTGCCACTAGTAAGGAAAATCAATCATCAAATAGATGTAGTCCCTAGAGCTAGTTTTCCTAACAAAGCTGCTCATAGGATGACTCCTACTAAGATTGAGGAGCTAAATAGACAAGTTCAAGAGTTGTTGAGGAAAGATTTGATTCGAGAGAGGTTGAGTCCATGTGTAGCACCTATAGTGCTAGCACTAAAGAAGGATGGAGAGTGGAGAATGTGTACAAAATCTTAGGCTATAAATAGAATAACCATCAAGTATTAGTTTCCTTTGCCAAGAATGGATGATCTTATGGACTATTTGAGTGGAGCTCACTACTTCACAATGATAGATCTCAAGAGTGGCTATCACCAAATATAGATACAAGAGGGAGGTGAGTGGAATACTACATTCAAGACTAAGGAGGGTCTATATGAGTGGTTAGTCATGCCCTTTGAACTGACCAATGCACTAAACACCTTCATGCAGATTATGAATGAGGTACTAAAGAAATTTTTAGGAAAATTTTTTATTGTCTATTTGGATGATATTTTCATTTTTAGTAAATATTTGGATGAAAAGTTATTGCACATTAGTAGTGTCCTTAAAAGGTTGAGGGAAGAGAAATTGTTGATTAATTTAAGAAGTGTAGCTTTGTCAAAAGGGAGTTAGTCTATTTTTAGTTTGTTGTATTAGCTGAAGGTGATAAAATGGACCCAAAGAAGGTGAAGGTCATCTTGGAATGGCCTAATCCAAGGTCCACTACTAAGGTGAGGTCATATCATGGTCTGGCTAGGTTTTACAAGAAGTTCATTAGGAATTTCAGTATCATATGTGCACCCCTAACTGAAACAATGAGGAGAGATAGAAAAGAGTTCAAGTGGACTATAGGAGCTGCAAGGAGTTTTCAATTTTTGAAGAGGAAGGTGATAGAGAAACTTGTGTCGGCACTTCTTGATTTCAACAAAGTGTTCTAGGTGGATTAAAATGCTAGTGGCAGTGCTATTGGGGTTATATTGAGCCAAGAAGGTAAACCTATTGCCTATTTTAGTGCAAAATTGAATGATGCAAAGAAGAAGTACTTTGTTTATGATTAGGAGTTCTATGCAATAGTTTAGGCCTTAAATAAATGGAGGTATTATTTTTTGCTAAAAGAATTTGTCTTGTATACTGATCACCAGGCATTGCAGTGCTTAAATAACTAAGGTAAATTGAATCAGAGACAATTAAAATGGGTAGAGTTCATGCAAAGCTATACACCTGTATTGAAACATAGAAGTGGAAGGTCTAATAGGGTTGAAGATGCATTAAGTAGGAGATAGTTGTTGCTGAAAATAATGCCAGTTAAAGTGGTTGGGTTTGATGAACTTAAGAATCTATACCCTAAGGATCTTGATTTTGTAAAGGCATGGAAAGCTTGTAAAGAACCTCTTACTCTAGATAGGACCAGGTGGCTAGATTACGTGATTTAGGATGCTATGTTGTTCAAGGGTAGTCAATTGTGTATTCCAAGGAGTTCTATAAGGGAGAACTTGATCAAGCAAAAACATAGTGGAGGGATGGTAGGACATTTTGGTCAAGATAAGACCATTGCCATTATTAGAGAACATTATTTTTGGCCTCAATTGTCATAGGATGTGAAGAATTTTGTGCAGAGTTGTCAAGTATGTTAGACAACCAAAGGATATAGTCACAATACTGGACTCTATCAGCCATTGCCTATTCCATCAAAGCCTTGGGAGGAAAAAGTATGGGTTTTGTTCTTGGATTGCCAAGGACATAAAGGGGTAATGACTAAGTATTTGTGATGGTTGATAGGTTTTCCAAGATGGCACATTTCATTCTATGCCACAAGACTCATGATGCAGTACATATAGTAGATCTATTTTTAAGAGAGGTGGTGAGGCTACATGGTCTCCCAAAAAGTATTGTTCCTAACAAAGATACTCAATTTGTGGGGTATTTATGGAGGACTTTGTGGAAGAAGTTGAAGACAAAATTGAAGTTTAGTTCTACACATCATTCGTAGACTTATGGACAAAAAAAAGTAGTAAATAGAAGTTTAAGAAATTTGTTGAGGTGTTTAGTAGGAGATAAGCCCAAGGGATGGGATTTGATTCTACCACAAGTAGAATTTTCCTACAATAATTCTATGAATAGAAACACTGGTAGTTCACCATTCCAAATTGTGTATGGGAGTAGTCCAAGGATCGCACTAGAGTTAAGGAAGATAGAGCAAGGGGAGAGGACAAGTGTTGAGGCAAAATAATTTTCTAAACATGTCAAGAACCTACATGAGGAGGTACATGCACATATTACTAAGATCAACTAACAATATAAGGCTAGGGCAGATTAGAAGAGGAGACATAAGGAGTTCCAAGTTGGGGATCTAGTTATGGTATACTTGAGGAAGGAATGATTTCCAATGCTTATGTACAACAAACTGAAGATGAAGAAATTTGGCCCCTACAAAATTTTGAAGAGACAAGATTTAGGAAATGCATATAAAGTGGAGTTGCCAAATGGAATTCACATTTATCCTACTTTTAATGTTGCAGACTTAACAGAATATCGTGATGATGGGGCAAATGAGGAGTTGATGTTGGAGCCATGTCCAATTCCTACTTCTAAGAAGGAAGAGATAGAAGAGATTTTGGATAGTCATGTGGGCTGGAGTACTAGGAATTGGTAGTATGAAGAATACCTAGTGAAGTGGAAATGATGACCAATAGAAGATTCAACTTGGATATCCACAACAGATGTTGTCCATTTGGGTTTTCTTCTACCAGCTATAAAGTGATAGGGTCACTTTTCAATCTACCCTAGGTGTCTAATGTAGGAGCATCTAGTGGTGTAAGGCCAATCCTATATCACCCAAGAATATGCTTCGTGTTAGTTTTTGTTTAATGTATTTTAATTTTTGAATACCCATTTGGGTCAAATAAAGGTTCCAACTCTCATAGTTCCACTATTGATTTTTTGGATTAGAGTTTTTGAGCACCTTGAAATATGTGCCAATGTAGAAAATAGATTATTTTGTAATTGGTCCATAATTATGATGATTTAGAGGGTGTAAGTTGGAGAGAAGATTATAATTGTAATTCAAAGCACCCCAAAAAAAGAATCGGGTCAAAAGGCTTTACAATTTGAAAGTTATTGTAGTTTTAAGTAGTAGGGAGACCTCCTAAGAGCACTTCAAAGTTAGATTTGAGGCACTAAATGGCCTCCTATAGGCCCAAGAAATGGGGGACAAGAAAAGCTTGTCCGTAGGCCTGTAAAGCACTTAGAGAGCTTTCTAAAAATGTAAATGGTTCATCAATCAAAGTCCCAGATCAAAAGTTATGCCTCCTGGAAGTTGGACTACCATTTCTAGATTCTTCTAATTTTATACTTACTTCTAACATGATTTCTAGAACCTTCTATTTTGATAGTGGATGCCAAATAGCATATTCTAAAATGCATTCCTAACCTGAAACCTAATTAGGGTTTATTCAAAAACATTTCTAGCATTGTAAAGGCAGTTTTTGGTGGAGTTTGAGAGAGAGTACTGTGAGGAGGATTTTTCTCCAAAGCTAGAATATTGTAAGCTTGTAGGGCATGTATTTGATTCTATTTTCATTGTGCTAAATGTAATAGGATATCACTTCTAATAATGATATTTCCCTTTTCATGTTGTGTTCATTTTGGTTGTAGTTTGTGCCCTCATCACCTTTGTAGTTTTGAACTTCATTTGGTCCACACAAGTTAGTATGAACATTCTCTGGAATTCCTTTAGAGGTATTAGGTTTACTCTTAAAAATTGACTTTTTCATTTTTCCTAACTGACATTGTTTGCACATTATATTATTAGGCTTCTTTAACTTAGGCAAACCTCTAACTTTTCTCATGTTATTGATACTGACTAAGTTATCAAAATTAACATGACATAACCTTTTTTCCTATAGCCACACATCATAAATTTTTACAACTAGACAAGTAACATCCTTTATATCAAGGTAGAATAGATTACTCCTAGCTTGATCACCCTTTCCAATCAATTTTCTATCAATATCATATATCTTAGAAATCTTATTTTCAAACTCAACCTTACATCCTAAATTACTTAGTTGTGACACAATCAATAGATTATAGTTAAGTCCTTCAACATAGTAAGCATTATTAAGTAAAATATTTTTTGTGAGTTTAATAGAATATTTTTCTATTATCAAACATGGTGCATCATTACCAAATCTTAGACTATTTCCATCATAACAATTTAAGGTAATGAACTTATTTTTATCTCCAGTCATGTGATGTGAACACCCACTATCAATGACTCACCTATCATTTATGTTCACACAAGACACAAGTGCAATTGTCTCATCTTCATTAGATTAGTTTTTCATTGCAACATACACCAATTGATCATCATGTTCATCAAATTAATCTCTTGTTTCCTCTTCAATAATGTAGCAAGACTTCTTGCCTTTGTCTTTGTAATATTTGTTGTCTTCATCTCTTCTACTTTTGTACTTGTCACCACCTCTGTATTTCTTCTTCTCTAGACATCTAGTAGCAATATGACCAACCTTATTTCAATTGAAACACATGATAGGTATTTTACCTTTAAACTTGCCTTTACCTCTATGAAATCTCCTTGCCAGTAGTGCTCCAACTTGATCTATGTCCTCCTCATCTGTATCACTATCATTGGACACATATTTTCTCTTTTTCTTCTACACATTAGGGTCTTTTAATGATAGCTTAGCTTTTAAAGAAAATTCAATATTTTTAGGTTTATAATTATCAAATTTAGATAGCTCAAAAGTAGCGAGTCTACCTACCAGACCTTCAAGAGTTAGAACATTTCCTGGTATACATATCTCAGTTCTTGAATTGTAAAAACTCAAATAGCATATATAGGCAGCAGTGAACATTCCCTGGTATACATATCTCAGTTCTTGAATTGTAAAAACTCAAATAACATATATAGGCAATAGTGTTCTTAACATTTTTCTTAGTAAAATATCATCATCTATTGTATTAGTAGATTCTCTTATTGCATTAAAAATATCTTTTATCCTTGAGAAATATTGAGCAATATTTTCACCTTCATTCTCATATCATAAAACTTACATCTTAAACTCTCAAATTTGGCTCTTAGAGCATTCTTGTCTCCTCCATAGATGATGTTTAAAGCATCCCACATTTTCTTTTCACTAACAAGGATTTTGATATCATCAAACTCAACATATCTTAGGGTAGAGGTAGTCTCCAACATTGTCTGGTTGTGTTCTTTCTTCTTTTTTAGGTACTTAGCAGTTAGGGCTCCAGTAGGATCAACATGCTCAATAGTAATGGTAGATTGTGCATGATCTCCAAGTCCTCCAATGCATAGCTTCATAGAACTTTTCCATGTAGGAAATTTATCTCTATTAAGCTTGGGTACTTCTCTTTTTGACATCTTGATCTTTGTGCTTCTAGTACCTTCAAACTACTACTCTTAAGTAGATGACTCTAATACTAATTAATTGAATTTTTGGAATAATTCAGAAGGGTGGCAGGGGGGGATGGTGAATCAGTTATCCAAGGTCCATATGTATAAATAAAACTTTTCACAACTTAGTGAACCCATAAAATATTTATCATCATGCATGCATTAAATAAGATTATGCAATCACTTAAAACTTGTAGGTTATTGTCAAATCAATTTGTAGAAATGTAAATATGAAACATAATAGATTCAATAACACACTTGACACAATGATTTACTTGAAAATGCAATTTGGAAAAAACTACCAATAACATGCTACTCTTTCTCACTCTTCTAAAGTGATGCCCTATGAAAGGACAACCCTATTAAAGGTTACAATGCACACTATTAAATGTGACCTAGTTAAAGGATTTTAATCAACCCATTAGGAGTGAGCTTTATTAGAGGACTTTAGATCATTCACTTGGAATGTCACCCGATTAAAGGATTTACAAATGACTATTATGTCAACCTTAATCCAAAGGATTTACTCGAGACTGATACAATTATTAGAGAGTAACAATAAGGCTTGATCTAATAACAACTTACAACTCCATTTACATATTATAGATCTCTATTTCAGTCCTCCATTCTACTTGGTTTTTTTACACTTCAGCTCTAATAACTTGTTCACCCTTCAAGTATCCATACCATTAAGCCTTCTTGTTTAACTTGCCAATGTAGACTCTTCACTTAGTTCACTAAATCAAGAAATACCCTAGACTCCTTTTCTTCCTTAGGTTCTTGCACATGACAACCTTTGCTTCTAACCAACCATCCCTATAAATATAGAATTATGATTTTTTTTGTTCATTCTCCATCATCAAACTTAGGGTTAGGTTAGATTAGGTAAGATTCAATGAATCTACCCCTTATTTCATTTCATCCCTTTCTAGAAACTTCTTCAATCCTCTTTGTGTTTTCTTCAAAAGGGTTTCCATAGATTCCATGCCACTAGCTCATCAACCTTATCTTCCACATGGTTCACACAATCCAAGAAAACAAACTTGTTAGATTATGTCTATCAAATTCATGATCTTTCAAATAATATTAGCACTTGGCATTAACTGGCTTCTGATGCCTAACACATATTGCATTTCTCAACATCTTCTATAAAATCACTCAGCACAAACTAAAGTTTATTGGTGCTTAACATCGACTAAAATTTGGTCAGCATCAACTATTTTAGTTAGCATACATTAAAATAGACTTTTACTTGGCTCCAACTATTTTTTTTGCTTAGCTTACACTAAGTTTTCTTGGCACATACTATCCATTTGGTCAAGCTTGGTAGACAAACATTTTTTAACTTGTTCTTCTAAACTTTCTTAGTGTAACCAACCTTTTCAAACTTAAGTAGATTATCAATGTACTATGATATTGTTAGTCTCAGATTGGTTTTGAAAATTAAGTGTCAACACACTTAACCAATTCTCAAGATGATGCCAAGTATAATATAGAAGTTGAGCTACAATGTGTGCTGAGCCAAAGAATTTAATAGGTGCCGAGTGAACTTTAGGTGCTGAGTGATCTTCAGGTGCCAAGTGATGTTCAAGTGCCGAGTGATATGTGATGTCAAGTCACTATAGATGCCGAGTAGAGTATAGATGTTGAGCAGAGTATAGATGTCAAGTGAGATAGAATTTCTATATGTGCCGAGCATTAGGAACTAGTAAGTACTGAGTAACATAGAATCAACATATGAGTTTGTACCTTCACAAACTTAGATGTAAACCATTTTTGAAGTCGACATAGGATGAATCTCGAAAGATCTTGAAGATAAGATCAAATCTTTTGCATTACCTATGTAATAAGCATGAAACCAATAAGAAAAATGGAGAAGGCATGCAACCAATAGGAAAAGTGCAAGAATTGAGCAAGAAATGGAGATTTAATATTGATCATAGATTCATACCTAACTCTAAGTCTTCAAAATATTTAAAAAGAGGATGAAACCTCATTATGTATGCATGAGAGAGAAGTATATGGGTAAATTATAACAAAGTGCAGAAGGGTGAAAAGACTTAGTGAAGAATAGAGCAACATTGTAGAATCCAATTGATCAAGAATAGAGTATGAGAACTTCAAAGAGTGAAATATTATATCAAGTAAGGATTAGAGTAGTTAGACTAGAACAAGGATCTAGAATCAGCAATTGAGGATTGCAAGTCATCAAGTCAAGACTTTCTAATACTCTCTAGCAATTGTATTAGGGATGAAAATCTTATGGACTTAGGTTGGTCTAGTAGCCATTTGTAAATCCTTTAATAGGGTGGCATTCCAAGTGAATGTACTAAAGTCATTTAACCATACCTACTTTTAGTGGGGTAGTTAAATCCTTTAACCAGGTCACTTTTAACAAGGTGTAAAGTCTTTAATAGGATAGGCCCTTCAAAGGGTAGACCATTGGAAGTAGTCAAACATTGTAACCTTGAACAACTACATATTGCTGCTGTAATACTTTGTGGGTGTCATCCCCACCTTAGTTTTACCTTCCCATTCTAGAGGGTTTCAAATGAAGGGATCACTTCACCTAATAGGTGAAGTGGTCACACTTTATCACACTACACAAAGAAAAGGCATGAGGGATTGATTTATAAAGCTTTATCATACATTAGTTCCTAAAAGAAGAAAGTATTGAAAATAAGAGATAAGCATGAACATAGATGCAAAGTTAAAAATTTCAAGATTTTACAAGTATTGCAGAGTTGCCCTTAGATGTCAAGTAAAATATGAGTGCATGTCGAGTTAACTAACAAAAATAGTAGAAGCTAAATGATTAGTCAGAGCCATGTTGGTAGAGGAAGCCGAGTAAAGGGAAAATTTAGTTGAAGCCAAGTAAAGAACACTCATATGGATGCTGAGTGGTTGAAAAGGTAATGGAAGACAAGTAGTGTAGAATCATTTAGAAGCCAAGTGGATAGATGTAACCATGCTAAGAATTAAATGCAATGAAAATAGGGTATATTATCATGTTTTCAATCATTTTTCCTCATCACGAACAAAGAGAAAATATGAGAAAGAGTGCAAAGTGAGTCCAAAGTAGAGAATCTAGTGTCTAAGAAGATTTCAACAACATTTTAGCACAATTTCATCAATCTTGAGGTATTTACATTTGTGCTAAGCTATGCAGTTTCATATTTTCTTTGTGTACAAACCCTAAATTACAAAAATGGCCTCTAGCTCTAGGAAAACTCAAGAGAAGGAACCATTTGAAGTCCAACTAGTTTCCAATGAGGTAAAACAACCTGATTTCCACCCAATACTAGAGGTAGCATATAGAAATGACCTAGCTGGAGCCCTATCTATCATACCCCCCAAAGTAGTTATGGTTCAAGATGTAAGAAGATGTTACAATTGCAAGATTGGAGCTATAGGAAACATGGAAATGAGGGAAGCCTATGAGAGATTGTATGAAAATTGAGTGTTAAAGGAAGAATATCAAATTGTTGAGAAGGGTTTGATGTGAGCCCTAGAATTCCCCACCATTTTCAAAATTGAATGGATTAGACTAGTGCTAAGTTTAATAAATGATGGAAGCTTATGTTTGGAGGATGGCCCAATAAAAATCACAAAGATAATGATACATAGTGTGATAGAGTACCCAACCCTAGATCGGTCGAAGAACATTAGGAGTGATTCCAAGAAGGAAATTGAAAAGAATACTGGTGCTAAGTGGAACAAGAGAGGGATGAAAATAGATACCATTCAAGACCCTCTTTTTGATTTTTATATTGAGGTTATTGCATACAAATTCTACCAATCTAGCAAACTCAATAGTGTGCCTTGCATTGTAGTGGATGTTGGTTATAAACTGGTGAAAAAGGATCATACTTATGGTCTTGTAGAACTGCAACTACAATAGATTAATGAAAATTTAGTAGCAATCAGAAGAATCAAGGTAGCCCAATGCAAATTTGGTGCTATTTTTATTTGTATATTCTTTTATGTTCAGAATGAGTTTCCTTCTTTTGGAAAAGTTGCATGGAAAACTAATAGGTCAATAATAGCTCAAGTTAATGAATACATAGAGCAGATGGGAGCTAATTTTGAGACCTTAATAACTAGCTATTTTGAAGACTTCAAGAAGTCAATGAAGAAAAGGCTAAGAATTATAGTTTCCTTACTAGAGAAACATGTAAATGATGTATGTTTTCTTGTAGATATTGACTATACATACATTCAAGCTTCCATACCAAGAGTGAGATGGTTAAGACCTCTTGGCTATGAAATTAACATAGATGCAGAATCAACAACAATAACTACATTATTAGTAGAGGAAATAGATAATGATGCACCACATTTTGAAACCTATGAGATGGTGAGACCAAAAGAGGATATGGAGTTAAAGATTTCCTCCACATTGAAAAAGAAAGAAAAAAAATGAAGAAAGGACAGAGTTTGATGAAGATCAATTCAGATTGGTAAGATGTTCTACCCAATCTAAATTGGAAATCATTTTTTATAATATTAGAGATAATGTTGATTTAACTGGCTTGAAGACCATTGATTTCAATAAGTTTTCAAAGGAACAATAGAACATAGTGCAAGAGTCCATCTACACTATGATGGCTAAGTTCAAGACCACCCCACTTGAACTAGACAACTCAATGCCCAAGGTGCTAAGCTTATTAGTTGAAAATAAATGGAATTACTATCTAAAAAAGGAGAAAGAAATAAGGGATTCAAAATTGTATCATGTAATTCTAGAGCTAATAAAAGGTCAAATAACTAAGGCTTTCAAAAAGCATGGGAGCAAATTTGCACCCAAAAATAGAGCCTTTAGAATTTTTTAGAACCAAATAGAAAATGTTGTGCAAAAGTCCACACAAATGTGGAAACTAATTAATGGATTGAAAACTATGAAGGAAGGGTAGGAAGACCCATTTGAGGGGAGAAATGATGATGAAGAAGAAGAAAATTGGAAAGATGAGGAAGGAGAGAAGGATAAAGAAGAAGAAATAGTGCAGAAGACACAGGGTGAAGAGGTAATGAATGAAGAGCAACAACCAAAATAGAATGTCCAAGACATGCAACTACCACCACCAAGTCCTCCACATACAACACCTATAGAGACTATAATTTTCAAGGATGTTCCTAACACTTTAGCTCATAACATCAACCCATTGACTGCAGAGGATCTCAAAAAGATCCTTCACCAAAATACACTGCAATGACAACTATGTACTAATCTAGTTTTGGTGAGTGTGGATGAGTTGTAGAAGGCTATAGTAGAAATAACTAGGGAGAAGGTGAATACACAAGAACCACCTTCACAACCTCCAATAGCTATAGTAGATCAACCTAAAGAGCAAGAATCACAATATAAAACTACTAGGGTTGATAATATAGTCACAATAATAGCAATTGCTAAGGAGCCAGCAAAGGAACAAACAAGACAAGATGTTCCTACTACACAAAGCCAAGGTGCACCTCCTCAAATCATCATTATTGATCAAGGAAGTAGAGAAGAGGAGAGAACCCCTAAAGAAAAGGAGCAGGAGGCAATACAAACATTGGCAAACTTGCCTACCTTGGGGACTCCTACTAAGAAGCCAAGCACTGATGCAGTACCATTGCCAATTTCAGCACCAGGCTTGAGCTCCACCAAGTTTGCAAGGGTAGTTCACTATGGAGATCTTGCATGTAATTCCCCACCCAAAGATCCTTGGAAATAAGAATGAAAATAAGCCAGAATATATATATATATATAAAACTGAGTGTAAGCACACATGATAGAAACCTACACAAATCACAAAGATAGCAATAGAAGACAGTCTCACCATCCAAAACCAATGGATCTCCAAATGCCACTACTACCAAAACCATGAACATGAAATCATAAGCGATTGACCAAGCTAAGAGATGAAAGAAAACTCCTACAAATTGGTTAAGTCTGAATTCTAAAGCCCTGAAATTTCCTAGAATCTTTACCTTAGCTCGTAGAGGTCTGAAAACCATCTCAAATGATTCATCACATATATATGCCAACTTATACTTAAACAATATATTTTAAACCCCAAAGAACAACAATGGAAGATGCAAAAATGGAAAAGAACACAAACAACCTAGATCCAAAATGTGACACCATACAGTTGAAGAACATCGAAGAGGGTATCTGAAACAACTTTGAAAAAGTTTGGATCAACTTGAAACGTGCCCACTGCCAGCCCATGCAAGTTTTTGCAAAACCTATGTGATACTTTAATACAACACTAAAAATTATTTTGTGAAATTTCTTACAAAGGAGTGCAACACTTTTAGAGTTTGAGCAATACTTTTCTCAAAGGTGTACGATACTTTTAGGATATCGTACGAAATTTCTCTAAAGGATGTCCGATACTTTCCAATATCGCATGAAATTTCTCCAAGAGGCACGCAATACTTTTCCAATGTCACACGACATAGTTTCTATGGGTGTGCGATACATTTTATGTTGCACCATGCTGATAAAGTGTTGCCCAAAGAACACAAGAACACCTAAGAGAACACAAAAAGAGAAAAATAGAGTATAAAACCTCCACACCGGGGAGTACCAGATCCACATCTCAAGGCATGAACACTAAAACTATAATTGAATAATTAAAAGATAGAAAGCTGAAATCTAACCATCTATCAAAAAATGAAGAGAAAGTACGAAAAGGGGAAAACATCACAAAGGACTGAAAGCAACATCACAATTAAACTTAATTAACATCACAATGAGAAAAATAACCACTAAGTACGTGGTTCCTCCCAACTGTCAATGGTGTCATAAGACCATCATGGGCCCTAGCCATCCCCCGTGTGTAACATTCCAAGACACTGATAAGATCATTGGTGCTATCTTGATAGGGACGTCACTACTAAACATGCTATAATAAAAGAAAAGGAAATCTAACATACTAGTAGTAAAGCATAAGATAATCCTATAAGTAGATAACATCACCTACCACATGCTAATCATCATAATAAGGAATGTGTTAAAAATGAACATCATCTAAACATGATAAACAACATCCCAAGGAAAGCATAAATCACAAGAAAGCATACTCCGTGAACCAAAGTACCAAGTGTCCACTTCCAGCAATGGTCGAACTAGGATACAAGATGGTCTTTGTACACTGGTCCCTAGCAGTGGTGAAGGTAGCTACACCTCCCAACCATGTGGTACCCATAGGTCCACACCCGCCATGCTGATGGAGATAATGATCCAACCAAAAACACACAAAACAACATCCATGGCTAACACACACGCCAAGCAGTATGATGACTGAATCCAAGACATAGACAATGCATAACTACAAGTCCTACTCAGACATCTCAATGGGCTACTATGTAGGGGCTGACATCATGGAGAGTTGCTTGGCATTGACAAGCCCAAGCTTAGATCATGTGTCCTCGAACTAATACGGGTGCTCACGCATTGTGTCCTCGAACTTAATCGGGTGCTCACACATTTTATTATCTTAAGTTTTATTACCACTCAGTATTTCATTTAGTTATCACTTATATAAAGCTTCCTCTGCCAACCCATGATGCCATGATCGTCGAGTTGCAAGATAGAAGCCCCCTCCATATGCTACCCTACCCTACCCATGCTCATCCAATGATGAGTGCCCGTAAGCATGCAAACTTTCAACCCAACCCCAATTATCATAACTTCCAAAAGTACTATGAAATATCAGGACTTGCAAGTCATCAAAAAATGTATGTGCACGTACTTGTGTGTGGTGCATCACCATCACAAAGATCATAACAAAAGGACCAGAAGCGAACACAAAGTAATAAGTCCCTCAATCGAAAATAGAATTGAGAGGACAGATGCATCACACAACCCAATGCAATAAAAGATGGAAAAGTGGTCTAAGTGATATCCAAATAGATAATCTAGATCCATGAACCACATAGTGCCAAGAAAACCTGAGAAAATAGGGTAACATACAAAACAAGGTAAAAATCTCAAATTTTGGAAATTTTTTGAAATTAAAACCCATTTGTCCTTTGGGTTCAAAAACCCCAAAAATCCAAAAATAAATGAAATCAGACACTATATGCAAAAATGGCCAGCATAATAGCTCAAAATCTCAAACCCCCATCCCAAAAATAGGGAAAACGTTCATACCCAACCAACTGGGCAGAACTAGCAAACAGAAACGGAGGGGAACACTAGTTCTCAACCTCCTAACATATTGCTACAAGAAATGGAAGTAGAAAAAGAGAAAAAACATTAAAATAGGAAGGCCCTACCTAACAAAAAAAGGGGCCAAAACTGAAACCCATAGAATAAAATAAATAATTCGCCGAAACTGCTGCAACTAATGGCAAAGCAAGAACTTCTCGAGCTGAGTCCAACGAGACCAACCTAGCAAAGATCCCCCACTCACAGCTCCCACAATGAACAAAAAAAAATCCTTTAGAAGAGGATTTCCAAATTTTCTCTCCAAATACAATTGCCAAAATGTGACAAGTGTCAAATAATGAATTCACTTTTCTAATATTTATTCATTTTGAGTGAATAGTCAATTATGGAAAAGAGCTAGCTGGAGTAGTTAAATTCTGAATCAACCCAAACAAAAATAGGTTATTATCCATAATGGAAATTCACCTAAGGCAAAGCTGTTAGAAATTAAATCCGAAAAGATTTAAAACCCAAAACCCAAAATCACAAAAAATCACTTAACACTTTCGTGATAAATGTGAACTTCTAAATGCACAAACATGCTCACTAGTCTAATCACATAATGCAAATGAGTTTGGATTTACTAATCATCGAAAGGTTTTAATTTAAACAATTAAAATAAGGACACATCAACCATACAAGGACGACATTGGCAAAATATGAATAGCTAAATGACTAACTCCATAGGCCACTGCCAAGGATATAATTCCTGCACACTAAAATACACGATCAA
The DNA here is from genome assembly GCA_028749045.1 of Cupressus sempervirens. NCBI lineage: Eukaryota > Viridiplantae > Streptophyta > Pinopsida > Cupressales > Cupressaceae > Cupressus > Cupressus sempervirens. The sequence continues at coordinate 73,746,282 of CM053784.1, read as the reverse complement.
GTGCAATTGCATATAATATCATAGCCAAAGCAACATGTATTAAAATACCTATTTAGTCCATTTACATCACTCAAATTTGCAAAAAGTATAAAAATACAAGAATTAAGTAAATCACCATAGCATAAAATTCATCTCATGACATAATCAAAAAATATGTCCAATAAGCTACATAACCAGATATCATCATAGGTCTATTGTCACCTCAAAATAGCATCAACATGCAAAATGATAGACTAAACAACATAGCAGTAAAGCATCTATAGTACTAAATTCGAGATAACATCCGACCCTCAGGTCAACATAAGGTACAAAATAATAGTATCAGGTATCTCTTGAATCAAAATAGACAAGGTACAAAATGAAAACAAAAGAGGCACTACATCCTCCCCAACTAGCATAGGATTATTCTTGGAAGCCAGCAAAAAGGTAGGGGTACAATCCACTCAGTCGTGTAGCATCTTCCCAAGTCACAGAGGTCTCATCGCTCGGGTCACATTTGACCCTTACCTGCTCGATGTCTCAACCTCGTAAGGTTAGCCTCTGCTACTGTAGGATATGAATGGGCTCCAAAGTAAGCTGCTCGTCCACTACCTAAAAACCATCCCAATCAAGAACATGGGTCACATTTGGAATGTACTATCGCAAAACAAAAACATGAAAAACATCATGGATGTACGATAGGCTAGGTGGCAACGCTAGTCGATAAGAAACAAGAAAAATCCTCTTGAGGATCTCAAAAGGTCTGACAAAATGTGGCGCCAACTTAGAGCCTTTCCCATAACGGATAGGGCTCTTCCTCAGTCGGACTCTCAAAAACACCCTGTAACCCACCAAAAAGTGACAATCCAACCTATGGGCATTTGCATACTTCTTCTGCCTATCTTAAGCAATAACCTAATGCTCCCTAATGCAAGAAACCTATTGCTCCATATCTTGAAGCATCTCTTGACCCAAAAAAACTAGGTCCTCCAAATGATCCCAACTTAAAGGAGCACGACATGGTCTACCGTACAAGGCTTGAAAAGGTGACATACCAAGAGAACTATGATAATCATGTTGTATGCAAACTTAATAAGGTACAAATAGTCCTCCCACTTCACCTACCTATCCATAACATACATGGGAAGCATATCCTCCAAAACCTAATTTACTCTCTCAGTCTGACCATCGATCTCTGGGTGATAAGCCAAATTGAAATTGAGTTGTGCACCCAAAGCATGCTGGAGAGATGTGCAAAATGCAGAAGTAAATAATGAATCTCTATCCAAAATGATCCGATAAGGAATCCCATGCAAAAAAACAATATCCTTCAAGAAAACATGCACTATAGAAGAAGCTATGTAGGATGCTCTCATGGGTGAAAAATGTGCTACCTTGGACAACTTGTCCACTATCACCATGATACAATCATGTCTTTGAGATGACATTGGCAACCCTGTGATAAAATCAATGGATATCATATCCCACTTCCATTTTGGAATGGTATGTGGGTGCAAAAGACCTACTAGATGCTGATGCTCTACCTTCACTCTTTGGCACTCAAGGTATCTAGTAACAAAATCAGCAACATCACACCTTATCCTTGCCCAAAAGTACAACTATTTGAGATTAGCATGCATCTTCTTAACACCAAGATGTGTAGAATACAGTGCATGATGCACTTCTAATTAAACCAAGGTATGAAGATCACCTGAAAAAGGTACATAAATATGCCCCAAGTGTCACAATAGTCCATTAAAATCAAGCATAAAACTTGAAAATCTCCCCTCAAGGGTACGTCCAGATTTGATCTCTGCCCTCACCTCCTGATACCAAGTGTCACTAGGAAAAGCCTCCAAAATACAGCTTCGCAAATCCACTCCCAATGACATCAATGATACCTAATTTCACATTCTATTCAAGGCATCTATGATGACATTCTCCTTCCCTTTGATGTATTGAACATCAAAGTCATACTCGCATAGGAACTCCATCCAATGACGTTGTTGTGCATTCAAGTTTGGCTGAGTAAAGATATACTAAAAGCTCCTATGTTCGCTATGCAACTCAAACCTGTGTCCCAAAATAAAATGCCTCCAATGAACAAGGGAATGCACTATAGTTGTGAGTTCCAAATCATGAGTGGGGTAGTTAAGCTCATGGTCTTTGAGTTTTCTAGACTCAAAAGCAATCACTTGACCATCCTGCATTAACACCACACCTATGCCTTCCAATGAAGCATCTGTGCAAACTATGAAATCACTTATAGGATTAGGCACTACAAGGATTGGTGCACTGGTCAAACACTCCTTAAGATCATTAAATGGTGCCTTGCACTGGTCTAACCAAACAAACTTCTTCCCTTTCCTTTGAAGAGAAGTGATGGGATGAGCTACTCATGAGAAATCCTTCACAAAGCGATGGTAGTAACCCACCAATCCCATGAAACTATGAACTAATGAGACATTAGTGGGTGCTGGCCAATCCATGATAGCATGAATCTTCTCCAAATCCATTGCAATTCCATCACCAGTGATGATATGTCCCAAATACTTCACCTCTAACTGGAAGAACCCACATTTACTCAAGTTTTCATACAACTAATGGTCTCTCAAGAATCACAATACCTAATGTAAATGGACTTCATGCTCCTCCTCAGTCTTTGAATAGATCAATATGTCATTCAAGAATACAATGACAAATTGATCAAGGTAAGTATGAAATACACCATTCATCAAACTCATAAATACTAATGGCACATTGGTTAACTCAAAGGATACAACCGTGAACTCATAATGCCCATATTGTGTACGAAAAGATGTTTAATGAATATCAGCCTCTTGGATATGAAGTTGATGGTATCCCAACTTAAGATCAATCTTTGAGAACACTCGTACTCCCTTCATCTGATCTAAAAAATCATCTATCCTTGGCAAAGCATAATGATTCTTCACTGTCACCTTATTCAACTATCGGTAATCGATGCACAAACGCAAGGAACCATCCTTCTTCTTCATAAAGATGATTGGTACACCCCATGGGGATACACTAGGATGAATATGGCCCTTGGTCAATAATTCCTCCAACTATAATTTGAGCTCACTCAATTCCTAAGTAGTCATGTAGTAAGCAGCTTGTGAAATTGGCTCTGCTCCTGGTACAAGATTAATCCAAAAATCAATGTCATGTTGTGGTGGCATACTTGGAATCTCCTCAAGAAACACATCTGCATACTCACAAAGGAGTGGGTGATCATCAAGTGTTATTGTATGGCTCTCAAATTCCTCAATATTACTAAGAGACACAAGAAACAATTGAAAACCCTTCCACACACTCTGTTTTAGCTGATTAGTTGAGATCATATAAAGTGAAATTGGTCTCTGAACTCCCACAAGTTCCACCTACCCACCTATGTCATCAACACACTGTACCACCTTGTGATGGAAATCAATATTTTCCTATGGGCAGCTAACCAATCCATGCCCATCAAAATTTCATACGATCCTAGAGGTTGAATACGTAAGTCCACTATAGTGGAGAAGGTTCCCAAATTCAAAACACAACTCCTAACCAAGGAGTCAACAACCACCTTAGAACCTCTGGCTAACTCAACCTGCCACTTATCAACCTAATGCATTGCTACTAGACCACATTGCTGAACAAGAGATGGTGAAATGAAAGAATCAAAAGCACTAGAGTCAAACAAAACTGAAGTCAAAATACCATGCAACATACATGTAGCCTCAACTACTATACCTTGATGCTCAGCTTGATGGTTGTCAACCATCACAAAGACTTTGTTATTCCTACCGACATCTCCTATAGTAGGCTCAGATCTTGTTGCACCCTTACCAGGTCCTGTGGATGGTTTAATCAAACAATCATAAGATTTATGGCTAGTTTTGCCACAAGAAAAATAGTTTCCCCCAAAGCTGGCACTTAATCCACAACCACCCTAAGTAGCACTAGGGTAAGGTGCACTACCCCTACTGGAATTCTACTAACTGATTTGAGGAGGATGATCCTGCTGAGATTTCTATCCTTGATTTTGGTTATCTCCTTTCTTTCCTGATGGGCCAAAAGAATGTCCACCCTTCTTTCCCCAAAACTTCTTCTTAGTCTTACCATGATAAACCACCTTGAGAGGGTTCTGATTGGGATTGGCCCTTGCCTAAGGACTGAGTGAACTGAGCTTCTTGCCCTAAATTTTTACCACTTTGATTCTAAGAACCAAATTTACCACTATAGCCCCTAGTCATATTGCTCTCAATGATCCTTGCCTTCTCCATGGCAAGAGCAAGTATCCTTGGTTGATGAGCACAGACGTCTCCAATGATGGAGTCTCTGAGACCCCTAACAAAATGCTGGGTGATGAGTGCATCATCATGCTTATAGCTTGAATATTGTTTCAAACCAAGGAACTTCTTCTCATACTAATCAATTTTCATAGAGCCCTACTTAAGCTCATGGAATTCATCAATGCGAGCTTCATGATACTGCGGCGATAGAAACTTCTCTCTGAACCTTTCCTTGAAGATCACCCAGGTGAGATCTGTGACATTGTTACCAAGCCTTTCACTCTCTTCACCCCACCAAATAGAACCATGTTCCCTCAGTTGTGTGATGGTACAATGGGCCTTTATGTTACTCCCATAAGGTAGTAATGAGAAATAATGCCCCATATCAAGCAACCAAGTTTTAGCCTTGAGACTTGTTCCTTGGCCATAAAACTCTAGTGGTTTGGACCTTTGAAGTTCCCACATCATCTCAATCTGAGTGAGATCAACATCATCCTAGCCATGGCCCCTCCAATGGTTCCTTCTACCACTAGGTGGTGAACAAGAATGTTCATGCTCTTCCTCTCTATGCTCCGAACGGTGGGACTCTCCATGATGAGATCCCTCTTCCCAATTCTGATCTTGCTGGTGCTCCTCAACATGAGGGTCCATCTGAGTAAGAATTTCCTAGAGCAATGGCATCAATGCCCCCAAGAGAGCCTGATTAGCTTTGTTATTACCCCATTCTCCCTCTCCTCCCTATCATTCCACTTCATGGTGTTCATTTCCATAATTACCACTACGGGTACCACCATGGCCACCAGGTCTACATGTAGGAGGCATCACTATAGGAACAACAAGATAAGGTCAGGAGAAATGGATCAAAAGCATAAGAGTTAAACACGAACCAAATAGATATCAAAATAATCAAACATAATATAACAATACACAATGGAAACCAAAATTATAGTGGAAGCATAACACAGAGATCCCAATGTTTTAACATGGGCTCTGATACCAGATGTAATGACCCACCCAGAGATCCTTGGAAAAAAGGATGAAAGGAAGCCAAAATATTTTTTTGGCATTTAAAAAACTAAGTGTAAGGACACATGATAGCTACCTACAAAGATCACAAAGATAGCAACAAAAGACTGTCTCACCATCCAACACCAACGGATCTCCAAATGCCACTACTGCCAAAACCACGAACATGAAATCATAAGAGATCAACCAAGCTAAGAGACAAAAGAAAACTCTTGAAAATTGGCTAAGTCTAAATTCTAAAGCCCTAAAATTTCCTAGAATCTTTACCTTAGCTTGTAGAGGTCTGAAACCTTTCTCAAATGATTTGTCACATATATTAAAATATATTGAAGTATAAATTGGCATATATTTAATTCCTTATAAGTTGGCATATATTAAATATATGCCAACTTATACTTAAACAATATATTTTAAACCCCAAAGAACAACAATAGAAGACGTAAAATTGGAAACGAATAGAAACAACCTGGATCCAAAATGTGACACCATACGGTTGAAGAACATCAAAGAGGGTATCCCAAACAACTCTCAAAAAGTTTGGATCAACTCAAAATGTGCCCTTTGCTGGCTTGCGCAGGTTTTTGCAAAACTTGTGTGATACTTTAATACAACACTAAAAAGTATCATGTGACATTTCTTACAAAGGAGTGCGGCACTTTCAGAGTTTGAGTGATCCTTTTCTCAGAGGCGTGCGATACTTTTAGGATATCGTACGACATTTCTCCAAAGGAGGTGCGATACTTTCTAGTATCGCATGACATTTCTCCAAGAGGCATGTGATACTTTTCTAGTGTCGCATGACATAGTTTCTATGGCATGCGATACATTTTATGTTGCACCATGCTGATAAAGTGTTACCCAAAGAACACAAGAACACCTAAAGAGAACACAAAAAGAGAAAAAAAGAGTATAAAACCTCCACATCGGGGAGTACCAGATCCACATCTCGAGGCATGAACACTCAAACTATAACTGAATAATTAAAAGATGAAAAGCCAAAATCTAACCATCTATCAAACAATGAAGGGAAAGTACGAAAAGGGGAAAACATCACAAAGGACTGAAAGCAACATCACAATTAAACTTAATTAACATCACAATGAGCAAAATAACCACTAAGTATGCGGTTCCTCCCAATTGTCAATGGCCTCACAAGACCATCATGGGCCCTAGCCATCCCCAGTGTGTAACATCTCAAGGCATCGATCAGATCATCGGTGTTGTCGTGATAGGGACGTCACTACTAAACATGCTACAATAAAAGCAAAGAAAATCTAACATGCTAGTAGTAAAGCATAAGACAATCCTATAAGTAGATAACATCACCTACCACATGCTAACCATCATAATAAGAAATGCATTAAAAACTAACATCATCTAAACATGATAAACAACATCCCAAGGAAAGCATAAATCACAAGAAAGCATACTCCGTGAACCAAAGTACCAAGTGTCCACATCCAGAAATGGTCACACTAGGATACAAGATGGTCTCTGTACATTGGTCCCTAGCAGTGGTGAAGGTAGCTATGCCTCCCAACCATGTGGTACCCATAGGTCCACACCCTCCATACTGATGGAGATAATGATCCAACCACAAACACACAAAACAACATCCATGGCTAACACACACACTAAGCAGTATGATGACTAAATCCAAGACATAGACAATGCATAACTATAGGTCCTGGTCAGACATCTCAATGGGCTACTATGTAGGGGCTAACATCATAGAGAGTCACTTGGCATCAACAAGCCCAAGCTTGGATAGTGTGTCCTTGAACTGATACGAGTACTCACACATTGTGTCCTTGAACTTAATCGAGTGCTCACACATTTTATTATCTTAAGTTTTATTACCACCCAGTATTTCATTTAGTTATCACTTATATAAAGCTTCCTCTACAAACCCATGATGCCATGATTGTTGGGCTACAAGATAGAAGCCCCCTCCATATGCTACCCTACCCTACCCATGCTCATCCAATGATGAGTGCCCATAGGCATGCAAATTCCCAACCCAACCGTAATGATCATAACTTTCAAAAGTACTACAGAAGATCAGGACTCCCAAGTCATTCAAAAATGTACATGCACATACTTGTGTGTGGTGCACCACCATCATGAAAATCATAACAAAAGGAATAGAAGAGAACACAAAGCAACAAGTTCCTCAACCAAAAATATAATTGAGAGGATGGATGCATCATGCAACCCAATGCAATAAAAGATGCAAAAGTGGTCTGACTGATATCCAAATGGATCATCTAGATCCATGAACCACATAGTGCCAAGAAAACTCAAGAAAATAGGGCAGCACGCAAAATGAGGTAAAAATCCCAAATTTTGAAAAAATTCTAAAATTAAAATCCATTTGGCCTTTGGGTTCAAAAAGACCAAAAATCCAAAAATAAATAAAATCGGACATCATATGCAAAAATGGCTAGCATAACGGCTCAAAATCTCAAACCCCCATCTAAAAAATAGGGAAAACGTTCATACCTGACCAGCTGGGCAGAACTAGCAAATAGAAATGGAGGGGAACACTAGTTCTCAACCTCCTAACATATTGCTACAAGAAATGGAAGCAAAAATAGAGAAAATATATTAAAATGGGAAGGCCCTACCTGATAGCAAAAGGGGCCGAAATTGAAACCTGTAGAATAAAATAAATAATCTGCCAAAACTGTTGGAACTAACAGCAAAGAAAGAACTCCTCGAGTTGAGTCCAACGAGACCAACCTCACAAAGATCCCTCACTCATATCTCCAACAATCAATAAAACAATAATCCTTCAGAAAATGATTTCCAAATTTGCTCTCCAAATACAATTTCCAAAGTGCGAGAAGTGAACAATGAATTCACTTTTCTAATATTTATTCATTTTGAGTGAATAGTCAATTATGGAAAAGAGCTAGCTAGAGTAGTTAAACTCTGAATCGACCCAAATGAAAATAGTTTATTATCCATAATGGAAATTCACCTAAGGAAAAGCTACCAAAAATTAAATTCAAAAAGATTTAAAACCCAAAACCCAAATCACAGAAAATCACTTAACACTTTCACAACAAATGCAAACTTCTAAATGCACAGACACGCTCACTTGTCTAATCACATAATGCAGATGAGTTTGGATTTACTAATCACTGAAAGGTTTTAATTTAAACAATTAAAATAAGGATACGTTGACCATACAAGGATGACATTGGCAAAATATGAATAGCTAAATCACTAAGTCCATAGGTCATTGCTAGGGATATAATTCCTGCACACTAAAATACACGATCAAGTGCAATTGCATATAATATCATAGCCAAAGCAACATGTATTAAAATACCTATTTATTCCATTTACATCACTCACATTCACAAAAAGTGTAAAAATACAAGAATGAAGTAAATCACCATAGCATAAAATTCATCTCATGAAATAATCAACAAATATGTCCAATAAGCTACATAACAAGATATCATCATAGGTCTAGTGTCACCTTAAAATAGCATCAACATGCAAAATGATAAACTAAACAACATAGCAGTAAAGCATCTATGATACTGAATCCAAGATAACATTCAACCCTCAGGTCAACATAAGGTACAAAATAATAGTATCAGGTTGTAGACACCAAAATTTGTCCAAAACCTATTCCTAGCCAATTAAATAAATATTCATTATTTATTTAATTCCCCTACCTTAATTAAATAAATTTTTCATTTATTTAATTATGTTTGCCTTACCTTGATTTAAATAAACTAAGGTTTATTTAAATCCTAACCAATTTCCACTTGCATCTAACCCCTTTCACTTTAATTAAGTATGTCATTTACTTAATTAATTCCCTCCTAATCCCACTAGAAATTAAATATTGCATTTAATCCTATTTGAGCACATGGCTCCTACATTTAACCCTCACCTAACCTCACTAGCCTACCTAACCCATCTTGCTAAACCTACCCACTTCCTTAATCATGCTTGCTTTGCATAATCATCCTTGCTAATCACCTCTTAATCCTAAGTGTGTTCTCACACATGTGTGAGGAATCCTCACACATGTGTGAGAGATGTTCACACTTTCCTCATCCCTCATATCTTGCATGCATCTTACAACCTTGTCCCCCTTCACATGTAAACGAAGGTGTCTCACACGTGTGAGAAACCTTGAGCCTCCAACTCTCTTACACATGTCATTGGCCCATCACTTTCAAGTTGTCTCACATGTGTGAGAAGCCATTCTTCTCACACCTCATTGATCATGTCACCATCAAAGGTTGCTCACACATGTGTGAGAATCCTGCCCCCTTTGCATGGTCAAAACCCTAATCCACATGGAGTCTACTTGGCCTCCACCTCATGGACACCTCATTGATCTTGAGAGATCCTAGCCATCCATCTTTCATTTGATCTTAGCCATACATTACATCTATTTTTCTATAAAAGGAGAGCCCTCTCCTTATTCTTATGAAGCACTATCTACCTTATTGTTATCTGCTAGACTTGTGAGAAACCACATACCATGAGCAATGAAATCATCCACACTTGATGGTTTCATGAGGTTTGTATAGTGCTATTTTGTTGTTCATTTACATTGTTTTCTTTCATATTTTGAGGTTTTGCATGATAATGTAGGAATATGCATTAGTTTCTTGATGTTTATTCCTTAGTTACATTTTTATGCAACACATTTTGGCATGCCTGGTGGGACCCACTTTACGGGTTTGAACTGACCATCTAATGTGTTTTTGAGTGGTTTGTGAGTTTTTAAGCTTGAAGGTCAAAAGCATACATTTGGAGATCAAATTTCATGAGGAGCCTCTAATTGAGCCATAAAGCCCATCATTGCATTTGGAGGACCTAAGAGAAGTTGTTGATGTCAGCATTGCATCAGCAGTCCACATGTCCCTCTAGGCCATAAGGAGCAACCTTTTGGTTTTTTGCTCATAACTTGAGCATACGAGCTCCGTTTTTTCCAAACAAAATATTGTCGAAAAGCTGATTCCAAGCCCGTCGTCATGTTTCTAATTTCATGAGATTTTGATATAGTTTAGATCCTTGATTTTTCTATCAAAGTCCAAACTTTGTGCTAACCTTTTCATTGCAGGGTTGTTTCATTTTTGCTCTACATTTTTTATACACTAACTTGTGGTTTTGCAGGGATATTTTCTCACTAACCATATTGCTTGCAGATTTTTGCCTTACTTTTATTTTGGGAATGAGCTTGTATGCATAAAAATTCATCTTTGAATGCATGGTTAAATGCTAAAACAATCAAATTCAATCTTGAATGCCCTAAGGTAATGGACATGTATGCTTAGACTAGCAAACATTTCGAATTAGTGCTTAAAATGAACTCACAAAATCTTGAATGCCTTAAGTGAAATTGATTTCATTTTCCACATTTTGCTTATGCACACATTTAATTTACGAATTCACATTTTCATTTACATTGGCGCTATTTCAAGTTGGAAAGAACATTGTATGTTATAAACACGTGTGTCTTCAAGTAGATTCATAACCTACAAGTTTCATTGGGAACGAACGCGTGTCTTTTTGAACCCCAAGGCCACTTACGTATTCTCTCCCCTCACGCCTTTAGGTGACCTTGGGTGCATAAGAAATAAGTGGTCTTGTTTTTCTTTTTAGGAGGCCTGCTTGGGGATTTTATCACCCCTAGGGATGACCTCAACTCTAGTGTTCTGGCGGAGTATAAATATCGGGAGGTGAATCGAAAGACACCTCTCTTGCAAGAAAAATATTGTCACTCTTGGCTAAGCCCCAAAGAATTTTATACCTTTGGGAAGTGAAGGAGGAGATTTGGGTTACCGTCTCCCCCTGGCTATGTGGCATTATTTTCTTTCATCTACAAATTTGGGCCTCACGTACCTTGCGTATATCGAGGACACCCTCTAGTTGATCCTTGTACAACCTAGTTGCAACCTTATAGATTTGTTGGTGTGTTTGAAATTCTTGAGTGTTTGAAACACACTTGCCTTGTACATATTTCATTGTATATATTTTGCATCATAAAACTTTTAAAATTCAAAAAATCATAAAACATAAAAAACCCATAAACATAATAAAATTTCAAAAATCCAAAAAAATATTAAAAAAAATTCAAAAACAACAAAAAAAGTCTTGGTTTAAGACCTCTTGGTCAAGTTGTCCACATTACTTCCACGTCACTTCTTCTTTCCATTATAGTCATCACCCTCACACATCTCGTCTCCATCATTCAAATCATTCTTTGATCATTGCTCTTCATCCACATTATTTCCTTATCTTCCTCATCATTCAATATACTTCCTAACCTTCATCCTAGTCATGTTTCATCATCATCTAGATACCATTTCTTCCACCAATCTCATCATGCATTCTTAATTCAATCCTCCACATCATCATTCTTCTAATCCAATCCCTTGTCAAATTCATTCTTTTCTAATCAATTCTTAATTTAATCCATTTACATATTCCTCCATAATCAATCTTCCTAATTTCATTCATTTCCTTCTAATTAAATATTTCACCAATATTCTACTTTGGACATAGGAGCATTGTCATACACATTGGACTTTAATTCAAATCTCACATTCACTTGTTCACAATCTCGTAAGATTTTGATCAAATCAAATCAAACCCTAATCAAATCAAATCAAACCCTCATCTAATCAAATCAAATCAAATCCAATCAAATCAATCTCAAGTCAAATCTAATTCAAATCAACACAAAGTCCAACATTCGCTCCTAGTCTCAAGTTCTTATTTCCTTCATCATCAAATCTTTCATCACTCTTCCTCTAACATCTATGGATTTGAATTTTCTTAATCAAATGGTTGACAATCTTCAAAGAAAATATGGAGTTCTACCTCATGTTCAACTTGCATATCAAATTCATCCTCAACATTTCATATCCAACTCTCATCCATCTCATGTTCATTATTCTTCTACCTTTGACAAGGGAAATCCACCTCATTATCCTTTAACTCCATACAGTTCCATTCCTAGCCCACACACTTCCTCAAACACAAATGAACTTGCCATGGAAATTGAAAAATTAAAGAATTATCTTTTAGCAAGCCAATAGCAAGAGGCCACCTTCCATGCCATGTGTCCTCTTCCACCATGTTTTGAAGATCCTAGTCCTCATGTCCCATCCAACCCCCACCCTCCATGCAATCCCCTACCCATGGTTCAACCTTCACACAATCCTAATCCTCCAAAATCCACATCCTCCCCACCTTGTAAGGGGTTTTTCACATCACTCTTGGCTAAGTGTAAAGAACAAGAAAAAGTGATTGAATCACCCAAAGTGATACCCCTAATTTCATCTCATGACCTTCATCCAAAGCACGTCACTATCAATTCCTCTTCTCCTCTAGATCTGAGCAATTCTCCATCCCATCCTTCCCCTATCCCTCAAGATCCATTTATCCCCCCTAGTCCATCTCATGATTCCCTTCCTAACCAAGATGTAGACATTCCATGTACCAGGCACATTCCTCCTTCCACTCCATCTCAAGAGTTAGCCTACATAGCTCCCCCACTTCATGCCGAAGTTCCTTCCACTCCATCCATTGATATTCCTCCATGTCAAGATCAAATTACCCCATCTTGTGGTTCCATTCCCTCCACTCCATTCAATGATCCTATTCCATCTCATGATCAACACATTCCACTTCATGATCCTCTTCTAAGTCAAGAACAAAGCTCCCCTTCATTTTCCTTTCATGAACCCACCCATCCCAAGATCCTATTATCCTTCATAATCCCCCTTGTGATCCTACTCCTCCACATGATTGTATCATGCCTATCTCATCCACTCATGTACCCCATCCACATGGACTCACATCTTGTGTTAAAAATGATAAGTATCCCATTAACGAAATAATATCTCAAGATGTTGGTACACCTTCCACAATTCCTCCATCCAAACCTAAAGCTTCCCATCATTCCTATTCCAAGTCCATTCTAGGTCCTTATCTTCCATCCATTTTAGGTCCTTATGTTCCACCACCAAACCCTTCATCCTTTCCATCTATTTTGGGTCCCTAAATACATCCATCCACCATATCCATGTTCTCCCCTTCATCCCCTCATGGCCCTAGTCAAGATCATCAAAGGCACACATCCTTGAATTCCTTCCAATGTTCACCATCCATACGCTCTCCTTCATGCACCCTACCATAGCCAATGGAAGCAAATTGGATGCTAAAGAAAAAGAAAATAAAGCAAAAAATCCACAAAACCCCAAGGATCAACATGTCCCCTCTAAAAGACATGTTCAAGAAAAGAAAAATCTGATCCAAAGCAAAATCGCAAGGCCGCAAAGGCTGAAAATAAAAAATGCAAAAATTTTGTGGATACCAAAGCTACTTAATGTAGCAATGAATCTCAAAGAAAGATTCAAAATGACATCCAATTTGGCTAATCCAAAGGCTTCCACATCCATTTTGGGTCCTTATATACCCAAATCCACCTTCCCAAACCCATCGTCTCCTTCATCTATTTTGGGTTCTTATATCCCAAAATCTACACTTACATATCCCCCACAATTTCCTCCTTTCCATAACCCTTCAAGGTGTATGCCAATGACGATCATTCTGCTTCCTTCACAAGTCTTCCAACCTAGCATCCATCAACCATGTCTTCCTCCCACCCACTCCACCCCCTTAATCAAACCTTTTTCATAAGCCATTTTCCTCCGTTCACTACCCTACCAACATCTAGGAGAAAATAATCAAAATTCCTTGCAAATAAAAAAAAAAAGGAAAAAGGAATAATAAAAATTCAAGGGATACCATCCATATATATAGATGCTTGAGTCCTCCCTCCATTTTCTTATCCATAGCCTTCCACTTCCACCTATCCATCCATTCACTTTTCCTCTTCCACTTGCACTCTACACTGGGGGGCAAGCTCCATCCATAGCAAAGCTTCCATACATATCTTCCCTCCTTCCCTCTACCATTCATTAGCCCCTTTTCCATCTTTGATCTTGACTTTTACTTTCCTTCCATCCATCTATGCACTTTCCATGTCCCTCTGTCCTAATCCACACATTTTCCTACATGCTTCCATCATCCTTTCATGCATTTGATCTTGACATGTTATCCATATCTTGCATTGCATAGTCCTTGTAATGTTCATTCATCCATTTTCCATCCATACTCTTACATATTTCCATCCCCCTTTCATATGTCCTTGATCTTGGTTATCCCTTCCATTTCATCCCCTTCATATTCCACATTTCATCCATACCCTTCATATCATTATTCCTATTTCATACCCTCCCTCACATTTCCCTTATTCATTCCACTTTCATTCCATGCTCGTGATCACTACTAGAGGCACAATAACAAAATGTTCATACATGCTTTGGAAGAGCACATGCCTTCTTTTCCTCCACCCACTAGCCTTTACACTATCATTCCATTTTCATGCCTCTTTTCCCACCATACTTCCTTCCATTTTCATACCCTTGGTATGGGGCATTTGGACTCCTTCAAAACATGATCCTTGGCTCCACATTTTATTTTTGCCACCATATCATTTGGCCCCTCATATCCTTTTACTATTCCTTGCATTCACCAACATCATGTTGCCTTTCCTCCATTTCCCATGCCTTGCTTCTCCCTTGTCATTGGTTCCATTCTATTCATTCTATCTCACATTCATTCAATCCATTCAATTTATCCATTATCTCACACATTCATCTAATCAACTCATTTCTATCCATTCTATCTCACATTCATTCAATCTAATTCTTCCAACTCACTTCAATCAACTTCATTTTTCAATCAATTTTCAATTCTTCTAATCCTTTCACATCAAATCAATTCTACTCTCATCATTCTTCATCCTATCAACATCATTCTTCCAATCTCATCCACGTTCATTCTTCTATCTGCCATAAAATCAAAAAATAAAAAAAAATATCACTTGTATAATCAATACTAATTCAATCAATCTAATCTTGTAATCTTGTACATCAATTTGTAATCAATTCATCAAGTTGACCCAATCAGCTGATAATCCATTTATTATATTCAAACATCATTATCATGGGATGAATCCTTCCCAATCCTTGGATGTGCATTACGCTTAGCATTAGCTTTGCCATCCTTAAACAATCATCATCAATCAATCCATTAATGAGTTTTCAGCTTGACTAGGGGCAAAATGGTGGTTTGCTTTTGGTCTTTTGTGCATGGTTGCTTGATTACTTGTATACATTAGCATTTTTTTCATGTATCATGGTCTTTGCATCCTATTTTTCCCAGGAATCATGGTCTTCCATATCATGGTTTCATAAGGCATATGGTTGTATTTGACCCCTTTTTCACGTACTTGACACATTGTCATCTTGGTTCCTCATACCTTGGTGCATAGTATTAAATACAATATCAAACTTAGGTTTTTCACACCATTGCAACATAACTCCCTTTCATTTCAAGAGAACATCCATGTTCTCCTAACCTGCATGTCCTCTCGAGGGGGTATATCTTTCCACCCTCATCATCCTTCCTCATCCTTCAATGACTGGGGCATCACGCTACTAGTCTTATCCTCCTAGCCACTATATATACCTTTCAACCCTCGTCATCCTTCCTCATCCTTCCATGACTGGGGCATCACGCTACTAGTCTTATCCTCCTAGCCACTATATTTTATTCTTCTTTGATATAATATTACTAATGCTATATCAAAGAGGGGCAAAATATAGACACCAAAATTTGTCCAAAACTCGTTCCTAGCCAATTAAATAAATATTCATTATTTATTTAATTCATCTACCTTAATTAAATAAATTTTAAATTTATTTAATTATGTTTGCCTTACCTTGATTTAAATAAACTAAGGTTTATTTAACTTAGTTTATTTAAATCCTAACCAATTTCCACTTGCATCTAACCCCTTTTACTTTAATTATGTCATTTACTTAATTAATTCCCTCCTAATCCCACTAGGAATTAAATATTGCATTCAATCCTATTTGAGCAGATGGCTCCTACATTTAACCCTCACCTAACCTTACTAGCCTACCTAACCCATCTTGCTAAACCTACCCACTTCCTTAATCATGCTTGCTTTGCATAATCATCCTTGCTAATCACCTCTTAATCCTAAGTGTGTTCTCACACATGTGTGAGAAATCCTCACACATGTGTGAGAGATGTTCACACTTTCCTCATCCCTCATATCTTGCATGCCTCTTACAACCTTGTCCCCCTTCACATGTAAACCAAGGTGTCTCACACATGTGTGAGAAACCTTGAGCCTCCAACCCTCTTACACATGTCATTGACCCATCACTTTCAAGTTGTCTCACACATGTGTGAGAAGCCATACTTCTCACACCTCATTGATCATGTCACCATTAGAGGTTGCTCACACATGTGTGAGCATCTTGCCCCCTTTGCATGGTCAAAACCCTAATCCACATGGAGTCTACTTGGCCTCCACCTCATGGACACGTCATTAATCTTGAGAGATCCTAGCCATCCATCTTTCATTTAATCTTAGCTATCCATTGCATCCATTTTCCTATAAAAGGAGAGCCCTCTCCTCATTCTTATGAAGCACTATCTACCTTATTGTTATGCTGCTGGACTTGTGAGAAATCACATCCCATGAGCAATGAAATCATCTACACTTGATGGTTTCATGAGGTTTTCATAGTGCTATTTTGTTGTTCATTTACATTGTTTTCTTTCATATTTTGAGGTTTTGCATGATAATGTAGGAATGTGCATTAGTTGCTTCATGTTTATTCCTTAGTTACATTTTTATGCAACACACAGGTATTTCTCGAATCAAAATAGACAAGGTAAAAACTACAAACATGAGAGGCACTACACTGCACTTGATGAATAAATAGTCATACCTAGCTATGACTCAGGGATAATGAACCTAGCGTAGATAAATGAAGTGCAAGAGGCACTTGAGAGAAGGAAGAAGCAAGAGATACTTAGAAGTAAGTATAGGCAGAAGCAAGCACTTGTGGAAATCAAAGACATATTTCTTAATGCATTTAGCTTACAAGTCCCTAAACAAACCCAACCCATCATGGAAAAATTGTCCAACATTGTAGACCAGGTACAAAATGAAGACCTTGAAACTAATGTCAAATTATTAGAATGGTCAGAAAAGAAGTTTCAAATGAAAGTCAATGAGAAGATATCTAGTGAAATAGCACTTTCACAAATTGAATTAGCTAAGAAGATTGAAAAGGTAAAAATAGTACTTGGGAATGTATTCTCATTATACTCCAAGTTGTGTGATTCATCATATTTCACACAAGAAACTAGCCAAAGGATACTGAGCTTGGAATAAAATCTCAAGATTTCTAGCACATAGGTACCCAAAGATCCAACTTAGAGTGAGAAGCATTTTGCAACTATGCTTCACACACAGAAAGAGATAGCTGTGTTGATAATAGAAGAGGGCAATATCAAGGCCAAATTGATACAAATTCAATCCTCCATTACCCCACATTTAGAAGTACTCATAAGGAACAAGCCTATGCAGAAAATGTTCTAAAGAAAGATCCCAATCTTCCTACTTTAGAAGGCCTTGTACATCTTGTAGTAGAGACAACCATCCAACACAAATCATTGGAAATTGCTTTAGATAATTGGCATGCTTATCTAAAAATGATTATGGAGGCAAATAAAACATTTTTGGTGAAGTATTCTATTCATTCTTAGGACCCTTTGACATAAGTGTCAAAAAAAGGGGGAGATATAATGTTTTGGGGGAGATGTGAATAAGAATGGGAGACAATACATTCTTTGATGGAAGTAATAAAGAATATCCAAAGGGGGAGATATTCAAATTCACATTTTGAGGAAATAATAAGGGAATAAAGCCAAAAGGATGCAAAATTGCAAGAAGATGTGAAATGAGGAACATATATAGAGTACAAGAAAAAATAGGGTATATAGATACAGAGTACAAACAAGGAAAAGAGTATCAAATACATCATCATGAGACAAATTTAGCATAGGAGTTTTTGTTATAGAATTGGCACATCAGCTCAGGGGGAGTTACAAGATTTTGTGGTATACAAAATGTTGAAAAAGTTTTTGAAGTATTGTACGTATATCAAACAAAATATGTAGTATACTCATATAGATTAGATGCATAATGTTTAGTTAAGTGTTTTTTCCACTCATGTCAAAGGGGGATATTGTTAGTCTTA
Source organism: Cupressus sempervirens (assembly GCA_028749045.1). Lineage (NCBI taxonomy): Eukaryota > Viridiplantae > Streptophyta > Pinopsida > Cupressales > Cupressaceae > Cupressus > Cupressus sempervirens. Next base: position 73,727,783 of record CM053784.1, on the reverse strand, counting down.
GATTGGTTTTGACAATTAAGTGTCAACACACTTAACCAATTCTCAAGATGATGCCAAGTATAATATAGAAGCTAAGCTATAGTGTGTGTTGAGCTAGATAATTTAATAGGTACCGAGTGAACTTTAGATGTCAAGTGATCTTTAGGTGCTGAGTGAAGTTCAAGTGCTGAGTGATATGTGATGTCGAGTCACTATAGATGCCAAGCAGAGTATAGATGTCAAGTGAGACATAAATTGTATATGTGTTGAGCATTAGCAACTAGTAAGTGCCGAGTAACACAAAATCAACATATGAGTTTCTACCTTCAAAAACTTAGATGTAAACCATTTTTGAAGCTGACATAGGATGAATCTCAAAGAATCTTGAAGACAAGATCAAATATTTTGCATTACCTATGTAATCAACATGCAACTAATAAGAAAAATGGATAAGGCATGCAACCAATAGGAAAAGTGCAGAATTGAGTGGGAAATGAAGATTTAATATTGATCATAGATTCATAACTAACCCTAAGTCTTTAAAATATTTAAAAGGAGGAATAAATCCTATTGTATATGTGAGAGAGAGAAGTGTATGGGTGAATTACAATGAAGTTTAGAAGGGTGAAAAGACTTAGTGAAGAATAGAGTAGCATTGTAGAATCCAGTTGATCAAGAATAGAGTATCAAAACTTCAAAGAGTGACATATTAAATCAAGCAAGGAATAGAGCAATCAAAGTAAAGAAAGGATTTGGAATCAGCAATTGAGGATTGCAAGTCATCAGGTCAAGAATTTCTAATACTCTCTAGCAATTGTATTAGGAATGAAAATCCTATGGACTTAGGCTAGTCTAGCAACCATTTGTAAATCCTTTAACAGGGTGGCATTCCAAGTGAATATACTAAATTCCTTTAACCGGGCCTACTTTTAGTAGGGTAGTTAAATACTTTAACTAGCTCACTTTTAATAGGATGTAAAGTCTTTAATAAGACATGCCTTTCATAGGGTAGACCATTGGAAGTGGTCAAACATTGTAACCCTGAACAGTTACATATTGCTATAGTAATACTTTATGGGTGTCATCCCCACCCCAGTTTTACCTTCATGTTTTGGAGGGTTTCTGGGTTACCAAATCTTGTGTTATCTATTTTTATGAATGTCTTTTACTTTCATTTTTATTAGATGAATTAGATGAATTAGATGCATATGAATGTTATCAGCTAAAAGATTTTAAATAGGGTTAAAGTTAGTTACTTCTTATTCACCCCCCCTCCCCCCTCCCCCCCCTCAGAAGTAAATCTTCCCACTTGTAAATTCTAACAAATATCACTGTCTTAGCTAATTTTTGTACTCCTTTTCATATCATAACTCAACCTTTCCTCTAGGTGCTAGTGTTACATCTTTTGATCAAATCCTATTCATCAATCAAATAAGTGATAGTACTTAAATTATATAAGTAGTTGTCATACCAAAAAATAGCAGGTTTGACATTAGTGACAAAACAATGATTGAAACACATTTATCATATTTGTATCAATATATTTTCAAGATACTTGTGATAGGCTTTCTTTTCCAATAGATGAAACTAGTGTTAGTTTGTGGTGACTGATTAGGAAAGTACTGTACATACTTCATAAAAAATATTTTGGGTCGTGGCTGACATATGGCCAACATATATCTGACATGTTGTAACCCTAAAGTGGCATAAAATTACTTGTATAAAAGGGCTTAGGGTTAGGTATTTTTATTATGTTGTGATGTCAAATTAGTTCTTGTAGTGTTATTGAGCTATAAGGGATTATAGATTGTAATCAAGTTGTAATTAGTGGATAGTAATAATATTGGACTTGTAGTTTGGTGGATGTAGCCCAGGGATTGGGTGAACCACGTTAAATCTTGGTGCCTTGTGTTCTTTTCTATGTGATCTATTATTTTTTGTTATTGGTTCTATTTGCATGTAATTTTTATTTTCTATCTGTGGTTTAATCCTAACAACTAGAGCAGTGTGAGGAGAAGGAAGTGGGTATTTCCTTTTTTTGAAGAGTAAATCAATGTGCCTTAGCATGGATAGTTCTTTGTGACCCTATTAGATGGTGCTACTAATTAGTATCCATGTATTGGGTTTGAGTTTCTTTTTTGTTTCTCCTTGTGGAGTAAGGTGCATTATTTTCCTTGTATTCTCCTATTGTAAGTAAATAATTGAATCTTATTTGCAATTTTGTGTTATGTCAATATAGTAATGAAATGTTTCCTTTTATTAAGAAATGAATTTATATTGTCAATAATTGCAAGGAATTAGGTGTTATATTAGATCCTTTGGGTTAATGACTTATGTCCCCAAACTGCTTTCTTCTTAAGCTTATGGAAATTGTATGGAAAATAATGAAGGAAATTATTATAGTACGCATATGCATGAGGTTATTGATGGCATAATTTTTGATGTGTGTGAGTGTCTTCTATAACACTGCTAGGATGATGTATTCCTTAGAATTGTGTGATGATTTATCCCTCTTGTGTGACTATTCTCATCCATCACATGTAATGTGATTTGGTTGATTCCTTATTTTATTTTAGCTAGTTGTACTTTTCTCATGTTGTCAGGCTAGTATTGGTTTTTGACATTTTTCTTTCTTAGACTAGTCATCAAATTTCTCTATCAATCTCTTAGTGACTATTGCCACACTTGACTTATTGTTCAAATGAGCTCTTTTGTGATTTACTATTGGAGTTGACAATTTCCTTAGTTGGGATTTTTTATTTTGTTTCATGGTGACTATTCTACATGTTTTCTATTGCTAGCCAGTCTTGTGTTGTGACTCTATCATGCTCATCTTGAACCTTTAGTAGTACGTACAAGGGATAATATCATAGAGAAAATATTAGTGTTTTTGTGGATATATGTAAATTTTTTAAAATAATTGAGTGTTTAAATGATGATTAAATGTAATGTTATTCTTGAAATAAATTTGAAAAGATATCTACTTTGATTTATTGTAAGTGACTTTTGAACCCTTGCTTCAAAAACTTTTTAGTTTCATTTTGCATTATTGCTTGCATTATAGTTACTAATAAAATTATGAAAGAGAAGTAATTATGTTTTCAATATGTGAATTATCTTTCACTTCATGTCTTATGTCATTTTGGACATGTCTTACTTCTTGCTGTTTTGGAGGTTTTGTAAATTGCATGTCTTGGTAACCAAGTCTATCTAACTTTTTCTATGTGTTTTATATTAAGTGGTACTTAAACTATTAGGTCTTAGGACTCTTTGAAATCAATCATTTTGTAGGCCTTATCAAGAGATTTTTAATGCATTTGGAATGGAGTCAATTGGAGTTCGGATGTGAAAGTTATGACCTCTAGAGTGAAGATAATTTTTGTGTTGATTTGAATTTTGTGTGAGTAAACAAGATGTCATGCATTTTATTTCCTAAGACATTAAATTAATTTACTTGGTTATTTAAGAAAACTTGTGTGAGAGTTTTTTAATGCAAAATGTTTCCTAGAAAACAACAAGCACCTCTTTCACACTTCGAAAGATGCAGATTAATGTTCTGAGTACCCTTTATCAAGTAGAGGTCAATTCAATCATGACAAATTGTATGTATGGCCATTGTGAATTTTAAATCTTCATGTTATTTCTTAAAGGAGGAGCTAATAGCCTTCATAGTCTTATTGGTACTTATTTGGGATTCTTTCTTAGGTTTGTGTTCCCTATTACACCAATCCACTTTTGTGTGGTGAAGTGTAGAATATGAGTGTTTCCTTGCTTGGGGTAGATATTGCCTTGGTCATTTGGGAGTGATTCAGTCCTTTTGGAGATTCTAAATCCTCCTTTTGGATGTTTAATTTTTTTCATCTCCTTATCCTTTCCTCTTTAGAAAAAGTAGGCTAGCATGGTTATATCACTAGCTCAGTTAGTGTTGGACAAGTATTTTGATGGTTGGTGTAATTATGAGTTTTCCCTAACATGTCTTGGTCTAATTTAGTGTAGAGGTGGAGGGAGAGTCCCTCTTAGTCCTAATAATCTATAGTTTCTTCTCCCTAACCTTGTATCTTCAAGAGGTTATCTCAGTCAAGTTTCTCATTTATGGTTGACTTGAGGCTAGAGATTGAGTTAAGCAGTAGGTTGGGTGTAGTATTCCTAGCATGTTGCTGAAGGGATATAGTATCATTGGACATATGTTACCATTTTTTGAGTTGGCATGAAGTTATTACATGATTTTTTCCACTAATTTCATTCTTTGTGACATTTTTGAAAGCTGATTCATTGTTTGGTTGGGTGAAGTAACTATTGTTCCTAGCGATAATTGATCTTTTTGTATCATGGAGACTAAGTGCTCATATACTTGTTGGTTAGTAGCCATGAGTATCCTTTTGGAGTGTTCAATTTTAGTTGTAAATTTTCATCCTTTGCATTAAAAGTGTGATTTTACTTTGATTAAGGATGCCCACATGTCACATGATAGTATTCTTGGGAATTTTTGGGATGCCTATTCCCCATGATTCCAACTCTTGTTTGAAGTAAATAGTGTTTTGACCTTGTTTTATGATCACTTGGTAGGTGTCTATTGGAGTTGGGAACTTTTTGATGAGGTAGAGTGGATTTTTCCTTACCTTTTAGTGTTTACTATATGGCTAGATGGGTTTTCCTAGCACATAGGAAGTTCCCTATTGAAGGACCTTATGTCAATGTGACACCTATTCTCTAGTGGATAACCTATTTGGGGGGTCGATGAAAAGGTTTGTGGATGTTGGAGTGATTTGGATTTGATTTGTGGAGAAGTTGGTGAATCCTTCCTATTGTTCTATTTTGATTTCATACTTGGTGTGTTTTGTCTCTATTCTTGGATTGCAGGCTTCTAGGAGTAAGCCTAGTCTTTGGGGGGGACGATGTAGTGCCTGTCCCATTTGATTTCTATAAGTCATACTAATGGATGAAACCTTGATGATATTTATTTGTGAGCGATCATGATTGGGACCATGAGTGGTCTACACCCTTGGGGTGATTAAATTCATGTTATTGTATCAGTTGGATTGATTATGCTTATGGCCAATTTATGAGATTGTGATGTGTTAGATAGTTTCACTAAGGTTTGTGCTAGTGCTTACCAAGATTTCAATGTGATATCATCATGTTATTCCATGATTACCCTAAGATGTGTGAAAAATTTCATTGTGTATTATTATCCTGCTATAATGGACTACGTTCCTGTAGTAGTGGTTAGTCATGTATTTGACCATGTTCACTTATGTGTTTTAAGTGCCTTTTTTATGTTGTTTAACAACCATTATTAATTCCATTATTAAATTCTTAAAAAATTAGAAATGAATTTTCTATGTTGGATTCATTGGTTATGTGCTACAAATATTTAGCTTGCTCATTTTGATAATTTATGCAAAGTGGGCTAGTTAAATGAAATTAATTGGATGCTTTACTTACATAATTTTGTGTAATTGTCACTTCGGCTATTATTATTGTGCATCTACACTTGATTGTCATTTTAATCCTCAAATAAATGGTAAATCTAGATTCATAATGCATAATGTGATTAGACACACGAGCGTGTCTGTGCATTTAGGATTTCACAATGACCACAAAAAAGATTAAATTAAATGTTGTTTATTGCATTGAAGGTTTATTTTTTGATTAAATCTTTATTTTATTACTAACTAATTTTCTGTAGTTGGATTCTAATTCAATTAGAATCTCCTGATTTAATATGGGTTAAGGGGGAAAATTAGATTATTTGATTAAAATAATCTAATTAATATGCCACTTTACAAAAGTGCATATATTGGCTAAAAGTGAGTTTATTCTCACTTCTCACTTTTTTATTTGAGGATTTTGGAGAAAATTCTTCCAAACCCTCTTGTTAAAAATCAATTTTTTACTCATTATGAGAGTTTGGCTTGGCGAATCATTGCGAGATCACACTCATTGGATTCGTATCAAGATTGCTCTTCTATGTTGATGGTTTCATCTGATTTGGCATCCTCCTTATTTTATGGTGGTATTTCTCATTTTACCCTCTTGGCTACCAGGTAGGGCTTTTGAGTTTGAATGGTTTTAATTTGTTTTAGCTTCTATTTCATGTTGCTAAATGTTAGGGAGTGGAGAACTAGTGTTCCCCTCTAGTTTTATACATTCTTATCACCTAGTTGGATAGGGGTGAGCATTTCTATTTCATAGGAAATTAGAAATACAAGTTTTGGCATTATTATGCTACTAGATTTCTATTAAGTGTCCATGTCCATGATTTTATTTGAAAAGTGTGATGTTGGTTAGATTTAATTAGTGGGTTTTCAATTCTGTTGAATTCCAAGATGTTTCAGTTTTGGGCTTTTTGGCATTGTCTCATTTTACGTGTCATGAGGGTTTTCATCCATTTCTTTGTTTGGATTATTTAGAGATTTGATCTTATGGTCCTTGCCTTAATGATTAGGATCATGGAATTAGAATGGTTATAGGACATTGTAGAGTATTTTATTTCTCAATCCGAACTCATGTGTTCATAGTGGATTTTGTGGACTTGCGTCCTTTGCTAGATTTTCTAGTTTGGTAATTTGTGCCTATTTGGTGAATTTTATTAGACCCTTGATCTTATGACACTATTCTTGAATTGAGGTTTTAGTTTCATTATTATTTGAGAACTTTGAGTTTTGAGCTTTTAATTCTTGCCTTGGTTTGTGTGCCACCCATATTTTGTTGGGATCTTGGCATTGGTTCCTTGGATAGTGGAAATGGACTATATTCATGTTTCCTTGCATGTTATGTTTCCCCTTCATGGATATTGGGATTTTTGTATAATCTATACTCTCAAATTTATGCCAGTTGATTGAGTTCATGATGCTTAGTGATTTATTGCTCATTTGGATTCATGTAGAACCTGTACTCTTGCATATAGGTTAGTTGAGTGATCTTGTTATAATTGGTATTTTGATTGTTTCCCATCCATCCCTTATTTTTATGATCATTGTGTAGTTGGTGTGCTCACACAGAAGTGTGTGAGTGTGCACTAGTCAGGTTCTTGCAAGACACGAGCTCCCAGTTGCTTGTCAATTATGTTATGTTCATTGGGGTTGGTTTGGGAAACTGTATTGCCTATGAGCACTCATCATGTGATGAGCATGTATATGTAGGGTAGACAAGTGGAGAGGTTTCTCTCATATAACTTGGCTATTCCAAAAAGGTATATGTGAGGAAGTTTCTAATAAGTGACAATTAAATGAATTCATTGGTAATTAACTAAGAGAAGAAAATATTGCATACCTCTACAACTATTATGATGTTGTGCCCATTTGGTTATCTAAGGGTTAATTATTAGCATGACTCATCCAAGGACACAACACATTGGCCTCTTGAGGGAGAGGTTCATTATGATTTTGAGCTTGGGAGTCCCAAGTGATCTACTCTCCACTAGAGTCCCTACATAGTAGACCCATAGAGCATCTGATCAGGATCTATTGTATTGCATTATCTCATGATCTTGGTTTCATTCCTCTATACTTTTTGGTGTGAGTGTTATACATGGATGACTTTATTATGTGATTTTGGTCGGATCATTATCTCCATCAACATGGTGGGAGTGGGCCTACGAGTACCACATGGTTGGGAGGCATAGATACCTATACCACTATTAGGGACTGGTGTATAGAGATGGTCTATCTCCATTTTGAGGTCGATGCTAGATATTCACTTGGTACCTTGGTGTATCTAGAGTATGTTCTCTAGTGATTTATGTTTTACTTTGGATTTATTTGTTATCATGTTTAGATGATGATTAGTATGTTACTTGATGCATTCCTTTATCATGATATTGTACCATATTGCTAGATGATGTTTCTTACCACTACTTTGGATTAGTGATGCTATTGATACATTAGCATGTTGGATGTACTTATACCACTACTAGGGACTAGTGTATAGAGATGGTCTATTTCTAGTTTGAGGCTGATGTTGGATATTCACTTGGTACCTTGGTATATCTAAAATATGTTCTCTAGTAATTTATGTTTTACTTTGGATGCATTTGATATCATGTTTAGATGATGATTAGTATGTTACTTGATGCATTCCTTTATCACGATATTGTATCATATTTCTAGATGATTTTTCTTATCACTACTTTGGATTAGTGATACTATTGGTAGATTAGTGTGTTGGATGTACTTGTTCTTATGATGTTATTTGATAATTATTGGTAAGAATGATCTCATGTCACAACTCCAACTATCTTGTTGGAAATTTGAGATTCATTCTTGGGGGATGAGTAGGACCTTTGAGGTCTCATGATGCCATTATAGTTGGGAGGAAATGAGAATAGTTATTTTTAGTTTGGTGCTTCATTTCTTGTGCTTTCCTTCTTGTGATATTTGATTTATGCTCATGTATGTTCATTGTGATGTTTCTTTCCACATGATTACATTAGATGCTATGGATTAGATGTTAGAGTTATTTAATCTCCTCATGCTTTTGAGTATTTAATCCTTGACTATGGTGGTTCCAATACTCTCCAGTGTGGAGGTTCTAACTCTATCTTCCTTCTAGAATTATCATCAAACTTTTCCCTTGTAAACCTAGATAATATTGGTTCAACATTGGGCAATACTAGAAAAGTATTGCATGACTATAACGAGAAATGTTGTATAATACTAGAAAGTATCACACAACAATAGAAAGTTATATCATATAATATTGGTAAAGTATCACATGGTAATAGTAAAGTATATTGTGTGATACTGGAAAGTATCACATGGTAGTAGTAAGAAGTATCACACGATACTAGAAAAGTATTGCTTGGTAGTAGTGAATAGTATTGTATGATACTAGAAAAGTATCACACGAGTTTTATGAGAAAACTCACACAGGAAAACATCAAGCATTTTTAGAGGTTTCAAATGAGTTTCAAAGGGTGTTTTGGATACCCTATTTGGTTGCACCCCTTCCTAGGCCTTGACAGTTTTTTGATTAAGTGTTTCTTGTAATGCCTCACTTGGAGATCCTTGGAGCAAAATGATAAAACATGCACCAAATAATTTTTTCTTAAGATAAGTTACTTAAAAATAGCATAAAGTAACCAAGTGCAAGAGTGAAGCATCAAAACAAGGTGATAAGAATAGGGAACATGGAAAGATTCACATGTTCACCTACACCAAAAAAAGTCTTTCAATTACTTACAAATATCTCCAAGCTCTAAACCACAACTCAGTAACCAATGATCACAAAAATCATGAGAATATACCAAGGGGATGTTCTCTTTTAAACCCAAAATAAAATCTCATAGCATGGTTAGACAAACAAGTCCATTTCCACTAGTGAAATCATAATCTAAAATTACAAGCAAAGACCAACCACGGTCATACATAGGATGAGGGCTTGAATTTACAACCACTCATCTTAAGGACACCATGTTGAAAGATAAATTTTGACTCCTAAAATTTGGCTAAATTTGAAATCCTAAAGCTCTAAAATTTCCTAGTCCTTATCTTAACTCGAAGAGGTTTGTAACCTATCTCAAATGAGTCATCGCATTTATTAAAATATATCTTAAGTATAAGGAATTAAATATACATCAACTGATAGTCAAATGATTATTTTAAACTCCATAAAAAACTAAAGAACTAGGGATGTGAGAAACCCTAAAGGGTACCTAAAATTCCCTTCAATTTTTTTTGCTAAAGTCAAAAAGTGATCGCTAGTCACCCAAGCAGGTTTTCTCATAAACCCATGTGACACTTTACTACAACCAGGTGACACTTTTTACTATATCAATGTGATACTTTTTGTCTAGTCAATACTTTTCCCCATAGCCAAGTGAAACTTCTTTCTTTGTCCTTGTGATACTTCTTACTATGGCCAAGTGACACTTTTCTAGTTTCATATGACATTTCTCACAGCTATTCTATGATACTTTCTTGTATCACCCAATGCTTAATAAATGTTGCCTAGGTTCAAAACCAAAAGGCAAGACAAAAAGTTTAAAAGGAAAACAAGGTAAGAAACTCTACACCGGGGAGTGCTAGAACCATAGTAGTCAAGGAAACATCACTTAAGGCATGAAATACAAGATATCAAGCAACAAGAAGGAGAAAAATATAACCATCCATTTAATCCATAACATCATATGAAGGGACATGTGGAAAGCAACATTGCAATGTACATACATGGTTCATAAACCAAACATCATATAAAGAAAAACACAAAGAACTAAACTCGTACTCCATTCCTACCAATGATAATAGCATAATGAGACCTCAAGGGCCCTAGCCATCCCCCGAGCATAACATCCCAAACTACCAACTAGATAGTTGGAGCTGTCTTATGAGGGCATCACTACTACAATGCAATAACATCATAAGAACAAGAAGATCTAATATGCTAATCCAACAAAGCATAGATACTCCAACTAATAATAAATCACATCATCTAACCATGTGCTAAAACATCATAATAAAGGAATACATCAATGAAACTAACAACATATAAACATGATATCCAAGCATTCCAATTAAAGCATAAATCACAAGGAAACATACTCTAAAAACTTGAATATACCAATTGAAACATCAAGCATCAGTCTCAACTAGAACTAGACTATCTCTGTACACCAGTCTGTAGCAGTGGTATAGGTAGCTATACCTCCCAACCATGTGGAACCCATAGGCCCACTCTCATCATGCTGATGGAGATAGTGATCCAACCACAAACACACACAAAAGAATCCATAGCTAACACTCATTCTAGATAGTAAAGAGGATTGGAACCAAGATCATGAGACAATGTAGTACAATAGGTCCTGGTCAAACACTTAATGGTTCAACTATGTAAGGGTTATAATAGAGGGTACTATGCTTGGTACTCCCAAGATAAACCTAGTGTGGAAACTCTCTCAAGGTACTCCCTTGAAGGCCATCATACTAGTGTGGAAACACTCTCAAGGTACTCCCTTGGAGGCCATCGCCGAGTATTCTCAAAATCAAATCGTAAGACACTCACCCTTAGATAAATCATACAAACATCACATTTTGATATCTTAGTTTTATTATCCAATTTATTTCTTTAGTTATCACTTATAACTTCTTCACGTCAACCAATTGGGAAATAAATGCCAAGGTTATGAGAGAAGCCCCTCCACTATCTACCCTACATACCCATGCTCATTGCATGATCAGTGCCTATAAGCAATGCATATTCCCAACCCAACCCTAATAAACATAACTATACTAGAATCACCTGTGAGTTTGGATCTTGCAAGAACTGAAAAATGCACACACACATGATTTTATGTGGGCACACCAACTGCATGAAGATCATAATAAACAATGGCTAGATGAGAAATAAATAAAACACATGTATAGAAAATCACTCGAATGACCTAAATCTAGTACAGATTCTACATGAATCCTTGTGTCCATGAAATAGCAACAAGGGTTCAATAAAAAAAACAACACTAGATATAAAATCACTCAATTGAACACAAAGTTGGGAGTACAGATGCGACACACATCCTAATGCAAACATAAAGATGCAATATAAGTTAGATTGAAATCCTAAAGATAATCAAAAATCACAACCAACACCATGCCAAGAAAACTTGAGAAAACTAGGTAGCACACAAATCGAGGCAAAAACTTCAAAAAACCAACATTGACGAAAATCAACAAAAATAAAACCATTATACCCTTAGGTAAATGAGCCACAAAAATCCAATAAAAATTGGGTTTGAACTCTGTATGCAAAAAAACTAGCATAATAGTGCAAAACACCAAACCCCTATCCCTAAAGATAGGGAAATGCTTATACCTACCCAACTGGGTAGAGCTAGCAATCAGAAATGGAGGGGAACACTAGTTCTCAACCTTCTAACAAATAGATACAAAAAATAGAAGTAGAAATAGATCTAAACTTGTAAAATAGAGCTCTACCTAATAGCCAAAAGGGCAGATACAATAATCATAACAGGTAAAATAAAAATCTTGCAGAAACTGTTGAAAGCCACGATAATCTAAGGTCTCCCTAAGATGGATCTAACAAGATCAATCTCATGACAATCCCATGCCCATAGCTTGCACAGTGAACATAGTATTTCCTCTTGAAAAGGACTTGGTATTTGCTCTCAAATTTCTTATTTTAAAAAGTGAGAAGTGAGGAATAAAATTCCCTTTTGTATATATATTCACTTTTCAAGTGAATAATAGATTAGGGTTACTAACCATATCACCTACTTAAACCCTAAATCTAACCAAAAAAAATAGGCTATTCCAAGTAATCGAAATTCACCTACGACAAAGCTGTTGAGAATTAAATTAAATTAAATAAAGCCCAAAATTCCCTTAAACCAAAATCATAGAATTCTTTAATAACTTTCATGACAATTGCAAACCTCTAGATGCATAGATATTCTCAAGGGTCTAATTAGATAATGCAAATGATTTTGGGTTTATTAAATCATTGGAGGGTTTAATTTAAACAATGAAATATGATACATTGACCATATAGGGATGACATTAGCTAGATATGAACAATTGAATTACTAACTCCATGTACTACTACTAGGGACATAAACCTTGCACACTGAAGAACATGATCAAGTGTAATTGCATATTATAATATAGCTAAAGAGATAAATGCATTAAATTACATTAATATCATCTATTTAAATAGCCCATTTTGCATAAATTACCAAAATGACATGGCTAATTAATTTCTAATTATTTAAGCATTTAATAAAGGTTGTTAAAGAACATAAAAGGGTACTTAAAACACATAAGAGAACATGGTTAAATACATGACTAACCACTATTGCAAGAACCTAGCCAAATACAATAGGATAATAGTACATAGTGCAATCTCTCCACATGTCTCAGGGAAATCACGTAACAACCTCATGATACCACATCAATCCTAGTAACCATTGGAACAAAATTTAATACAATCATCTAACACATCATAATCCCTAAATCATCCATAAGCATAATCAAAGAAACTGATATAGTAACATAAATGTAATCACCTTGAGGTTGTAGACCACTCATAGTCCCATTCACAATCACATCACAAGGAAAGATCAACAAGGTTGCATCCATCAGGATGACTTATAGAAATCAAATAGGAGAGATACTAAATTTCTCAGTTTTAAAATTTCTTAGCTTATTATTGTTGCATTGGTAAATAGTGATGCTTAGAGATCATTGGTTGATTGGACTATTTGGTTGAGTCTTCCACTGTGATCTTTGTGATCTATTTTATGTTGATGTTTCATGTATCCATGCTTAATACCTTTAAAAAAATGTATTGGATTTTATTTGTCCTTTTTCCAAGGATCTTTGGGTGGGGCATTACATTGTATATAAGTCACAAATGTTTTAGACTGTAATAGCTTGCATTGCTTGAAAGAATTCAAATTTTAAATTATTTTGACTATTTCTTGATGTGACAACACCATCACCATTAAATTCAATGATGAGTGCATTTCTACCTACTTTGTGATGTGGAAGTCATGGGTATTCTATTACTTGCTTCCTCTTGCTTACTTGACCTAACCATTTTGCATGACTACTAGTCGCATCATCTCACCTCCCTATTTGGAATCTTTCTTCATGTTCTTACTCACTTAGCATGACTCTAACTAAGTGGTTTTACATTATCATTTCCTCTACTAGGATTTTCCTTCTCCTTTCTGTGGTCACCTTTGTTAACTTGAGTTGTATATGTTTTCCACATGCTATATTGGCCATCCTCTTGTACAACTCAACTCTTTTTGTTAGTCTTTTGACATAAATGACAATTCAAGTCATAACTAGGATTTTTATCAAGCATGTCAACAACCCTCCTTTGGCATTTATGAAAACACTATGATCATTTTGAACATGTCATTTATCACTACTTTATTCTTTAGTAGATGGTAATATGACTTCACCTTATCTTACCTTAACATCCCCCCTTAGTATGATGCATCCACATCCTTAGAATTTTATGTGGGTTTCTTTAGTTTTTCTAGACTCCTTTTCTATTAGTGGTTGTTTCCTAGTGACTATGAAATTTTCACTTCTTGTTAAATTCTCCCCATTTGACAATAATGCCAAAGGTGCATATTGTGTATGTGTTGTGACTGCTCCCCTTGTGGGTATTTTTTTTGTACACCAACCCCATGTTCATTTTTTCCATTGGATAACATAGGTTGATGCATACCTTAGTATCTCTACTTCAGGTTTGATAGTGGAACTACTCCTAATTTCTATCTTATATACTCAAAAGTATCATTCTGAAGAGGTTTTGTGAATATTTCAACTAATTGCTCTTTAGTTGGTGTGCACTGCAAGATTACCTCTTTCTCTTGAACTTTCCCTCTGAGAAAATAATATTTGATTGATATGTTCTCAGCCTTTGAGTGCATAATGGGTTTCTTTGATATGTTGAGTGCATTTGTGTTATCACAGTTGATAACCATTGGTTCCTCCATCTTCTCTTTAATTCTTTAAAGTGGTTTTTTAATCCAAACAACCTAAGTGCAGTTCATTGTTGTAGCTACATATTTTTCTTTTGTTATTGAATACAATATGTAGTTATGATTCTTCATAACACATGCAATCCATCTTCCTCCAAGAAAGAATGTACCACCAATCATGCTATTTCTGACATCTATGTTCCCTACCTATTTAACATTAGTAAAAACATCAAGCTCAAATTTTCCATTGCAAGGATATCATAAGCCATATTATTTAGTTTTCATTAGATATTTGAATATCCTTTTTACACCAACTGTGTGTGATTCTATCATGTCCCCTTTTCAAATAATTAAAAAAGAAAATCTTTGCTAAGGCAGGCAGGCCCAAGAAAGTGAAGTTTCGGAAAAAGGGGGTTAATCTTTGGAAACTGTTGGACTAATAAATAAAAATTATTATTAAAATAAGTTTCATTAACCTCTCTTGGATTTGAGTTACAGTTATGCCCTCTTTTAAGGGGTTTGGAGACATTTTGGGCTCATTCCAGAACTTGATTTTTGCTCATTCTTTGTTATTCTTCAGAGGCTGCCAAACCTGTGGAGAAGGAGACCCAAGAACGAGAGTTTGCAGGTTTCCAGGGAGACCCAAGAACGGGAGTTTGCAAGTTTCCAAGAAGGCTAAGGATGGGAGTTTGAAGCCATTCCATGTGCATGCTCATACAGAGTTTGCCTTTGTGCTGAACAGTGTAGATTTGTGGGTTTTTGGGTGTGGTTTTTTGCATGAGTTTGGTGTTTTCAGTTGAGCATTTCATATCAGTTTTTGTTGCTGCTGTATTTCAGACTTTAAGCTGTTAAAATAGAGCTGAATATATGTATTGGGACATGATTAAACTTTTGAGATAGTTTATTAGTGTTTTTGTGGTGTTTCTGGGCATTTTTGTGTTAATTTCGGGAGCCCGATGAGCATAGTTTTTTTCCTACATTTGTGAGCTGTTTTGTAAAGGCTATATAGATCTGGAAATGACATTTCATAGGCTGTTATGCTGCTCAAATTTTTTTTAAAATGTCTACTTTCAGATTTATTAATAACAGGTGAAGCTGTGAAGTTTTTTGGCACTATTTTCGACATACCCGATTTGGGGTTTCTTAAGAAATTTGGTGGATCTTTGTGATATCAATTGTTTGATCTTAAAGATCTGATTAAAGGTTGGAAATATCATACAAAATCAGAAAAGGGACATTTCAGATTCCTTTAGATTGGCTGAAAATCTAGGCACTATACTAGTAACTTGTGCAATATTTGGTATACTATGCACAACATACTACAATTTACCAATCATATATTGATAAAGAGTTTCATTCACTTCAAGGGTCTCATCCTATTTTGACAACATGCAATTGGTAACCATTGGGATGTCTATTAGTTTGGCTTTTGCCATATCGAATATCTTTAGAATATCCCTCACATACTTTTTTGTCCTTTGAAGATTCCTCATTTTAGTTGGGACACTTAAAGTATAATTAAGAATTTGATCTCATTGATCATGGACATTTAAATTCTCTGTCCATTTCTTTAGAAAATTGTGTGCTCATCTTATCATCTCCTCCAGATATAATGTCATCTATGAATATCTTGACAATCAACAAACCAATGTTTTTTTTTCTTCTTTAGGTAAATGTTATTATTGTTGCTAGTCCCTATAAATCCTATCTTGATCATATATGAATGAAACCTTTCATACCAAGCTCTTGCTGTCTATTTATGGATTTCTTTAGTTTGCACACTTGGTTCTTGCCTTCTTCATCCTAAAACCCTTCTGGTTACTCAATCTATACTTCTTATACTAGAAATCCTTTCAAGAATGATGATTTTACATCCATTTGGTATTCTTTGAAGTAATTATAAACTATTAAAGCTAGGAGTATCCTAACTTCTTCTAGTTGGGTCATCAGTGCAAAGGTTTCTCCATAACCTATGTATTTCTCTTATGCATATCCTTTACAAATATGTCAAGCCTTAAATATAACAACTTCTCCATCCTCATTTTATTTATAAAGACCCATTTTGTGCCAATAAAATTCTTGATTTTTGACCAGGTCACCAAGGTCCACGTCTCATTCTTTATAATTTGGTCAATTTATTTTTGCTTGGGCTTTCTCCAATGTTTTTCCTTAAGAGATTCCCTTGTGACTTCGGGATCCATGTGTGAGAGTAGGCATACTATTCTCTCTTTTATCCTTTTCATCATGCAAAAATATTTGTCTCCAATGATTTGATCAACTGACTAGTGTTTCCTTACATACTTGACTAGCATAGGTTCTCCTTTAGGTGCTACTACCCTAAGTTCTTTAGGCTTAAAGTCTTTTTCTTGTGCTGGTATAATTTCTTGTACAACTTCTTCTACTAGTGACACTACTTATACTAAGTCATTTATTATAATATATTCAATTTTTTTGTATTCTTATGATTCCTTCTTCATTTTCTCTTCATTCTTCAAAGAGAACTCATCTATCTTTGCATTGGTAGACTCCAAAATTTTATTTGTCTAGAGGTTCAGACATTGGTATGCTTTACTTTTTGTAGAGTAACCCAAGAATATGCCTTCATCACTTTTAGGGTCAAAATTTCCTTGGTACTCAATCCCTCTTAACAAGAATTTTCTTCTAAATTCTTTGAAGTAGCTCACCGAAGGTGAGAACCAAAATCAAAGTTCATAGAGCATTTTCTTGGTTCACTTCTTTACTTGCAACCTATTTAGTGTGTATGTAGTTGTGCTCAAAGTCTCTCTCCAATAGATATGTGCAAAATTATTTTGAATCATCTTTGTTTTTGTACAATCTCTAATTGTTCAATTTCTTCATTCTGCAACACCATTCTATTATCGTATCCTAGGTGCTAACATCTTCCAACATGATTTTGAATCATCTATGTCTCTATATAATCTATGATTGTTTGGTTTGTTCTTTATACAACACCAGTCTAATGTGGTATCATATGTGCTCTTGGTAGTAGATCTCAAATTCTTGTGAAGTGAGCTCAACTCCTTATTCTAATCTTGGGAATTTTAATGCCTTATCGATCTTCATTTCTACCTTTCCCTTATAGACCTTGAACATGTGAAGGATTCTGACTTTTCCTTTAAGTAAATAATACACATCATTTTAGAAAAATTATTGATAAACAACATAAAGTATTTGTCACTAGATACAATCTTAGTTCTCATAAGATCACATAAGTTAGTATGAACTAACTCTAAAACTTGTGTAGAGGTAAATGAATTTCTAGAGAAACTAAAACTGGTCAAATTTCCTAATTGACAATCTTTACATTTACATATTTCAAGTTTAGTAATATATAGGAAGTAAGCCTCTTACACATTTATTCCTTCCTACCTTAACAATGGTTTCAAAATTTACATGACACAACCTCTTATGCTATAATCCACTACTATTATTCCTAGCTACTAAGAAGTTGTTCTTGGAAATAGCCTTTGTTCAACTCAAATATAACCTTTGTCCATTAACTAAGCTGCACTTGGAAGGTTATACTTAAGGCCTTCCACTATACATGCATCTTCACAATTAGTGGATTTATTTAGGGATAGAGTACCCTTACCTATTACAATACATGGTGAGTTATTTCCAAACTTCACCATTCCTCTATCATAGGCTTCTATCTCATAGAATTTTCTACTGTCACTAGACATAATTCTTATTTCTACTAGACATTGGTTCCACCCTTTATTATATTATAGTGATAAAGGATATTTCATCCTCATCATCATTATCTACACTAGTTGAATCTTTATTAGTCACAACCTCCTCAATGATATATCATCACTCCTCATTTCCTTTGAAGCCTAATCATCTCTTGTTGGTTTCCTTCCTTACTAGTTGTGGACATCAAGTAGCATAGTTTCCTACCTTCTTGCAATTAAAGTATATGAATGGAGTCTTACCTTTGTACTTCCTTTTTCTTCTTTTCATTATTTTTGCAAATGGATCCTCCACCTCTTCATGTTCAACTTCTTTGGCATAGAGAATTTCAAAGTCTTTTATGTATTTGGAAGTGATTTCTTCTTCTCTTCCCTTCAAGTTTTCAATAGGTGTAACTGAAGCTTTGAATACAACTTCAACATTTGTTTTAATTTTGTCAAAGTTACTTAGTTCAAACATTGTGAAATTTCCTAGTAGGAATCGAGAGATACCTCCATTTTCTCTATCAATCTTGATTATTAAATGACTAAGATCCTTACAGAATACTTGGGTAGCAAGTTTTTTAGTATCTTACCACATCATCCTCATGAAGTGTACCTCTAGCTAATCTAATGACTAACATCAAAATCTTTTCCCTTTTTTCATAGGTTTTGATGTATTCTCTTTCATCTTATCAGACTTTCTTATTAAGCTATCATCTTTTAGCTTTGAATGTGCTTATCTCTGCCATAGATGATTTTCAAATTTTCCCATATTTCATAAGTTTTTTCCAACTCTTCTACAATTCAAAATATGGCATAGTTTTGTCTAGTGAATCCATTGTGGTAGTATGAGTCTCCTTCTCCTTTATTTGATTTGTATTTAGTGGACCAATACCACATATTTGGTCTCCACATGACTCCATTGAGCATATCCAAGGTTTCTTAGATGCAGTCTCATTTTCCTACACCATGAGCTATAGTTTTCCTTTGAAAACTTGGATGCTTCTCTTTTCAACATCTTCAACTTTTCCTTGAGTTATTAGACTTTTTTCTTATGAGGACCTTAGCTTCGATACCAATTGTTGGTCCAAAAATAGTTAAATATATTGAGAGAAGGGGTGATTTAGTATATCCAAGATATCTTCTCCTTTTATCATTGGTCAATACTTACATTGGCCAATAGGTTAGTGATGACTATAGCTTGATAGGTTATGATTTAATAAAAGAACAATAAAAAAAATATCATTACCCAACACAAAAATTTATCTCATGGAAACCCAACTAGGGCAAAAACCACAGTATGTGTCAATCCTCACAAAATTTGCACTCTCTTGATGTGTGCCCTGTCAAGAGCTTATCTCTATTAAAAGGTCACAAAGACACTGTAAGGTGCCACTTGATTAAGGGATTTAGATAAGACATGTTAGAGTCTTGTCTGGTTAAGAGAATCCTAGTTAGAGGGCTTCAAAACAAAAATTAATGCCCCACCTTGTTTGGGGATTTAATACAAAAGAATTGTTAAAGTCCACCCTTGACAAGATTTACTATTTTATTTATTAGAAAAAAATAGAGGGAATAATCTAAAAAATATATCTACTTCACTTTTCTTGAATATAGATCTCTTTGATGCTCCTTAGATCTATATGTAACTTTCCTTTGTCCTTATTGGCTTTGCAACTTCAAAATAATCTCTTACATTCTTGGCTCCTTAGGCTACTATTTGATTTGTCATTTGTGTTGCTCAGATACTTTTTCTTCTCTTCAACACATACTCTTTTACACTATATTTATGACTTCTCAATGCCGATCTTGTCACTTTGAGATTACACCTAACTCAATATTGTGGCTCCTTTTCCATTCACTCTACAATCTGACCATTTTCCTTGATACACCATTTTCTTGTATAATCTCTTCTACACTCTTCCTCAAAGTCTAATCTATGAATTCAAATTTGAATCCTAAATCCTATAGTTAGCTTTTGTTCTTATCTCTTTTTGGTGCCATTCTTGTTAGATGTAAAGTTTAATACATAATTCATAGATGCTATGTGACTATAATGGCTTAAATTGCTAGAAATAATTCAAATTTTGAATTATTTTGACTATTTATTGATGTGACAATCAATTAAGTGTAATGGTGAATATATTTCTACTTGCTTCAAGACATGGTATTCATGGGTATCCAATTACTTCCTTCCTCTTTCTTACTTGACCTATTCATTCTATGTGATTACTAGTCACACGATCTCACCTTCCTACTTGGTATCTCTCTTCATGTTCTTACTCACTTAGCATAACTTTGACCAAGTGGTTGTCCTTTAGCATTGCCTCTACTTGGATTTTCCTTGTCATTTATCTAGCCAACCTTTTTGAGTTACATGTATATTATACATGTTTCACTAGTCATCCACCTATATCAGTCACTCTTTTCCTTATCCTTTCGATATTAATGAAAAATCAATTTGTAATTGGGTACACTAGTCACTCCACTGAGCTATCCTTAGGATTTTGGTTAGTTATGCCAATAACCATTGCAAATTAGAGAAATGAAGAGGTTACACAAGTAGACATGTAGACCTCTATAATTAAGCAAAGAATAATTGATAAAGCTAAAGATAATTCTACATCTTCTACAACCTCCAATGAAATTCAAACATTGTTGGAAAGTTCCATTATAATAGGAGATATCACCAAGTTAATTAAAGAAAACCTAGATGAGACTAGATTCATACAAATTTTAGCACTTGCATTTTCTAAAGAAAGAGAACAATAGGAAAATAAGCTAGTAAGAAATAAGAGGGTATGGGATATGGCTCTATATAGATTACATAAAAATTTACCCTCACCAATTCAATTAGAAGGGTCAAATTTGGAAGATGATCTAGAGAAATAGAAGACTTTGATGGTCATTTCACCATGTTAAATTATTTAGTGAATTTAAAGTTATAATATGAATTTGAAGTAGACCAATTTTAGAAGATATGTGTTAATATAAAAAAATTATATTTCAATGGTTTATGAGTTAATAAAGGACAAAAGATATTGTATTAGGAAAACAAAGAATATGTATATTAGATGCACTAGATCACATAACTATGTTGATGATGTAACTCAATTTATCAAGGAAGATGAGGCTAAATTAGAACAAATAGCTAGAAAGTCAGATTAAAATGATCTAGATATAATTGAAGTTGATAAGGGAGTAACCAAAACATTTGACATGATTCACATATTGGAGCATGAGAGGAACATGGTACTTGCAAGATTTAATCTATTTAGAATCAACTTGACTCTAAAGAAAGATATTCCATAAAAGTAGTTGAACACTTTACTTGAAGCCAATAAATCTTATGAGAATTTTATCCCTATGGACTCACATGGAGTAGAAGTTGTTGCATATAGAATATGTGCATAATACATGTATCTGAATCTATGAAGAAAACATGGAATGTGGAATATGAGATACTAAGAATAAATTTATCATATTTTTGATGAAGGGCACTCCCCTTAATACCATAAACATGTAACAAAAACAACAACAAATACGAGAACAAAATATGGAACTCTTATTGTCATCGCAAATGTAGAATTATAGAATTTACAAGTACAATATGCTAACCCAGATGGGTGCCTTCATTATAGTAATGTACAAGACTAAGTTACGAACTACCACCTAGAGCTGTCCTAGACAATGTTTGGGCCTTTCTTAAAAGGTAATTTTATGTTTCTTGGGAAGGTTCTAGATGCTCAAACTTAATACCTAGGGCTGATAGACCCTAACAATACATATAGAGTTGACTAAATACTTTTTTGACAAACTATTTTAGATATTTTAGTAGCCCAACTTCAAAAGTCCATAACTCTCAAACTATTGTTCCGATTGGCTAGTATAACCACTTTTTAGAAATGCCAGCTTTTGATCTATAGGCTTAGAACTATGCAAGCACACTTCCATCAAGTTTTTGAACCTCATCTAGGCACTCTAAGACCTCCAATGGTGAGCCTAAAGACTTTTTTACAAATTTTTCCATTGAAAATAAGTGAAAACTTCTCTGATACTTGAGTTGATTTTTAAGGTAGGCTTATAATTCCAAAATGAACCTTCATGTAGAAAACGATAACATTCTAAGCTTGTATGAGAAACTTGCTAAAAATAGAAAGTTCCCATAAATAGTAACCACCCTATCTACTAGTCCTTATTAGAAGAGAAAATATTGAAAATAAAATATTTTTGGGTGTGAAAGATTGCTCTTACAACCAACATAATTTTAGAAGTGACTCCATCATGTCTCAGGTATTCAGAAGAAAAACAAGATGGTTAACCTCCTCCCTTGCTAGCCATGATGAATCCTCCACTAGCATCCCTTTCTATTTGACCAATAATCTTCATAAATTTTGTTCCTTGTACTTTTTCCAACATGCCTGTCTAGTATCTCCTTAATCTCCTTTGTAGCTAAACTAACTGCTGGAATACTCCATTGTGCTTCTACAACTTCATTTCCATCACCTTCTTCATAATACTTTGTCCAATTTTTAATATTAAATATTGGTGAAATATTCAAATTAGTAGGCAACTCTACTTCATAAGCATTTCCAAAATCATGCCTATTCACTATCTTGCACTGTCCAAACTTCTTCATCTTCAACTTATTATATGTCCCCATTGGAAAACACTCTTTTCTCAAATGAACCATGACTTCATCTCGAATCTAAAATTCCTTATACCTCCTTTTCACATCTACCTTAGCTTTATACTATGTATTCATCTTTACAATGTGTTTCCTCACCTCCTCATGGATGTTCTTCAAATATTTAGCAAATTTGTCTGCGTCAACAGTACTTATCTCTCCTTTATCTAACTGCCTCAATTCAAAAGCATTTTTGGGACTACTCCCATAACAATTTGAAATGGTGATTTATTAGTACTCCTATTCACAAAATAATTATATGCAAATTTTTTCTATGGTAAAATCAGATCCCATCCTTTTGGTTTGTCTCCAACCAAACATCTCAGCAAGTTTCCCAAATTGTGATTTACAACTTCTGTCTGTCCATCATTCAGTGGATGATGTGATGAATTGAACTTCAACTGCATCTTCAATTTCATCCACCATGTATGCCAAAAATACCCAACATATTTGATATCTTGATATGAAACTATACTCTTTGGAAGACCATGTAGTCTCACCACTTGTCTGGAAAAAAATTCTACTACATGAACAACATCACTAGACTTCTTACAAGGAATAAAATATGCCATTTTTGAAAACTTGTCAACCACCAAAAAAATAGAATCATGCCCACGCTAAGTCTTCAGTAATTCAAGAACAAAATCCATGCTAACATCCTCCCATGACTTCTCTAGTATAGGTAATGGATGATGCAACCCTATATTTATATGCACCCTAAAATGGTCACCTAGACTATGGGCCCCCATTATTCAATTTATTAATTTTTCAAATTTCTTGAATCAATGGTTTGCAATATTTTATTAAATCAATTTCCTTGATCAAATTCATTTTTTTTTTTTTTTTAAGGTTGATCATTTTATTTTAAGTCTTATTTAATTAAAAGAAAATATCTCTTTTTATTAAATAAAATAAGTTCCCATTTAATTAAAAGAAAACCTCTCTTTTAATTAAATTCATCCACATTTAATTAATTAAGAGAAAAACTCCCCTTATAATTTAATTAAATATTTTTTATTTGATTAAAAGAACTTGCTCCCTTTAAATTAAACAAACCCCACATGAAAAAGGAAATAAAATAAATAAAAATTAAACAAATTACTTTTTCCTTCCCTCATTTAATCCTTCTCCTCTTTTCTCATTGGTGGAATTTTATCTCACATGGATCAAACTCTATTATCCCATATTGGTTGTGAGAAGCTTCCCACCTCCACATTTTTCTTTATAAGGGAGAGCCCTCTCCTCATTTTGGACATCCATTATTATGCTATTGTTATGCTATACGTTTGGAGAGCAATTTTTGAAGGAGTTTGAATACTAAAGCTTTTTGTGGAGAACTTCTATCTTCTTGTCTTCTTCTCTCATGCATCCATGGCTTCCATCATGAGGTTTCATCCTTGCATTTGTATATTAGCTTAGATCTATATTTGTTTTCATAGATTAGTATTGCATTGTTATCATATAGATTAGTTTTCATCTCCATTTGCATGTATTTTGGATTTTTGAATCTCTTATTTCATGGTATACTTGCATGGTCACAAACTAAGTCAAATTGAGGGCCTCCATTACAAACCCTTGCACTCCATGAATAGAGAGCTATGAGCCACCATTCGAGATCTCATTCTTGAGAAATCTTTGATATAATGACTCATAGAAGTGTGACCACATTTTAGACATACATTTTTGGCACCCATTGTGGGGCAACCCACCTTTGCTTGCTAGTTTTGGATATTTTTAGATTTAACCCCCTTGTGCAAATTTGTTTGGAGACAAAAAACCCTAAATCTAAAAGATTTGATCACATCTCCCAAATGACTAGATATTTTTATCTAAATTGTTTTTTTCAAGGTGCAGACATATCAGACAAGCTTCAATCTAATTTTTAGATTTTTCCAAGGTATTTTTTATTTTTTATAATTTTTTCTTTATTTTTAATGAAAAAACATTTTAAGGAGAAAATTAGCAATTTTTTTAGAAAAGTCTACATCTTTGAAAAGCTTTCTAGATTCAAAATGGTGTTGGTTCTTTGTGTTTTGATTTTAGAGATCATATTAGGGCTCAATAATTTGATTTGCAAAAATTGGTCTATTTTGACAAAATGGCTCTGTAGGACACAAATGAAAAGATATTTTCACAATTCTAACATTTTTGGAAAGCTCTCTAATTTTTGATAGGGTTCACTTTTCTACATTTATGGTTTTGGATTTGAATTCATATCATATAGGTCCAATTTTTATGACTAGGTTAGAAAAATCAATAAAAATGGTCATTTAATGAATAGCTTGCATTTAATTTTTACAATGAATTAATGCATGATGTGATATTTGATTTGGGTTATTTTCTGATTATTATCACTCTTGAAAATTAGATTTTTAGATCCAACCCTAGTTTTGCATAAGTTGGATATATATTGCACATCTTGTGTTTGCTTGTTTTTCTTGTTGCTTTGTTCGTTGTGAGTGAGCATTCAAGCGTAAACAAAAGGTATAATAGAGAAAAGATGCATTGCAGGGATTACTAGATATTTTTTTAGATCTCTATAACATTTGGATTTGGAAGTAAAATAAACTCTTTCATGTGTTTGGCTTGAGTGCTTTTATATGCTTTCATAGATTCACACTTCATTTGGTGCTGTAAAATTGGATCTAGATTTTCTTTCATGCATCTATGTTTCACATAGTAATTAGGCCCTATGAACACTATTTGGGAGATCTTGAGAGACTGAGCTTCATTTTCTTGCTTTACATGTGAAGCTCCTCTTGACAATGGATCCCCTTGTAGGTAAGGAAGGATATTTGTAATTATCTCACTATTTCACTTGGATTTTCACTCAACATTCATTAGTACTTTCTCTTTTGAGATTGGTGGTGTTTTTTGTTGGATTTTTTAAAAATTTGGTAAGGTGATTTTAAATTAGAATGTCAAAAAATCTTGTTTGCTATGTTTGGGTAAGGTGAAGAGGCTAGAAGAGTATGCTCTATTCTCTTTTGGGCACATCAGAAACTTGGAACCCTTGAATCCAAACCAATTCCCCATGTGGTACAATTTTGTGATTCTTTCTTGATTAGAGAAGGTTAAACCATAGTGGACATTTCCTTTATTGGGTCAACCACATGGATGGTACCTCAAGCGATAATAGCCATTTTTGATGTGGTAGTAGCAATTGCTATATAAATGTGCTTGTGGGGGAAATCCTCATGGGTGTAGTCTTTTGTTGGGCTATCAAATCTCCTTAGTATCTCTGATTGATTAAATTCTCAGAATATGTCAAAACCCTGGTGCACCTAGATTGGATTTTGCCTACTCTAGATTACAAAAGTTGCAGAGTTGAACATTACTAAGAAGCATAGTGCTACCAAAATTTCTTTTCTAGGACTATGTACGTGATTGAATTTTTTTTTGAGAACATACATAATAATGGTTTTAGGGATTATATTGATACTATGACACTATTCTTATTCATGGACAAGGTTTCTTTGTCCCTTGCTCATTGTTTGAAGACATTTTCTTGAAATCCCTGATTGTTGTCTTGTGTGCCTGGTTCATGATTAAAAATATATTGATACACCTAGTTGGACATTTAAAATGAACAAAATTTGAGTTCCTGAGTGGAGACTACATGATCAAATTTCTTTTTTGTCCTATTATTTCTACTCTGCCTAGGTTGATCCAATTCAAATTAGGCTACTTACCCCATTGTTAGAAGCTTGTTTGCACCTTGGGTTATTGTGCTTTGACCTCTTGAATTAGTAATCATTGATTTCACAAGAGACCATCCTTCTTGAGAAAGATATACTTTTGGATCCATTGATATTACACTTGGAGAGTCTTAGTGATCTCTTATCCATCCACTTTCATCAAAATTCAATTTCAATTAATTAAAATTTGGGTAAATCATACTCCTGGACCATATATGCTAGGGTATTCACTCAAAGTTGTGGGCACCTCTATGGCAATGTTGGTTTATGCCTATTGCAATATTTTATCTTATAATTTCTCTTTTGGACAAGTGAGTGCTTTTTCTATCCTAGTTTGGTACCAAAATTTATTAGGGTTATCCTATCAACTAGTACCTTTTCTTTCATGTTGGTTACAAGTGCTCTTATATGTTTCTCAACATTCAAATGAACTCAAATAGTATCAAATTTCCCAAAATGATTCTTGGTCTTCTTTCTTTTTCATCTTCCATGTCTTTCTAGTTTCCAATTTCCATTCTTCCTCTTCTTCATGTGTTCTTGATTATTTTCCTCCTATTATCATATAGTCTACCTTCTTCTATTCATCTTTTCTCTTCTTCCATGCTTGATTCTTCTTCTTTGAGAACCATGGATCTTGAATATTTTCTTAGGGACCATCATTTGAGCATAGATGAACTCAAATTTCTTATTGAATTTGAAAAGTGTTGTTACTACAATAAATATATGGATGCTAACCTATTGGAAAAAATGATTGAAAAAGGGAAGAAATTAGACATTCTTGCTAGGATCATACACAAGATCAGATAACAATATCCTTCTTCCAAATATTCCTTATCTTCCAAGTATTGTCATGATTCTTATAACTATTATTTAGATTCTTCAACTTCTAAGTCTTATCATGATTCTTATAAATATCATTCAGATTCTTCTTCTTTTAAGTCTTATCATGATTCTTCTAAATATCATTCACATTCTTCATCTTCTAAGTCTTATCATGATTCTTCTAAATATCATTCACAATCTTGATCTTCTAAGTCTTATCATGATTCTTCTAAATATCATTCACATTATTCATATTCCAAGTCTTACCATGATTCTTCTAAATATCATTCATGTAGGTCTTCACCTACCTCTTCTTCACAATTTCATTCTTTTTCTACTTCTACCAAGAGTCTTATTCCTCTTATTGAGACATACCATAATGAAAAACATGAAAAGTCTTGTGATATGCCTATCTATAATGCCTATAGTGATAATTATTATGATGATGATGACTATTATATTCCTATGAGTCCTAAAAGTCCTCCTATTCCTATGCTTGTGCTTAAAGGGGATGAGTCACGAAAAGATATTGATGGTAATCCATAGGACTCAAATATTAAAAACAACATTGATAAATTTTGTGAACAATACCTAAATGATAAATCTACATTTTGTGTGGAAGAGAAAGCATTTTTTTTGCACTAAAATAAAACATCAATGGCATAAGAGTTCCTCTTCTAAGAACCCTCATGCTGAATATAAAGATTACACTCTTGAGAAAGATCATGTTAATATTGAACCTTTGTCTTCTAATGATCCCCTTCCATCTTCTACTTCCTCCACTATCCATACATCCCCTAAAGATTCCAAGTCTCTCAAATCTTATACCAATCATTCATCCAAAAAAGATCCTAATGCTTTTCATGTGGTTCCTTATAGTTATCCTCAAATGCTACCTCTTAAAGAAACTCAAGCTAACCTTCACTTGGCTACAAATACTTTTGATAATGCTAAACCTAAAGATCCTAAGCCTTCATGTGCTATAATTCCTACTTTAGTTAGTCCTTCATCATCTATTCCAAAGTCTTCCATACAATTACAACATTCTTCCTTCTCCTTAGGAGTGGCTTCATGTCAAGAGGACTCTAAAAATGATAAAGAAAGATCAAGATCAAGAACCTTCCATGTCATCCAATTATTTTCACAATGTCTCTACTCCATTTAATGGTTCTTTTGATCCTCCACACCCTTCCTCATTCATTCCACCATGTCTTATGTCTTCCCCTAAGCAAGATCAAGCTACTACTTAGACCAATGAGCTTATTGACAATCAAAATGACCTTAATATAGTTGCACCTTCCAAAGATGAAACTTCCATTAAAGTTATTAAAAATAGTGTTGTTACTTCTGATGTTGAGCCTATTGAAAATCAAGAGAAAAACTCTACACTTATGCTATCCAAAGATCCTTGTTAAGATCAAAGTCTTCCATCTTCTTGTTCTACCACTCCATGTTCCCTTCCACTTTATAATCTTCCTAGTCTTCTCAAGCTTCAAGTACTCCTATCAAAGAAGTTGCTCCTATTCAAGATGTTCATGATCCTATTGAAAATTGTAATTCTCACATTAAAGATGTTGATGTCCTTCATTGTCATATAGATGTTGATGAACTTATTGATTACCCTTTTGCATCTTCCACATCCATCCTTGGACCTCCCCCACTAATAATAAATGCTTCATGTCTTCTTTCTATCTTGGGTCCTTATGTCCCTTCACTTTCCCCACCAAACTCTCATAATTCATCATCCATCTTGGGTTCTTATGTCTCTCCCTCTTCTATCTTTCCTCAAGATCAACGTAGATGCATATCCTTGAATCCTTTTGATCCACTCACTCACCTAAACTAGTCATATCATTCAACTTCTTCCTCAAGTCCCAAGTATTTTAGGAGTAACTTGAATGTTCAATATAAGAAAAAGAAGAAATTCAAGAATCCATATAAAAAAGAAGATCACCATGTCTCCTCTAATCGACATGGGGGCATAAAGTCAAAAGAGATATCTAAGAAAAAAATTAAAGGACAAGTATGGGTCCCAAAATACATCATTGAACATGTTATCTCTAAATCATCAAAAAGAAATGAAAAGAGGCCTACAACTATATGGATTCCAAAGTCTCTCTTGAGAGAGTCTAATGTTGAACAATAATTGAAGTTGACATTCAAGCTTCCAAAGAATTCGACTTCATCTTCTTTTAAAAGTATTCTTCTATTCCATGCACCTAAACCACAATCTCTTCTATCCAATCACCATATTCCTTCATGTATTCCTTCATTCACATTTTATCCATCCTCTTACCACCCTTCAAGGTGTGTGTTGATGTTGATCTTGCCTTCATTTCCATCTTCCAATCTTACTCTCTTTGCATAAAGCCATATCCTCCATTTTCGTCTTCCATCTTCCTTTCCCTATCAAAATATTTGAGAATATCATTTCAACTCCTTTGCATGTCATGGTTCAAAATTTTAAAGATAATTATCTAAAAATCTTGACTTCTTCCAAAAAATTCAAAAAATTTGAAAAAAAAGAAAGAAAGAAAGAAAGAAAGAAAGAAAGAAAAAAATTAAATTTTTGAAAATGTGCCTTGGTGAAAACCTAGTAATTAGGCACCTTGGTAGAAAAAGTAAAAAAGAAATTAATTCATCTTATGGTGAAAACCACTCCCTTGTGGGACCTTGGATAAGTACCATGATGAAAACCTGACAATCAAACATCATGCTTAGTTCTTCTGCATCTTTCATCCATTCCATCTTCTCTCTTTGATCTTGACAATGTTGACCTATACATAAACATTTGGCTATCTTGTGAGATATTTTATGATGATCTTGTTTTCATTCCTTTCATGTTTAGCCTTCATATCTATTTTCCTCCATTCATTCTAGTCTTTCAATACCCTTTTCCCATTTACCCCTTTGGTCTTGATCTAATAAAAAAGAGTAAAATCTGATGCTATGAAGCCTCTTGACATGTCTCCTCCTTTGGATTGGATCTTTCCCATTTTCACATTATTCTTTCATGAATAATCTTATGTTGGCCTTTCATTTCTTATCCAAATGTGTTTTACATGATAATTTTTCCCTAGCTTGGGTACTCTTGAGGAGTCAGTCCTTGAATATCACTTTCACTTGCTTCATCCACTCCTTGCTTATCCATCATATCCACTAGCTTGTTGCTCCATCATGTCCTCTACTTTTCTAGACATTGGGACTGCACAATGTGATCTTTCTTGAGAGTTTGATGCTTGTTCTATCTAGGGGCATCTTTGTACATATTCATTGATCTTTAAAAAAATCCAAAAAAATGATGTATGTGAAAATTCTAAAAATTGAAAAATATCCTTAAAAAATGATCATCTTAGTGACAACCTAGCAATAGGTACTTTGATGTATCTCTTTAAAAAATTATATATTCTAATAATACAAAAAAATAAAAAAAATAAAAAAAATAGAAAAATTCAAAAAAAATAAAAAGAAAAAGTGCCTTGGTGAAAACCTGGAAATAGGCACCTTGGTAGCAAAAATACAATTTTTTAAATATAAAAAGTCCTAAAAAAAATCAAAAAAAAATCCAAGTGGCAAAAACCTTGAAATAGGCACTACTTGAGGCCTTTGCACCTCTATTTCTTAGCATGTCTCAACACTGAGCATTTCTCCATCATGCCTTGTCCTTGTTGCCTCAGTTTCGAATTGGTCTTTGTCTAGGGCACATAACTGTGTTAGATTTTATCTCTTGGTTGCATTAGTCTTTAGGAAACCTTGCAACTGGTGTTTTTCAATATGACCCATGACATCGAGTGTTTTTCAACACTTATCGGTTTGGTCTTATCTAGTTTCATCATGTGATCTTCCTTGCTTGCAAGCATTTGATCCTTATCCTCAAAACTCAGTATCAGTTAACACACTTAATTATTTTTTAACACAAACATTTAATGGTTGACTTATGTCATGAGCTTTTCTTTCTATGATAACTATTATTGATTTTTTTTGAGTGTCCTTATTTGGTAAGCCTCTTTGAGATGCATAGCTAGAGGACTTGTGGCATGGGGCATGTTTTTTCTTTTCTTTTTTCTTCTTGTGGGTGTGGTCTTGAAACTTTAGAGTGTTTCTTGTTGTCCCCTTGAAACACTTAGGAGATTTGAGGCATCATCCTTGACTATTTTTACACAAACATTCTTCTGCTCATCCTGGCATCTATGCCTTGATGTGAGGTTTTGATACATTAAATTGGGTAAGCTAACTGAAGTCATCTTGACCTTTATGTCTTTGATTCTTATGTTAGAATCTTTCCACATTCTGATCCAATATAAACCACATTCATATTTTCATAGTTGCACTTGTGAATAGTGATGATTGTGTGATTTTTTGATGTCCGTTAATAATGGCACAATGATGAAAATAATTTCTTTTACATTCTCTAATAAATGATGAACACAAAATCCTATGTTATAGTTGCTCTATTGCAAGTACACCATTGCATTTTCATGTAGCTTGCATTATTAGACTTCATGTTAGTTTACATTTTTAGGTTGCATTATGAGTTTGAGATGGTTTTCCTTTCATCTTTCTTGTGGGCTTTTAATCAATTGTGGTCATGTTTTGATCTTCGTTTCCTTATCTTCTTTCATGATATCAATCAAAATTTCAATCTTAGACAGTTGATTGATTTTGGGGCTTTATCTTTTCTTCTTTCTGTTTCTTACCATATCTTCCAAACTTCTCTCTTCCATTCACTTTTACCCCACTTCTTTTCTTCTAATTCAACTTTGGGGCATAATATTTCATGCTTGATGATCTATGTTGGTTCTATGATTCTTATATCTTTCATCTTACATCAAGAACTTTATTGTTTGTTCAATTTTATCAATTTGCTATTTCTCATCTATCTCATTTCAATTTTGATCATGAGGGGGCAATACCTATCAACTTCAATCCTTGATTCAGTTTTATCAATTTTATCCTCAACTTTTTTAAGTCAAGATTTATTTGTATTCTTTGTCCTCATGTGTTCCCGAATCAACCACACATCTAGTTTTTTTTGTGATCCCAAATCAATCTCACACTTCAATTTCTTTCTTTGACTACATGTGTTCCCAAATCGATCACACATTAGTCAAAAAGGGAAAAATGCATGCACCCTAAAATGGTCACCTAGACTATGGGCCCCCATTATTCAATTTATTAAATTATCAAATTTCCTAAAACAATGGTTTGCAATATTTTATTAAACCAATTTAAATCAATTTCTTTGATCAAATTCGATTATTTATATTTCTAAGGTTGATCATTTTATCCTAAGTCTTATTTAATTAAAAGAAAATATCCTTTTTGATAAAATAAAATAAGTTCCCATTTAATTAAAAGAAAACCTCTCTTTTAATTAAATTTATTCACGTTTAATTAATTAAGATAAAAAACCTTCTTTTAATTTAATTGAATATTTCCTATTTAATTAAAAGAACTTGCTCCCTTTTAATTAAATAAATCCCACGTGAAAAAGCAAATGAAATAAATAAAACTTAAATAAATTCATTTTTCCTTCCCTCATTTAATCCTTCTCCTCTTTACTCATTGGTAGAATTTTATCTCACATGTATCAAACTCTAGTATCCCATATTGGTTGTGAGAACCTTCCCACCTCCATATTTTTATTTATGAGGGAGAGCCCTCTCCTCATTTTGGACATCTATTATTATTCTATTGTTATGTTGTGGGTTTGGAGAGTGATTTTTGAAGAAGGAGTTTGAATACTAAAGCTTTTTGTGGAGAACTTCTATCTTCCTGTCTTCTTCTCTCATGCATCCATGGCTTCCATCATGAGGTTTTATCCTTGTATTTTCATATTAGCTTAGGTCCATATTTGTTTTCATAGATTAGTATTGCATTATTTTTTATTTTTATCATATAGATTAGTTTTCATCTCCATTTGCATGCTTTTGGATCTTTGAATCTCTTGTTTCATGGTGTACTTGCATGGGCACAAACTAGGTCAAACTGAGGGCCTCCATTACAAAACCTTGCACTCCATGAATAGAGAGCTATGAGCTGCCATTAAATACCTCATTCTTAAGAAATCTTAGATATAATGATATAAAAATGTGCCCACATTTTAGGCATACTATTTTCTGCATCTCTCCTTTCACCATCTAACATACTCTACAACTTTGTACAAACTTCTACACATATTTCTACAATTGTGGCTAGTAATAATTCTTACCAACCAAATCGATGGTCTTATCTCTGCCAAAATGTCTAGCCAATCCTCCACTATACTTCTCTTTGATGAGATTCTCTCTCATTCAACTTCTAGGAATGCACAATTGGCTTCCTTTAAACAACATACTATCCTAGATCATGAAATCCAACCACTTTGTCCTATCAAGTGTAGTAGGTTTTGTACAAGTCTTCCATGTTTCACCAAAATCAAGATCATCTAGATACAAAGTATTGAGTTTATTGAACCCAACCACCTCTATCTATATTTCTATCTGTAAAATTTGTCTTCTACTAAGAGCAATTGCAACTCTATCAGACTTCCCACTCCTGTGCTTCAAAACAAATGTAAAACTCTACAAAAACTGAACCCACTTCAAATGCCTTTGGTTCAATTTTTTTTTAATATTTAAATATTACAAAGCTTGGTGATTAGTATATAAAAAAAACTCATTAGGAAGAAGATAGTGTCTCCACTTCTTCAATGCTTGAACTATAGCATAAAATTCTTGATCATAAACTGAATATTTTCTTTTGGCTTCATTCAATTTCTGACTAAAGTAAGCAACAAGTCTACCTTCTTGGCTCATAATAGCTCCTATTATAGTACTACTAGCATCACATTTTATTTGAAACACCTTGTTAAAATTAGGAAGTGCTAAAATAGGCTACTTAGTAACATTATATTTTAATAGATTAAAACTTTTATTTGCCCCTATAGTCCACTTAAATTCTTTCATATCCCCACTCATTATTTTAGTCAGGGGTCCACAATAATTGGTAAAACCTCTTATGAAATTTTTATGAAAACTAGCCAGTCCATGAAAATATCTTACCTTTGTCACACTCAGAGTAGGCCATCCAAGGATAGTTTTCACTTTCTCTGGGTCCATTTTCAGACCTTCTACTAAGACTACAAATCCCTAGTACACAACCTCCTTCTTTATAAAATTGCACTTCTTCAAGTTTATCAAAAACTTTTTCCCCCTCAATTTATCAAATACTTTGCGAATATGGATCAAATGATCCTCCAATGTCTTACTAAAGATCAAAATATGATCTAGGTTAACAATAACAAACTTACCCAAAAAATCCTTTTGTACCTCATTCATGAGCCTCATGAAAATGCTTGGTGTATTGGTTAGCCCAAAAGGCATGACTAATGATTCATGTAGTCCTTCTTTTGTCTTGAAAGTAGTCTTCTACTCATCACCTTCTTTGATGCAAATCTAATGGTATCCACTCTTGAAATCTATCTTTGTGAAATATTCAACTCCACTCAAATAGCCCATAATATCATCCATTTTTAGTAATGAAAATATATACTTGATTGTGATCTTGTTGATAGTATAAGAATCTATACACATCCTCCATTCACTATTGTTCTTTGGTGCTAATATGGCTGGTACATCACATGGACTCAGACTCTCTCGAATCAACCCTTTATACAACAACTCATGAACTTGTCTATTCAACTCTTTACTTTTTACTAGTGTCATTCTATGTGCTACCTTGTTTGGCAAACTGGTTCCTGGAACCAAATCTATCTAGTGACCAATCTTCCTTATTGTGGGTAATCCACTAGGTACATTATCTAATATAGTATCAAAAAATTCTCCCAACATATCTACAACTTCTATAGGTAGCTCCTCTATTTCTTCTTTACTATCTTTTGGAATTAGAACAAAACACATATGCTCATTCTTCATACCTTTGAGTAACTCTTTTCCATCAACAAAACATATTTTGGCAGTACTTGTAGACACCTAAAAACCTTTAGAAAATAAAGTATTTTTATTTTTTGAAAAATTTTGATGACATCATCATTAATTAATTAATTAATTATTTAATTAATTTATTTATTTTTATGCCATTAAATCCCTTTATCTTAATTAAAAATATTTAATTAAGCAATCCCTCCCAAAAATGTTTAAATCTTATTTAAACATTATTTTCTTATTTATTAATTATTTAATTAATAAATTGACCAAAAAACCCAAAATAAATAAAAAAATTTATTTTTTGCCCAAAACTTGGCTAATTTTCTTAAGATCACTAACCTCTTCCAAAATCTTCTAATCCTTCTTTAATTTCGATTAAAGGCTAATCCCATCATTTCCTATCCCTTATCCCAACTCAAAATATTTAATTAAGATTAAATATTAATCCTCATGTTTATTAAAAAAGTTTTAATAAATATCTCCTCAACCCAAACCCTTGAAATAAATAAAACTTTATTTATTTCCTAAAACACTAATTTATCCTCATCCTAGGAAATTCTAGACTATTCTAGAAAGTCTTTATCCTCATCCAAAGTCTAGACTCTTCTAGAAGATGTCTTTAAACCTAATCCTAATCCCCTCCTAACCTTGTCACATTCCCTAAACATGGGTTAAGACTTACTAACCCAAGCCAAAGTTAACAAATATCTCCTGCTTCACCCACCCTCATTAAATGCCATCCACTTGCCTATCCCTAAGCTAATCCTAAACCATCCTAATCCATCCTCTAATCATTTGCACAATTCTAAGCAAGCTTAAAACCTTCCTAATCAAGCCCAAGTCGAAATTGCTCTCATCTCCCTCAAAATATCTCAACCATAAAACTTTATGAAGCCCACTAGGCCATAAATGACTCTTCCAAGCCCTTTTATTGCTCTTACAAGCCATTATGAGGGTCTTTATGAAGATTTTATCCCTTAAGCCTCCTTTTTTGACTCATCCTTCCCCTTTCCTCCATCCTCTCACCATGTGACATGTGTCACTCCTTGATTGGCTATAAGGAAGCACAATCCATGTGCTCTCCTCTCATGCAATCTGAGCCCTCCATGAGCTTTTTCCCATCCTTGCATCTTAGCCCTCAATCCCTCAAGCCTCTTGCCTATAAATTGGATCCTTCCCCTTTACAAAATAACACAATCCATGAAATAAAGTCATAATGCCATTTTAAGAAGCCATTTTACATCAAAACCATACACTCACACCCAAATTCCAACTCCATTTGAAGCCATTTTTTGAAGCATAAGCTTGAGCATACATCGTATCTATTTAGACAAAGCCACTCAAAAAGAGAGCTTCTTATTGAGAGAGCCCATTAATGGCTCATATTCTCAATTGAGAGCTCATCTTAGTCTATCTTGAAGTTTATGAAATTTTTTTAGTTTGTAGAAGCTTTATTTAAATTTGGTTTCTATTAGCATACTAACATTCCTCATATACAGTACTACATACCTTTTCTTCTTTCTCCTTCAACAAATTCACCTTATGTTTGGCTCAATCCTTGGTTAGAGTGTAGGTATTTTCTAACCTATTGTGTACAACATGCCTATCATACTGATGACATATGTCCATAGGTATGATATTATATAGTACCTCATCCTGGTATCTTCCAATCTTGAACTTCATGGAAGACTACTCATTGACCATGACCTTGTGGTCATCTTGCATCCAAGATATATGGTACGGACATGAGTGTTTCTATCTCTTTAGCTTCAACTTGGTGACCATCATTTTTGACACTAGATTTTTAGTACTTCCAACATCAATGATCACATCACAACACTAATCTTCACATCTACACCTTGTGCAAAACAAGCTCCTTCTTTGATTAAGTTCATTCTGACCACTTAACAAGACTCTCCTATTAACTAGGACTTCTCTTTTAGAATCTTTAGAATATGAGGATCTAGAATCTTCATCAAAATGTGTAACTCTAGCCTAGCCTTCTATTATTTGATCTATCCTTCCTTGGCATTGGGAAAATTCAAATGCTTTATGCTCTTCTTCTTTGCAATGAAAACATTTCCCATGGAAGCCTGGTCTTCCATATCCTTATCCTCTGCCTCTTCCTCTCCGATCTCTATTGTTCTAATCTTGAAAATGATTGGAATTGTCTCCCCCTTTGGTTTTG
Organism: Cupressus sempervirens; assembly: GCA_028749045.1. NCBI lineage: Eukaryota > Viridiplantae > Streptophyta > Pinopsida > Cupressales > Cupressaceae > Cupressus > Cupressus sempervirens. The sequence goes on along the minus strand of CM053784.1, from coordinate 73,690,334 downwards.
ATTGCTACTTCTAGTCTCATCCTTGTTCTTTCTATCATCATTATGACCTCCATAAGATCATCCACTAGATCTTCCACTATGACCTCTTCTACTATTGTTGTTTTTAAACTTCTTACTCTATTTGTCTTCAACTTTTAGGGAAAACTGGTATGCCTCCTCAATATTGTTCATTCAAATGAAACTTATCTTGTTCTAAATGATTGACCTTAGCCCATAAAGATAGCATGCCACTTTCTCCTTTTCAACTTCTGCATGACTAGTTTTAATAAGAACTTGGTAGAAATATTTGTTATACTCTTGAACAAATTTTCTTGCTTGCTTCAACCCTTGCATTTTCTTCAACAGATCAAGTTCATAATCCATAGGAATGAGTTGTCACTTTAGTTTAGCTACCATCTATTCCCATGTAATGATTTGATGCTTTTTCTTTCTATTTCACTCCAATTAAACCTCTTGCCACCAAAGCTTCTCATGTCCCTTTAGTTTAGCCTTAGCAAACTTGACCCTATCAAGATCATCAATATCTTCATACTCAAAGTACTCCTCTAGTTCATTGATCCAATCAATCATCTCGTCTGGGTTAAGATTTCCTAAAAATGTGGGAACCTTAGACTTAGGTCTTTTTCCAATCTTGGAGATGGCCCTAAACAATCTCTCTTCCTCTAGGTTTAGAACTACATTTACTTCAACATTTTCTTATACTTCATCCTCATCCTTGCTTTCATCTCTTATGGGAAGATTTACTCGTCTACGCATTTGTTCTCCTAATTCTTGCATTTGTCTTTGGAGGGCTAGGAAACCCTCTAGTGTAACACCTATGGATCTTCCACCACACTCTCTTTGTGGAGGCATTTTTTCATGCTTCTTTTAAAACCCTAGTGCAAACTACCTCACACTTAGTGATCTATCTACACATTTAGCCCAAACCATGGTCATAGTGTGAACTACCTCACAGTTGGTGATCTATCAACACACTCAAGAACTCTACCTTTGATACCACTTGATGAAGGCTACTCCCCTTAATGCCATAAATACATAACAAAAACAAAGAAACAACAAAAAATGTGAGAACAAAATATGGACTTCTTATTTGCATCATAAATGTAGAATTATAGAATTCACAAGTACAATATGCTAACCCACATTGGATTCTTCACTATAGTAATCAACAAGACTAAGTTGTGAACTACCACCTAGAGCTATCCTAGACAATGTTTTGGTCTTTCTTAAATAGGCAATTTTATGCCGCTTGAGAAGGTTCTAGATGCTCAAACTTAATATCTAGGGTTGATGGACCCTAACAATACATATAGAGTCAGCTAAATACATTTTTGAAAAATTATTTTAGATATTTTGGTAGCCCATATTTGGAAGGCCATAACACTCATACCATTGCTTTGATTGTGTATTATAACCACTTTTCAGAAATGCCAACTCTTGATATATAGGCTCAAAACTGTGCAAGCAACCTTCTATCATGTTTTTAGACCTCATCCAGGCACTCTAAGGCCTCCAAAGGTGAGCTTGGAGATTTTTTTGCAAATTTTTCGACTGAAAATTTGTGATAAATTTTATGATACTTAAGTTGGAGCAATAAAATTTTCATGGTAGGCTTATAATTCCAAAATGAACCTTCATGTAGAAAATGAGAACATTTTGAGCTCATATGAGAAACTTACTAAAAATAGCAAGTTCCCATAAATAGTAACCACCCTATCTACTAGTCCTTATTAAAATAGAAAAGACTGAAAATAAAATATATTTGTGTGATGCAAGATTTCTCTTACACCCAGGATGCTCTTGCATTAATTGTACAAGACTTTTGGATTAAAGAAAAGTTTAGATTTTCATATGAACATGTGTATATATGACTCGTCTTTGTCATTGATGTTAAAGGGGGAGTGTCTATAGTAAAAAATATCAAGTGAAAACTATAATTAAAATGAAATGAAGGTAGTAATATGACTATGTAAATGGGCAACATATATAAAATATACAAGTATGATGATAGGAGGGGCATGGTATGTACAAACATTATATAGATAATATGTAAAAATGATCCATCTTTTGGTATGGCCAATTTTGCAATTTTGAAGTAAACTTTTTGGTACTTAGTCATTTTTTGACAATGTTGCCATCAATGCTAATGGGGGATATTGTTGGAAAGTTTACCAAAGTTCATTGATGTTGGAAATAATGGAAAAATTATGTAGAGGTAAGACCACTTAAGACAAGTATTAATTTTAGTATATACTTATGAAGAAAAGTTTCCAAGTGTTGCTTAGGAAGAAAATGAGTAGGGAAATTATTTGTTTCGGAGAGCTTCACTAGAAGTAGGCACAGAGCTATACTTTTGGGGAATGTTAGTATGGATAGTCTTATTGGTATATCCAAGGCTTCTTAAGGTAATTTTATAATTAATACATATTTTGGAAGGAAATCTTATTGCTAGTTTACTATGATAAAAACATAACATATGTTACAGTTTGATCATTTTGGTCAAGGAATCAACTTGACTTATCAATTCCAAGACTTGTAAAGGTAGGGATGATAGCCTAGATGTTAACCCTCAATTGAAAAAAAAAAATTAATTAGCAATTTTACAAATATGTGGCAATATTCAAGCTTGATTAAATAAAAGAGTTGAGGAAAATAGTTTAAAGATAAACTTTTTGGTTAAGAGAACATGCCAATGCTTATACCATGATATGATAATAATATGCACACTTTATTTATGTTGGATAGATGCTATTTTTGAGTTGAGAAGACATTTGTATGAAAGGGTAGATGATGGGGAGTCCTAACTCTCTAGAGCCCTCTAGCTCATCCTAGGACCTATTATTTGGTCTTATTAGGGTATTCCTCACTATCCTACTTAGGGATCACTTGTAGGATCCCTAACCCCTTATAGAACTCTCCACCAACTTCAAACACTCAATTATGCCTCAAATTCCAACTAAGCACTCATGGGCTCAATTAGTTGTTTTCCATCCAAAAATATTCTTTGAGCTAGTAATAGGTATTCCATCTATTCCTTTATTTTTTCTCAATCCATTTTTATCCATTTTTATGGATTATTTCTTAGGTTTTCCATCGAGTTCTTACTTTTCTAGTTTTAGGCCTTGTAGCCTTCTTGCCCCAATTAGGCCTCCCAAATTTAGTTTTCTTGGGATATCTTCAAAATTCTAAAAACCAACCCCAAATATAGTTAGGTATTATTTCTCAAGACTTCCTAGGCTTCAATATTTCCTAGGTTTTAGTTCCCCAAAATTTTTGTACACATGCCTTTCACCAAACCCCTATTTTCTTGGCTTTTTAGGGCATGTGAATGAGTCTAGGTTCTTGGGTTTATTTAGTTAGTTTATTTAACTCCAATACCACTCTCCTTGTATTGATTTACCAAGGATGCATGAAATTTTTAACTCCTACCATTGATTGGCACAAACTAATCAATCATGCTAGCTTTCTTCTTGTTGTTTTGTGCAAGCTCCTAACCATAATGTCTCTACACTCACCTAGGGCTTAATGGAAAAAAAATATCCCATAAAAAAATGAACCCCAAAATACATATTTATACTATTTATAAGGTCCCTTCCTTGATTCCAAGTGTCCATTTAATTTCAACCACAAGAATTAAAGTTAGACTCATTTTTACATGACTGACATTGTTTAGGACGATGAACAATTAAAAACTACGGAATTTGCAAAATGATAAAGAACAATCCAAAATTTTAAAATTAATTCCATTAGAAATAATTAAATAACATGAATAAACTTCTTAATGCCTCATAGTAATCCATTCAATCCATTAAAGGTCTGGATGAAGTTAAAAACCTCTCTATCAACAAAATTTAGTGTCTTTTCCCAATGCCAACCCATACAATCTAATAACTAACTCCTAGATTAAGGTTTGTCCAACCTTAAATATGCCAACCCCTTTTTTTTAGACCCTAAGGTTGGGGTTAGGGCTCCTATAGAGATAATTCCTATATTTTAGGAAAATGTTTTCATGACAAAGTTGTCATGAGCAACTTTACATTTTTTTGTAATTTTATATCTCTACTATCCTCTCATGCACAATTCAACCCAAATCACATAATATGGTCCAAAAATATCCTAAAAATATCAAATTTATCATTGGCACTCCATTTTGGAGATTTGGTCAACCTTTGACCCATGTTGACCATGTTCACTTTTCTAGGAGTTAGCATTAGATTTATTGAAATAGACCACAAACCAAACTTCTAGGAACACCTATTTGGAAATGCACCTCAGACCTCTCTTGGGACCCTATCCATGGTCCTTATTACCTTGGTGGTTGGCTAAAACCACCTACAAGCCAAAAATGAACTAGAATCTCAACAAGACTCTAGGGTGCTTTTGCACCATTCTCCCCCTATAAAAAAAGGCTAAGGAATATGTGGTGTTACGAACTCTAGATTGATGCCATGCTTCTTGAAGTCACTTTTTTCTATCCAAGTAGCTTTTGACTCTAATTGGTGTCTCCATTTCACTAGGTGCTCCATGTATGTATCATGCCTGGTCCTTTTCTTTACCCTTGAATCCAAAATATTGTCAACTTGGGGTTTAGTTTGATCAGGTATCTTGAGTTCTTCCACATCCTTAATCACCTCAGTGCTATATTATTCCTCACCCATCTCTGGTCCTTTATATTTGATCAAGTCCTTCACATTGAATATAGGAGAGATGGATATCTCCTTGGGTAATTCCACCTTGTAGGTATTTGGACCATATTTAGCCAACACCTTGCATGGTCCAATCTTTTTCATCTATAGCTTACTTAGTATACCTTTTTTTAGTCTATCCTTGTTTAAGAAAACTATCACCAAGTCCCCTACCTCAAATTGTAGGTCTCTTGTTCATTCATATCTTTTATCTTTCAACTTCTATCTGGTCTCCATTAGGGTCTTCTTTACTTCCTTATGTACCTCTCTCATTTATTAAAAAAAGTCATTGACATGACCATTGATCCCTTCTTATCCCCACAAGTCCCTAAGCTCAAGAACTCCTCTTGGATGTAGTCCATACACCATTTCAAATGGGCTCCTGCTAGTAGTTCTTTTTGTACTATCATTATAGGAAAATTCTACTTGAGAAATGACTTGTTCCCATCTTTTCTATACTCCTTAGTCTAACATATTAGTAGGTTACCAAGTACCCTATTAATTACCTCTATTTTCCCATCAATTTGGGGATGATATTTAGAGTTATGGGACAAATTGGCTTGTAATCTCCTCCAAAGAGTCTTCTAGAAGTTTCTCATAAAATTTACATCCCTATCTACAATTATGGTTATTGGAAACCCATGTATCCTTACTATCTCTTTGAAGAAAAGATAGGCAATGTGACTAGCATCATGTGTTGTTTTGCATGGGCTAAAGTGACTCATCTTACCAAATTTGTCCACTATCAGAAGAACATTGTCCAAACTAGTTAGTGTCCTAGGTAACCTTACTAAAAAATCCATGTTGATACACTCCCGAGGCCTATTTGGGATGGAGAATGGTTGGTAGAGGCCTACATTTGATTATGTTCCCTTTTCCCTTTGACACACTCCATATTGCTCCGCATATTTCTTTACATATTTTTGCATCTTAGGCTAATAGTAGAGCCTCTCTACTAAGTCTAGAATCTTTTTCAACCCAAAGAGCCCACTTAAACTCCCATTGTGTTTTTCTTAAATGAGATTCTCCCTTATAGAGCCTCTTAGAATACACAACTACTTTCCCTTAAACAATAAACCATTTTGTGATGTGTAGTTAACATATTCACTATGAAAATGATTATCAAATTTAGTACATACCTTGTGGATCTCTGAGAAGTTTTCATCTCCTTTATAGAGCTCTTCAAATTACTTAATTCCAATGCTCTACAGTTGTATTTCTTGGATAGTGAGAATCCTCCTACTAAGTCCATCTCTAACCTTATTATTGACTCTCTTCTTGTGCTTAATGGTGAAGGTATAGGATAATAGTAATTCTATCCACTTGATATGCCTCAAACTTAGCTTATCTTGAGAATTGATGTAACTTAGGGCTTGGTTATCAGTGTAAACCACAAACTCCTTAGGCAATAGAAAGCTGCTCCACTTCTTAATGGATTGAACTAAATCATATAGTTCTAGGTCATTTGACCAAACATGTTTTGTAGGTACCCTTTGTCTTCTTGATCACCCTGGAGTCCACTATACTATCGAATTGTAGAGGTTGAGGAGTGGGAAAATCTCTCACTCAATCATCTTCTCCCAAGTATAAAAGATTTTTTTGACTAGTATCAAAAGGAAGACCCTTATAGGGATATAGATCACACACATTGAAGATGGGTGAGATACCCAATTTAGGAATTAACTTCACCTCATATGCATCATTACCATACTTGTACAAGATCTTCAAGGGTCCTATCTTATTCATCATTAGCTTGGTTGACACCCTCTTTGACAAACTCTCCTTCCTAAGGTAAGAAAGTACCAAATCTCCCACCTTGAATTATAAATCTCTCCTTGTCTTATCTGCCCTAGTTTTTTATTTTTCAACTTGGTTTTGCAAAGCCTTCCTAACTTGGTCATGAAGTTCCTTCATCTAATCTACAAATTATTCTCCTTGAGCACTCCTTCTATCCTACAAGATGAGGTCTTGCAACTCCATGATCCCTCTTAGGGTAACACCATAAACTATTTCAAATGGTCTCTTGCTAGTTCTCCTATTTATGGAGTCATTGTAGGAATATTATACATGTCCTATAATGTGATCCCATGATTGTACATGCTACTTAGTTAAATAGCTCAATAAGTTACCTAGAGACCTATTTACTACCTTAAATTGTATATCTGACTTAGGGTGCTAGGCTGAAGAGAAAGATAGGTTTATTCCTTAAATTCTCCAAAGAGTTCTCTAGAAGTGGCCTAAAAACTTACTCTCCCTATTACTCACTATGTTGAGTGGAAACCCATGGATTCCCAATATGTCTCTAAAGAAAAGTCCTATAATGTGTGAAGAATCATTGGTTTGTCTGCAAGGAATGAAGTATGTCATCTTACTAAACATGTCCACCACTACAAACACATTGTCATTTCCTCTTGGTATTTTAGGTAGTCCCAAAAGAAAATCTATGGTTAGGCACTCCTAAGGTCTTTGTGGTATGGATAGAGGCTAGTAAAATCTACTATTTCTACTATGTCCCTTGGCTCTTTGGCATATCTGACACTGCTCCACAAATTTTTTGATATTGAACTAGAGTTTAGGCCAATATTAATTCCCACTAACTTGCTCAAGTTTCCTTTCCAAACCAAAGTGGCTTCCCAAACTTCATCCATATTTCTCTTTGATTATGTTCTCCCTCATTGAGCTTTGAGGTATGCACAACAAGTATCCTTTGAAAAATATTCCTCCCTACAACATATAATTAGTAAACTCTGCCTTAAATCCATGTTTAAACTTCTCGCATGCTTCATAGATATCATTGAAATCCTTGCCTTCTTGGTAGAGGTCATTAAGGTCACTCATTTTCACACTTTGTAATTGTATTTCTTGAATAGATAACACTCTCTTACTTAGAGAATTTGAAACCTTCTTGCTAAAACCTTTCTTGTGTTTTATGACAAAGGTATATGCTTTCATGTATTTTACCCACCTGAGGTTTCTTTGGTTCAACTTCTCTTTCCTATTGAAGAAGCTAAGGGAATGATTATCTATGTAAACTATGAAATCCATTGGTAGGATATAATGTCTCCACTATTTGAGTTCTTTTACCATTGCATACAACTCCAAATCATAGGTGGAGTAATTTTTCTTGGCTTCATTCAACTTCTCTAAGTAGAATGCCACAAGGTGTCCTTCTTGACTCAACAATGTCCCAATGGTTAGATTACTAGCATCATACTACATCACAAATAGCTAATCAAATTTAGGGTACCTAAGAGTAGGTAGTTCTACTATCTTTTTCTTCAACATTTCAAATATTTGACCTACTTCTTCTTTCCACTGAAACTGACATTTAATTCCCCCTTTGATGGTGTTTAGGATTGGTGCACATACATGACTAAAATTTCTCAGAAACTTTCTATGGTAAGAGGCCAATCCATGAAAAATCCTAGAATCCCCTATGGATCTAGGTGTTGGCCATTCTAATATAGTCTTGAATTTTTTAGAATCCATCTTTATGCACATGTTAGAAACAACAAATCAAATATTTACTAGTTCAATTTTTAAAAACTTACATTTTCCTTGGTTGATCATCAACTTTTCTTCATGTAGCTTTCTCAAGACCATCTCCAAATGCTTCATGTGCTCCTCCTTAGACCTTCTAAAAATAAAAATGTCATCTAGATAAACAATTACCAATTTACCTATAAAATCTGCTAGCACTTCATTCATGAGCCTTGTTAATGTGCTAGGTACATTTGTTAAACCAAAGGGAATTACAAACCACTCATACAACTGTGCATTTGTCTCGAGGGTTGTCTTCCATTCCTCACTAGGCCTAACTCTAATTTGATGATACCCTAATTTCATATCCACCCATGAGAAATAGCAAGAACCCCCCAAATTTTCCAACAAATCCTTAATCTAGGGCATTAGAAATTTGTACATGATTGTTATCGTGTTAATAGCCTGAGAGTCAATGAACATCCTCCATTTACCATTCTTCTTATGTGCAAGGACAATGGGCACAATACAAGGACTTAAGTGTTTCCTTATAAGCCATTTCTATAGCAATTCCTATATCTCTTTAGCAATTACTACATTTTGACTTTGAGTGATTTTATATGCTGCCTTCTTTGGTAGATTAGCTCCTAGTATTAGGTCTATCTGATGACCACATTCCTCCTAGGTAGCAATGCACTAGGAAATCTATTGTCTACTATCTCATGATACTTCTCCAAGAGTTGTTGCACTTCTTGAGGCATATTGACTTCCTCCTTAATATCTTCTCTTGGCTTCTCTACCAGTAAACAAAAAATCCCCCTTTCCTTCTTCTTAATTTTAAGAAACTCTTTTTAACTCAAAAGCATCATGCTAGACCCCACATGCTTCTCTTCACTAGGTTCTATCAAAGGATCCATTTGAAACTTATTACCATGCTTAGTGATTACATAATTATTCTTTTACCCATCATGAATGACCTTTACATCATATTTCCATGGTCACCCTAATAGGAGGTGATTGGCATCCATAGGAATTATGTCACATAAAACTTTGTATTTGTACTTTCCTATTTCAAACTCCACTAAATTTTGTTCATCCACTACTATTTCCAAATCTTTTTTAACCATGACATCTTTTAGGGTGTGGTGTTGGGTATCCTTCTAAGTTTTAGTTTTTCCACCATCTTTGTTGACACTATGTTCTCTTGGCTTCACTATCTCTATGGAACTAGAATCCACTATCACCATATAGATCTTCCCATGGGACCTACAAGTGGTTTTGAACAAGCTCTTCCTTTGAGGTGGCTTTGCAATACTAAGAAATTTCAATATTTTCTTCCTCAACATAAGGTTTTCTCAATCTAATTCTAGCCCTACCTTGGAGATTGGTGAGGTGACACTCTAAGTGTCCTCTTCTTTTACTAATCGAGCCCTTCTTTCTCCCATGGATGAGGTGGAGCCTTTTTTAGGACATCTTCACATGGTATGGCCCACTTGGTTGCAATTGTAGCATCTATTTTGTAAAGATTGAATTACCCTTGCCTTGTGACTAAAACTCACCCCTAGGAGGTCCTCTTCCTCTATATCCTCCCCTTTGAAATGTACCTTTACTTGGATTTCCTCCATTTTTATCCACAAACTAGGCTTCTTCTAATCTACTTGGGCTTTTTCCTCTTCTAATGTTATCCATACCTCTTTCTCTTTGTAGGGAATCATGTCTCCTTCTAGCCTTCTCCTCTACTCTTAATGCTAATTGAAAGAGTTTGTACATGCTATCAGGGGCCATCATACTAATCTCATCTTAGATTCTTTGCCTCAATCCATTGAGATACCTTTCTACCCTTTCTAATTCCTCATCTTGCCTCCTTTACCTTAGACTCAAATTGTTGAATTCTTTAGTATAGGAACTTACTATCAAATCCCTCTACCTTAGATTTTGTAACTTCTACTACATTTGTATCTCATAATCAGTGGACATGAATTGTTTCATTAACCTAGTTTTCATCCTATCCCAATAGACTATTTTCTTCTTCTTGATTTTTACCCTATAATCTTGCATCATATTCCACCAAACCAATGCTAACCCCTTGAGCAAAGCCTTGGCATAACTAACTCTCTTCTCCTCTAGCACTTCTTTGTAATCAAATTGATTATCTATGGCCTCTAGCCAATCTAGTAACTCTTCTCCATTCAAAATTCTACTAGAGTAAGGAATGTGCTTCATACTATCTTTATTAATATATTTGAAGGAATGCAAGAAAATTTTATTTTCCTTTTTCATATCCACTTCTTTTCCCTTGTCAGATTTATCTCCTATATGGATTTCATCTTCTTCCTCACTTTCATCTCCCCATTTAGTGACTCTCCTATTACTCTTTGGTTATATTAGATTGGCCTTTTCCAATAGGTCTTGGACCAAGTCCATTATGGAACCATTTCTCATTGCCTTGAGTGACATGTTGTAAACCTCACTCTCCCCTTCTTCAAACATACACCACATTTACCATAGATTAGGCTTTGATACCACTCTAATGTAGAGGGCCTAAGGTTCTAGTACTTATCTTCTTTTAGTTAGATCTTGGAACTTTGAACCATCCAATGGTTCCTTCCTTCTATGCCATTGATGAGACCAAAATTTTCCTTTATTTTACGATAGTTTTAAGATACTTTGTTGATACTCTAGTTATCTTTGTCAAAACATTTGTGGACCTATGTTTACCAAACCTATGATAAAATTATGGGTAGAAACTATGCCATCTTTTTCTAATATTATATATAGTATGCAATATTTCATATAGTTATCAAAATGTGTGTTCTTATATTTGAATTTAATTTGATAAATGTTTATTTGCAAAAATGTCTTTGTATTGAAACTAACCTATTAATAAAGACTAAAATATGATTGGAGGAATTCAAAAGTTAAGCACCAATAGCATTCAAGGAGAAGAAAATGCTAAGGACTAGCCACGACGAATGAAAGTTGCAACGGTTCTAGAAGACACAGCAACAAGTAAGGAGGAGCTATGAAGACTTATTACCTTCTCTGCATTTATTCTTTGGTGAGTAGATGTTCAGACTTTATTATTCCCACCTTAAGCCATTATTCCCTCTTCTCACCTTCAATTGCTATCCTCTTATTTTTTCTCTTGTGAATCAACCCAGGTGTGTTAAGTCTTTAACCAGTTAGAAGAAATAGTTTAAGAGATCAAACTATTAACTTTTATAGTTCTATTTTTACACTTCTGTAGTGTGTAATGAATTTATGAAATCTAATGGAATATTTTTTAGCTTCTATCTTGTGTTAGTAGTTTAGTGAATTCGACCAAGGGGGCCCACTTGGAAGGTAGATTAGATTAGGATAGAAGTTGTAAGTTCCTTCCTATAGCATCATACTCTATGAATGTTCCTACAACATATGTGAGAATAGTTATTGTAGATGAACTAAGTTAGAATATTTGTTATCCTTTCATTATATTTCTAGTATTCATAGAGTTAAGTGTGTTAGTTTCCTATAGCAATAGTGTAAGCTCTCTTCCTTGCATTTTTACTTTCTTGTAGCATAAGCTTAGTGACCCATTAAGAGACCTAGTGCACATCTTGTGCCATCCATTTCAAGTATACATCCTTGTGTTGACAAGATTAAATGTACCTCATAGTAGGAAAAATAGTCCTTAGTTTGAACATATTATTCCTAAGCATAGCCTGGAGCATGACTATGATACACCTATTGTGAGGCAGATCATTTTTGGTGCCATTACTGAGGATGCTATCAAGCTAGGATAATTTTTGAGTCATAGCTCTTAGATAAAGTTTTTAAAGAAATCTCTAGTTTGAAGTTTCTTTTACCAGTGTGAAAAGTTTAATTGCATGCATCGAAAAGGAAGACACTGAGATGAGTATGGGAGACTTCTTCCATGGGAGTCTATTAATCTGAATGAAGAAATTGAAGAAGAAGAAGTTGAGTTACATTTTGAAGATGCAAGCCCTATTTTTCACACAAAATCATCATCAAGAGTTGAACCAATAGATATAAATGATCTTCAACCCTTCACTGAAGTATTGGCCAGTTTTCTTGATAACACTGATCTGAATCCAGCTGTTGTTAATGATCCAATACCCAATGTCCCTTTTCAGCAGAAACCTCATAATCTGATACCTCTAGTCATGGCACAACCTAGTTTTCCATTTCCTTTTCCAAGTCTTGTAACCAATGCTAATATTAAGAACATACCTCCCACTACTCTTCCAAAGTTCTATGGCCTTGCAACTGAAGACCCTAATACTTTCTTGTTTGAATTTGATATCCTTTGTCGTAGTTTTGAATACATCACTGATGCCCACAAGCTTAAATTATTTCTAGCAACCTTGAAAGAATCAACTATATGATGGTTCATGGGCTTAGGAGCCAATGTAGTAATAAGTTGGGATGAGATGCAAGCTCTATTTCTAGATAAGTATAAAAAATATTGCAAAGCATTTGGTTCAAAAGGGGATGATATCTTTAGGATATCATAGAAGGAGGAAGAAACATTAGAAGATTATGTTTCACATTTCTCATATACACTACAGAAGAACCCTCAGCACACGTTGTCTGAAGATTCACAAAAGCTAGTTTTTCTAAGAGGTGTGAATGATGATTTTTTAGAAGCATTGGACTTGATGGCTAGTGGTGATGTATATCAAGCTTTCTTGGATGATCTTGAGAAGATTTGTTAGAACTATTCAAGGTCAACCATGAAGAAAGGCCAAGGACCTCATTCCATAGTCACTAAAAGAATCAGTCAAGGCATTTCAAAGCTTGAGATATCTAACCTATTGTCAGATTTCAAACAAGATATCATCAATAATGTTGCTACACATCTAGACACAATGATTGCAAAGAAGAAGCAAGCTGAAGCTAAGTTACAACTAGCTAAATACTACCCTCATTTTTGGAAGTAGAAGAAGGATTGCTAATGTAAACTGGTCGAAAGCATGGAGAACCAACATCTTCTAATTGAGTACATCAAGACAGATGGAGATGATGAGCAAGTATTCTTTGTTGCTCAATGCTGACCATGGGCCCAATGTCAAGGTATGCCTTAGGACCCCTTGCAAAATTCAAATTCATATGGTAATCAATGGAAAAACTATAATCCCCAAGGTCCTCCACAAAATCAACCCAATTGGAAAAATGTTGGGAAAAACAATTAGCAAAAATCCCAATGGCATTAGAATTCCCAACCACCTTGGCCTAACCAACAGAGTAACCAATGGAAGAACCAATAGAACTACTGGAAAAACTAGCAGAAGCAATGGAAACCACCCCAAGGGAATTGACAATCTACAAACCAATGGAGGGGATCTCAACAATGGCCTAACCAAAATATTGGTGCTCCACAATTACCACCTCCAGTTTAGCAACTTACTCTAATGCCACCACCTACAAATTCTAGACCTCAAAAGAAAACATAGTTACCTACACAACTTAGTCAAACTCAAATAGCCAATAGCCATAGCAGCCCATGTATAATGATGATGCTTAGCAGTATCCTTTTTACACCTTGAATGTTGTTGATATACATCCAACACCTAAACTGCCTCTTATAACTAAAATACCAAACTCTCCTATAGCATCAAAACCCTTTATTGCTAGAACTATTGACTCAACCAATGTTACCATGTCAACCCCAGCTCAACCAAACAGTAGAACCTCCTTTTCCAAAAAAGTTGATACAAAAGAAACATGAACAAATAGAGGAACAACCTTTTAATATTATTGATTAGTTAAAAAAACATGCATGTCTAAATACATCTATTTCAAGCCATTAAAGATGTTCTAGTTTATGGAAAAGCTATTAGGGAAGCTTGCTAGAAGAAACCTAGAAGGAAGAAAAAGGACCCCACCATTGTCCATGTTGTGGGACAACTAGCTAACATCATGCTAGGGAAATTGATTACACCAAAATATTCTAATCTAGGAAGTCTAGTAGTGAATTTCAATATAAATAGTTAGTTTGTTAAAAATGCTTTAATAGATCTTGGAGTTGCTATAAATGTTATGACCAAGGATAACATGAAGAAGTTGAAAATAGAAGGACCAAGGGATACACCAAAAATTCTACAACTTGCAGATATTTCTACTGTTACCCTTGATGGGATGATAGAAAACATAGTTGTAACCTTAGATTCTTTGGAAGACCCTACAAACTTCATGATTTTACTCCCCCAAAGTTAATCTATTTGGTCACCCTATCATCTTAGGTAGACCATGGTTAGCCACAGCTGATGCAAACATAAGTTGCAGATCAGGGAATATGACCATATCAAATGGCGAAGTAACAAAGAAATTTGATTTATATCCTCTAGCCCAACCATTACCAAATTTAAGTACATCTATTTGGTTAGATTTAAAAGATGAAGAAGAAGAGCTAAACTCTATCATACAACTCATGATCTTGCATAGACAGTCTTTTCTAAAATTGCAAGAGGAAGATTCAGTACTTTAGAGTATCCTCACTAACAGTTGTGTGGTAGAAAAAGATATATCTAAAATTTCTATGTTGGAATTAATAACATATGAAGAATGTGATAATAATTGTACTTTTCTCAAAGAACATGAAATTATTTATCCACTCTTACCTTGTGAATTAGAAGTAGGTCCAATCTCCAAAGTTGCTATGATAGAATCCACCACTACTATTGAACTGACTAAAGGTCATAGTCTCCATGTTAATCTTAAGTTAACACCCACATATATGGAACAATTAAAAGAATTGCTTCAAAGGCATGAAAAGGACTTTGCATGGGATTATAGTCATATGAAAGGGTTGAGTCCTACACTATGAAATCATAGGATATACATCAATGAAGGCTGTCTACCACTCCACCGACCCTAGAGAAGGATAAATCCAAGCCTTAGAGAGATAGTAAAAATTGAATTGCAAAAATTACTTGATGTTGGTTTTTTTTGGAATTAAAGATAAAGTAACTGAGAGGGGGGGTTGAATTAGTTACTTACAAAAATTAATCCACAAACCCCTTAGATGTCTTAACGAACTAGTTGCTATTGATACTTGGTAAAAAAATGCTGTAACTTGGTAAATTAAGCTATTACTTATCTTTAAGAATTCAAACATGTAACTGAAAACAAAATGAACACAAGAGACACCAGATTTAACGTGGAAACCCAATATGGGAAAAACCACCAAGTAACTAGTCACCAATTTTCACTCTTCTGAAGTGAGCCCTATTAGGAGCCAACCCTATTAAAGGTTATAATACACACTGTTAGGTGTGACCTTGTTAGAGGATTTAATCACCCTGTTAAGAGTGGCCTTGCTAGAGGTCTTTAGAAAAATTCAACTAAATTGTCACCTTGTTAGAGGATTTACAAATGGCTATTAAACCAACTTTGTTAAGAGATTTGAAATCACTACTACAATGGTTAGAAAGCAACAATGAATTGACCTGAACAAGATGCAATTGAATTTTCTAGATACAGGTCTCTGTTCAACATCATTAGATCCTCCTTGATTAAATATGACTCTATTGCTCCTTAATGATCTCTGATCATTCTTCAAATTCGCTTCCACAATAATCAATATTTTTATCACATTAACTTCTCATATCTCCACATCATGCTTTGAATTCACAACTTGAATTCTTACTTATACCATTCAAGTTGTCAAGTTAGCCCATTTACATGTTATATTTACCAATAAACCATTCATCAGTTAGCTATAGATATTATTCTTAAACAAATAAATTTCCTTTACTGGCCGACCCTACTCGGTAAATACTACTTCCAGGAATTTCCAGAGTTAACCTTCTTGACTCAGTTAACATTACAAAATCTTAAAATCTTTTGGCTACCGAGTTTACTTAGTAAGAACTAATTTTACCAAATTACCTTTGATGACTGAGTAAACTCAGTAAGAACTATTTTTGTCATATTTTCTTCGATTACCAAGTGAGCTCAGTAAGAACTAAATTTCTTTGATTACCTTGAAGGCTCGGTAATCAGCTCTCTACTCAGTAGACACTGCAAGCTATCTTTACTAACCTTTTTGTGCTTGGTAGACACTATCTATTGGCTTGTTGACCTTTTGAGCTCGGTAGACACTGTTTATTGACTTGCTAACCTTCTGAGTTTGGTAGACACTGTCTATTGCCTTGCTGACCTTCTGAGTTTGGTAGACACTGTCTATTGCCTTGTCGACCTTTTGAGCTTGATAGACACTATTTATTGCCTTGCTGACCTTCTAAGTTTGGTAGACACTGTCTGATGAATGATATGACATTTGTGTGACATCAAAGACAACACACAATTGAAAAATTGTATCCAACAATCTCCCTCTTTGGTATTGATGGCAACACAACATGTCATAGCAGAATGAAATTTGAAAACAAGTCTTTTTAACGACAAAACTCCCTCTTACATATAATCTCTCCCTCTTATCATTATTTGAAAATTTCAAAAAGATATGAAAATATATATTCTCCCTCTTTAACAACACATGCCAAAGAAAAAACAACTAAATAGCATTGTACCTGATGTACTAATTCATATGCAATGTCTTTATTGGTTTGCTGCATCAACTGATAGATCTTCAATTCTGTTCCTGTTGGTGCATTACTAAAACTATATTTTAGTGAGCTTTAGATAGGGGAATGACCCCTAACTTACCTCTTAGATACAAGAATGCATCCTTAGGTAAAGGCTTTTTGAATATGTCAGCAATTTTTTCCTTTGTATGCACATATTCCAATCTTATTTCCTTTTCTTGCACCAATTCTCTAACAAAGTGATACTTTATGGCAATGTGCTTGGTTTTAGAATTCATCACTGGATTTTTGGAGATGTTAATTGCACTTGTGTTATCACAAAACATAACAATTATTTCTTTGATTTCTTGCTTCATACCTTCTAGTAGTTGTTTAAACCACACAATGTTTGAACAATTCACTACTGCTACAACATATTCAGCTTCTATTATGGATTGAGATGTACAATTCTACTTTTTGCTTGTCTAAGACACCAACCTTTTTTCGAGAAAGAAAGCTCCTCCACTCGTGCTCTTTCTGTCATCCATATTTCCTGCCCAATCTACATCAGTAAACACCTTTAAATCCAATTTTCCTCCAAGTTTATACCATAATCCATATTCTTCAGTTCCTTTCAAGTATCTCATGATCCTTTTGATTGCCATCATGTGATTTTATTTTGATTTTGCTGAGAATCTTGCTACAATTTCTACTGCAAGGGCAATGTCTGGTCCACTTCTTTTGATTCATCATCCTTGGTGAGTTTTAATCTAGTACACATGGAGTCCCAACTAGTTTGCAATCTTCCATTCCAAACTTTTTCAGTATCTCCTTGATGTATTTAGATTGAGTGATGTAGATGACATTCTTATTCTATTGAATTTGAAGACCAACAAAGAAATTTTATATCACCAAACATTGACATTTCAAATTCCTTGTTCATTTCTTCTAAAAATTCTTTGCAAAGATCATCATTTCCTATGAACAAAGTATCATCTACAAATATTTCTGCCAAAACAATCTTATTATCTAGTCCTTCCTTAATGTACAAACTGTTGTTGTCATTAGTTCTTTGAAAACCAATCTAGATAAGATAGTTATGCAATCTTTCATACCATGCTCTAGGGGCTTTTTTCATACCATATAATGCTTTATGCAATTTGTAGACCATGTCCTTCTTGTCTAGATCAACAAAACCTTTAGGATGCTCAATGTAAACCTCTTCCTCCAATATGCCGTTGAGAAATGCTAACTTGACATCCATCTGATAAACTTTGTATCCTTTGAATGCAGCATATGAAAGTAAGGTTCTAACACCTTCCAATCTTGCAACTGGAGCAAAAGTTTCTCCATAGTCTACACCTTCGTCTTGAGAGTATCCTTTGCACACTAGTCTAGCTTTGTTCCTTGATACCTTACCATCTTCATTTGGTTTATTTCTGAATACCCTCTTTGTTTTAATCACATTCTTGTCTTTTGGTCTAGGTACAAGAGTCCATGTTTTGTTTTTCTCTATCTATTCTATTTCTTCGTTCATAGCTTCAATCCAACTTTCATTGTCTAGTGCATCTTTAATATTTCTAGGTTCAAAATCAGCAAGTAAACAAGTGCCTTTAAACTTACTTCTTGTCATTGTTCCTTCTGATTTATCATCAATGATCTAATTTAGTGCATGATGCTTTTTGACATACTTGGCTAACATGGGCTCCTTGCCTTTTGAATGAATCACATTGTTATCCTTCTGTATCTCAACTTCTGGTTCTGATACAGGTTGCTCAGGCTCAATAGATGCTAACTCGGTAATTTCTATTTGCAACTCGGGTTCTTGAAGCTCAGTAGATGCTAACTTGGTAACTTCTTGTGACTCAGTTAATGAAGACTCAAGAGTTGAAGATTCCTGATTGATAGGTATACTCAGTATTGTATCAAGTTAAATGTAAACAAATCTTCTATAGTCTTCAGGTTCCTTCTTGCTTTCTTCTTCTGTTCTTTTTGTAAACTCATCAACTTTCACATGTACACTTTCTATGACTTTGTGAGTAGATAAGTTCAAACATCTATAAGCTTTGCTTTTGCAAGAGTATCCCAAAAATATTCCTTCATCACCTTTTATATCAAATTTACCTTTTCTAGATTCTTTCAAAATGTAACATTTGCTTCCAAATACCTTTAGATAACTTACATTGGGTTTGTAGCCATACCATAATTCATAGGGTTTTTTGAATGAGTCCTTTTTCAGCTGTACTCAGTTCAAGGTATGAACTATAGTGCTGATAGCTTCTTTCTAGTATTTGATAGCAATGCCTTTCTCAATCATTAAGGTTCTTACACAATCCATTATAGATCTATTCCTTCTTTCTGCTATTCCATTTTGTTCAGGAGTTCTAGGTGCTGAAACTTGTCTTTTGATTCCTCTTTCAATGCAAAAATTATTGAACTCATGTGAAATGAATTCACCACCTCTGTCAAACCTTAATAATTTTAGTCTTTTTCTTATTTCCTTTTCTACTCTAGCCAAATACCATTTGAACTTTTCAAATGTTTCTGATTTCTCTCTAAGGTATATGACAATCATCATTCTTGAATAATCATCAACAAACAGAATGAAGAATTTTTCATCAGTATAACTTTCAATTCCAATAGGTCCACAAAAATCAATATGCACAATTTCTAGAATTTTTTTAGTCTGATAGTTCTTGCTTTTAAAACTAGTCTTTCCCATTTGACCAATTTGACAATTCTTGCATAGACCAACCTCAGCTTTGTTTATGTCAAGAATACCTCTTACTTTTTTGAATTTACTGATCTTTATTAAGTTTTCAAAGTTTACATGACACAACCTCCTATGCCATAACCAACTTTCTTCAATTTGAGAAATGAAACATGAACATTCACCAAGTTCAAGATAAAATAAGTTACCTTTTGTTTGGATTCCAGATCCAATCAGCTTTCCTTTGCCATCCAACAATCTTGCTTTTCCATGCATGAATTCTACCTTGATTCCATTATTGAGTAGCTATGCCACACTCAAAAAATTGTGTTTGAGTCCTTCTACCCAATATGTATTATCACACACAAGTTCCTTGGTTAGAGAGATTCTTCCTTTTCCTCTTATACAACAAGGTTCATTGTTACCAAATCTTACACTGCCACCATCATAGTCTTCAAAGTATTCAAACTTAGTTTTATCACCAGTCATGTGATGAGAATAACCACTATCTATGATCCATGTATCACTTTTTCTCATATCAAAAATTAGTGCCATTTCCTCATCATTATCAGATTCATCTTTTATAGCAATTTAGACAATTTCATTTTCTTCATCATCATCAGAATCATTAGAATTTTTAGTCATAAAGCATGTTTTCTTACCTTTATCCTTGAATTATTTGAAGTCTTTCTTGTCATTATACTTGTGACATTTCTTCTCATCTTTGTTCTGCTTATTTGGGCACCTAACAACAATATGTCCAATTTCTTCACAAGAGAAACAGATTAGAGGAACTTTACCTTTGTATTTTCCTTTGCCTCTTGAATATTTTCTTGCTAGTAGAGCTTCAACCACTTCAAGATCACTATCTGAACTTTGTTCTGATTCTTCATCACTTTTTGATTGTGGTTCCTTCATCTTTTTCCCTTTTTCTTTGAGTGAAAGCCTAGCTTCAAATGCTGATTCAACATTCTTGGCAGCTAGAACATAGTTGTCATAGTTGTCTAACTCAAATGCAGTCAATCTTCCAACTATGGCTTCTAGATTTATCTTATGATTTGCTTCACATCTTCTTCCTTGAATTGCAAAGACTCTAATTGCATAAATGGGAAGTAGGGTTCTAAGAACTTTACTTATGACTATCTCCTCCTTGATATCTCCTCCAGATGCTTTGATTGCACTAACACATGCTTTGACTCTTTCAACACATTTTTCAATGTTTTCATCCTCTCTCATCCTCATTTGATCAAATTGTCCTCTCAAACTTTCTGCTTTGGCTCTTCTTAGATTATCATCTCCTCCATAGATTTCTTTTAGCTTTTCCCACATTTCAAAGGCAGATTTGCAGTCCTTGATGTCATCAAATTCTTCATAACTCAGAGCAGATACTATATCTATCATCATAATGTTGTGGGTCTTCTTTTCAGCAATATCATTGACAGCTAGTGTACCAGCTATATCTACATATTTTTCATCAAGTTATTTTAGTCTTGTGTCTCCAATAGAAGCTAGATGAAGTCTCATCAACCCTTGCCATGCTGAAAATTTGTCCTGTTAAGTCTTGGAATTTCCCTCTTATAAGACATCCTGATCTTTAGCTTAGATCTTTGAAATCTTTTCCTGTAAGCACCAAAAGCTTTGATACCAATTGTTGTAATTAAAGATAAAGTAACTAAGAACGGGGGTGAATCAATTACTTTCAAAAATTAATCCACAAATCCCTTAGATGTCTTAATGAACTAGTTACTACTGATACTTGGTAAACAAATGTTGCAACTTGGTAAATTAAGCTAGTACTTATTTGTAAGCATTCATACATGTAATTGAAAACAAAATGAACACAAGAGACACCAAATTTAATGTGGAAACTCAATATGGGAAAAACCACGAAGTAATTAGTCACCAGTTTGCACTCTTCTAAAGTGAGCCTTGTTAGGAGCCAACCCTGTTAAAGGTTACAATACACACTATTAGGTGTGACCTTGTTAAAGGATTTAATCACCCTGTTAGGAGTGGCCTTGCTAGAGGTCTTTAGAACAATTCAACTAAATTTTCACCTTGTTAGAGGATTTACAAATGGCTATTAAACCAACTCTATTAAGAGATTTGAAATAACTGCTACAATGGTTAGAAAGCAAAAAATGAATTGACCTAAACAAGATGCAACTGAATTTGCTAGATACAGGTCTTTGTTCAACATCATTAGATCCTCCTTGATTAAATATGACTTTGTTGCTCCTCAATGATCTCTGATCATTCTTCAAATTTGCTTCCACAATAACCAGTCTTTTAATCACATTAACTTCTCATATCTCCACATCATGCTTTGAATTTGCAACTTGACTTCTTACTTATACCATTTAGGTTGTCAAGTTAGCCCATTTACATGTTATATTTACCAATAAACCATTCATCAGTCAGTTACAAATATTATTCTTAAACAAATAAATGTCCTTTACTGTCCGACCTTGCTTAGTAAATACTGCTTCCAGGAATTTCCAGAGTTAACCTTCTTTACTCAGTTAACATTACAAAATCTTAAAATCTTTTGGTTGCCGAGTTTACTTGATAAGTACTGCTTTTACCAATTTACCTTTGATGACTGAGTGAACTCGGTAAGAACTCTTTCTTTCATATTTTCTTCAATTACCAAGTGAGCTCGGTAAGAACTAAATTTCTTTGATTACCTTGAAGGCTCAATAATCAATTGTCTACTTGGTAGACACTGCAAGCTATCTTTACTAACCTTTTTGGGCTCGGTAGACACTGTCTATTGCCTTGCTAACCTTTTGAGCTCTATAGACACTGTTTATTGACTTGCTGACCTTGTGAGTCCGGTAGACACTGTCTATTGCCCTGTTGACCTTCTGAGTTTGGTAGACACTGTCTATTGCCTTGTTGACCTTTTGAGCTCGGTAGACACTATTTATTTCCTTGCTGACATTTTGAGTTCGGTAGACACTGTCTGGTGACTGATATGACATTTGTGTGACATCAAAGACAACACACAATTGAACAATTGTATCCAACAGGTTTTATTTATCCTATATCTAATAGTAGATGGGTGTCACCCCTAGTTATAGTGCCTAAAAAGGGAGGAAAATGGAGAATTGGTGTAGATTAGAGAGAGTTGAACAAAGCTACCAAAAAGGATCACTTTCCTTTACCATTCATAGATCAAGTTCTAGACACACTAGCTAGAAAGAAGTATTTCTCTTTTCTAGATGGATATAGTGGCTATAATCGAATTAGTAATGCTCCTGAAGATCAAGACAAAACCAAATTTACATGTCCATGGGGTACTTTTGCATACTTTATTTTACCATTTGGTCTATGCAATGCTCCTACAACATTCCAAAGAGTTGTTATTAGCATCTTTGCTGATATATCACATGATTGCATGGAAATATACATGGATGACTTCACAACATTTGGAGTCACTTTTGAGGAAGCAATGGTGAATCTTGAAAAGGTTTTGGTCAGATGTCAAGAACATAATTTGACACTTAACAGTGATAAGTGTTTCATGCTTATGCAAGAAGGTGTAGTACTTGGTCTTTTCATATCCAATATAGGAATACAAGTGGATCCAACTAAGATAGAGGTAATTCAAACATTTCCCATACCTACAAAGTCAAAAGATGTACAATCTTTTCTAGGTCATGCTAGATATTATAGACATTTCATAAAGTATTTCAGCAAAATATCTAGTCCCTTGTATAAGTTACTCACAAAAGAAGCTGAATTTAGTTGGACATTTGAATGTGATGAAGCCTTCTTGTAGCTTAAGAAACTTCTGACTATAGCCCTAATTTTACAAAGTCCTGATTGGAATTTACCTTTTCATATATATATATATATATATATATATATAGATGCCTCTAATTATGCCATAGGTGTAGTCCTAGCACACCAATCCCAAAATCTTGAAAATACAATCTATTATATCAATAAGAGCCTTCATGGGCCAGAGATGAACTACACTTGATTGAGAAAGAATTGCTAGTAGTAGTTTATGCCCTCAACAAATTTTGGCACTACATAACTGGCTATTCCATATTTGTTCATGCTGATCATGCAAAAATTAAATATCTCATGAACAAATATGCTATAATAGGTAGGCTAGCAAGATGGTTACTATTGTTGCAAAAGTTTGATATAACTATTGTTGATAAGCCTAGAAAAGCCAATGTTGTAGCTGATTAGTTATCAAGAATCCATCATGATGATACTGACACTACTTTGGTAGATGATGCATTTCTAGATGAGCATTTGTTTCATATTGTTGTTCAAACTCCATGTTATGCAAACATTGCTAACTACATTGTAGCCAATAAAATACCATCAAATTTTTCTTACAAGGAAAAGAAGCTACTTGTAGAGAAAAGTTTTTGTTTCTCCTGGATAAATAATCTCTTATTTTACACTGGACCTGATCAAGTTATGAGAAGATGTGTTAGAGAAGATGAGACATATGACATTCTACATGCATGTCATAATGAACCATGTGGATGACAACTTTCAAAATCTTGACAACTGGTTATTATTGGCCTACACTTCACAAGGATGTAGTCAACTATACAAGGAAATGTGACAAGTGTTAAAGGATGGGCTGACCAATAGGAATAGATGAAATGCCTCTTAATCCTCAAATGGCATTATCACCATTTGAAAAATGGGGCATGGACTTCATTGGAACAATTCATCCTCCATCTAATGGGAAATCCTATATTCTTGTGTGCATAGATTACCTAACAAAATGGGTTGAAGTTAAGGCTATGAAGCATGCTCATGATGAAAAAGTTTTTGAATTTCTATATGAAGAGATCTTTACTTGCTATGGTGTACCCAAGGAGCTAGTCACTGACCAAGGTGCAAAATTCACCTCTAATATGATCTCAGAGTTAATGAAATAGTATAATATTAGGCATCAAAAATCTAGTCCTTATCACCCTCAAGCTAATGGACAAGCAGAAGTCACAAACTATGAGCTAGAGAACATCTTAACGAAAATAGTCCATTTGCACCATAGGGATTGGACCAACAGATTACAAGAAGTTGTTTGGGCTTACAGAAAAACTTGGAAGACTACTATATGATTCACACCATTTGATCTTTTATATGGTAAGGTAGCAATGCTTCCAATTGAATTTGAACATAAAACTCTAAGGACAACATTAGTGCTAGTTATTGAACTTCCTACAGCACAAAGGGAACATCTCCTACATCTTAACTCTTTGGATGAGATGTGCAAAGATTCTTAGGAACATATTGAACTGATATAGAAACAAAGGAAAAAATGGCATGATTCTCATATTATTGGTAAACAATTTCAAGTTAGTGACTGGGCAATACTATATGATTCCAAATTCAAAGATATGTCAGAAAAGATACAGATAAGATGGCTGGGACCATATGAAATAAGTCATGTATTTGATAATGAAGTTGTTCAACTCACTACCATTGATCTGGTATCCTTCAAACTATTAGTCAATGTTCATAGATTGAAATTATACAAGTGGCCCCAAACAAAAGTGGACTTCCTATAGTAGTTTCAACATCTAGATTCAAATACAAATCAAGCAACTCTTCCTAGAGCCGAAGGTGTCAACCTGCCGATTGCCACTCTTCAACATTAGTTTCTTTGATTCATACCCATAATAAAGACTTTATATTCACAGAAATTTTACTTTTGTATTCACTTTTTCTTTCCATCTCATCTCTCCACATTCCACCCATCCACCTCATCTCATTTCTTTATCTTCCATCCATCCACTTTCCATGTCATCAATTTTTCATGCTTTCAATAAACCCTACAAGATGTTGTAGATGCTACCAATGATGATATCACTTCTTCCACCTTTTTGGTATGTGTGACAATTAGATCAACAGGTATAACATTTTCAAATTATTATTCACTTATAGTCTACAAATTTTGTTAATTATATTTAATACTGCATAGTTTATATGATGGTAGTGTTATGCCAGTCCCTTACCCATACTTGGTCTGACAAGTGACGACACTTGTCCAAATTTAGTAGAGAGTAGGGAAGGTCCCTAATATCCAATGAAATTTCTATTTATCTATAAAGATTTTTCCAAATCTTTGCATTCCTTTCATTAATGAAAATTAACTGCCATAAGTACACAAGTGAGGTGTCGTACTCCCTATTTTTTGAATGATTTTTTGTGTCAAGCTGTAATGTGACTTATGTTTAAATTTTATGTGATTTGAACCCTATTTTTGGATGATTCTCACACATATTCATGATTTTCCTTCATTAAAAGCCTTATTAGTGTGCATAAAAATTTGTTATGACATTAATTGCATGTTAAAACAAAATAAGCATGAGTTGAGTCTATAAAATAACAAAGCAGTTTGAATCTTGAATTCAAAAAGGGGAAAATAGAGTAAATAGAGGAAGTGTTAAGAGAATGGGTGGACAGTTGTAGAGGAGAGTACTAGTGGAACACACTTTGTTACTCTCAGATGTAGAAGCTATGAGAAGGTTTAATGCATGCAGATGGTTAGGGTATTTTTTGAGTTTGACCACATTTGATGAGGAGGTGGCCATGAAATTTACAAGGACATTCAATGAGTGTGAAGCTTATATTTGGGGTTTAAAAGTGATTGCAATAGAGGAACACATTTTCAATGTGACTAGATTGCCTGCAGTTAGAGAACATTACCCCAGCATGCATGATGCAAGGTCAGTAAGAGCTTAATTCACCAGACCACCTGATCCTCAAATGGACATTACAAAGCAAGGTTGTAAGAGAATGTCACTACTGCCACCATACAATGAATTAGCCATGCACATAATTAGGTATTTTACATGTGAAAGTAGATTCTCATACTTGCATGCACACTATTTCAAATTTCTTAGTTGTGTAAGGCATAATCTTGCAGTACGTATTCCATTTTTTTTGTATAATATGCTTTGTATTAGTGAAAAAGAGACTCAGAAAGGAAAAGATAATTCTATTACTCATCATTCCTTAATCAAGCTATATATAGAGAGGTTTCTTAGGGATGTATCTTCCATGACATGGGAAGAATTTGTGCAAGCCAAAACTCTGCAACCCCAAGCTACCCCTAGTGAACAACCTGGTGAGGAAAATGTAGCTCCCACTAGTGAGCTTGCTGAACAAAATATCCAAGAGGTTGAAGCCAAAAACACCCTAGAAAATATGTAAGAAACTATCCATGTTCAAGAAAATGTGCCTTCACCTATGCAAGAGACTTTGAAATCTACTACTAACAGAGCTAAGAGGAAACAAAAATTGTAGGAAGAAATCTTTGTTTAGGAAAAGGAAGAGCCGAACCCTATAATTGTAAGAAAAAAGAGAACAAAGAAAATTCCTACAACAACCACTCCTACAATAGAGACACCCAAAGGGAAAAGTAGGCAAAAGGTTGTGATACAAGAGGAAACCCCCATAAGGAGAAGCCTTAGGATGAGAGGGCAAGTTTCTAAAGATTCTACGTTGTCTAAATCATCCACCAAGGAATCCCCTGTGCAAATAGTTTCTCATCACTCTCCCCCCATCCTAAGATTGAAAGTATTCCCAAAAATCCTACTAAGGAATGTAGGGATGAAATCAAAGAAAATCTAGATGATACCCCAGTAGACCTACCAGGTACTTGCAACTGTGGGGATGAAATAGTTCTTGAATATGTTGATCCAAATACTAGCCTTGTTCCTCATAGATCAACATGGATTACTAGTTTTGTAGGACATTTATGGTAGAAATAGAGAAAAAGGAAAAGAGATCATGAAAAAGACAATGGTTCTATCACACTACAAAAACTCCTTTTTCAGTTGTATGATAGCATATGTTTAATAAAGCTTTGTGAAAAGAAGAGAAGAAAAAGATGAATAACATTATAGCATCTCAAGGTGATGAAATTGTAGATTTAAAAGAATAGTTAGCAAGCCAAAAACAATGAATGGACCATTCCCTCAAGCTAGCTAATTAGGCCCTTGCTTGTAGACCACCACTAAGAGTTTATGCTCTCTATTTGAAAGAACAATTTCTTTTGTTTCAATTAATGTTAAATCTTAAGAATATTAATACAGAGTTCAAATAAACACAAGAATTTTATGGACTATATCAAACTCTACCACCTTAGACTATATCCCTTTGTAGACTCAATGAAATCCCTTTCTTTACATAGGGGATATACACTTAAGAGCTCTCATGTCCTAGATGTCCAATGAAGAAAATTATGATAGGTTGCTGAATAACTACAGGGATGAGGAAAGGACAAAACCTTTGCCTTTAAGAGCAGAGACTAGCAAGCTGGATGAAGTGCTCAGGGATTGGTTCACATTAACTTATGGAAAGAAGAATCCAAAAGTAAGGGATAGGATATTTGTTGCCAAAGTTAAAGTTTATGTTGATTATGAAAATCTGCCCTACTTTTCTTTCCAGAGAACTATGATTGGTGCTAGGAGTAGATGGTCCAGACTACCTGAATCTCTTAAAAAGTTAGAACCACATAGTCTCATTAACTTGGAGGTAGCACTTCACAGGGTTCCAAAATATTTAGAGTTAGGGAAGCAGGCTAGACTAGAGTTGTGGTATCCCCTAACCATGCAGCCTCCAATGCTCCTGTGGCCTTTGTACGGCATCAATGCTGATAGACTTGACAAGCTTCAGGAAGATAATAGAAGGGAAGTGTGGGATAGAACTAGAGGATTTGACTACACTTTCAAGAGCAACTTAAAAGGAAGGATAGAGATTGGAGAGTTTAGGTCATTAACAAGGAAGTGCAATGCTTGAGGACAAGCATTAGTTTAGCAGGGGGTAGATGATGAGACCAAAATTTGCCTTTATTTTATGATAGTTTTAAGATACTTTATTGATACTCTATTTTATTTTTGTCAAAAAATTTGTGGACCTATGTTTACCAAACCTATGATAAACCTATGGGTAGAAACTAAGCCATCTTTTGCTAATATTATATATAGTATGCAGTATTTCATATAGTTATCAAAATGTGTGTTCTTATATTTGAATTTAATTTGATAAATGTTTATTTGCAAACATGTCTTTGTATTGAAACTAACTTGTTAATGAAGACTAAAAGATTATTGGAGGAATTCAAAAGTTAAGCACCAACAACATTCAAGAAGAAGAAAATGCTAAGGAGCAACCACAGTGGATGAAAGTTGCAACAGTTCTAGAAGACACGAAAATGAGTAAGGAGGAGCTATGAAGACTTATTACCTTCTCTAAATTTATTCTTTGGAAAGTGGATGTTAAAACTTTATTATTCCTACCTTAAGCTATTATTCCCTCTTTCCACTTTCAATTGTTATCCTCCTATTTTCTCTCTTGCAGATTTAAAGCTAGGTCATTTACTTTTCTATTATGGAATAAACATTGATTTCCTATATATATAGGAATCAACCCAAGTGTGCTAAGTTTTTAACTAGTTAGAAGAAATAGTTTAAGAG
Source organism: Cupressus sempervirens (assembly GCA_028749045.1). NCBI lineage: Eukaryota > Viridiplantae > Streptophyta > Pinopsida > Cupressales > Cupressaceae > Cupressus > Cupressus sempervirens. The sequence goes on along the minus strand of CM053784.1, from coordinate 73,661,470 downwards.
AATAGATTGTTAACTTTTACAGTTGTGTTTTTATAGTTTTGTATCATGTAATCAATTTCTAAAATCTAATGAAATAGTTTTTGGCTTCTATCTTGTGTTAGTAGTTTAGTGAAGCTTACCAAGGGGGCCCACTTGGAAGGTGGATTAGATTAGGATATAATAGATTTATTTCTAAGAATTCTTAGTTTCATAATTAGAAGTTGTAAGTTCTTTCCTATAGCATCACACTTTTTGAATGTTCTTGCAACATATGTGAGAATAGTTATTGTGGATGAACTGAGTTGGAATATTTGTTATCCTTTCATTGTATTTCTAGTATTCATAGAGTTAAGTGTGTTAATTTCCTACATCAATAGTGTAAACTCTTTTCCTTGCATTTTTACATTCTTGTAGCATAAGCTCAGTGACTCATTAAGAGACCTAGTGCACATAGTATGCCAACAATTTCAAGTATACATCCCTAGGTTGACAAGATTAAATGCACCTCATAGCAAGAAAAATAGTCCTTAGTTTGAATATATTATTCCTAAGCATGGCCTAGAGCATGACTATGATACACCTATTATGAGGCAGATTATTCATCTCAAACAACCTAGGTCTTCAAGATTCTTAGTTCAACTTGCCTCCTAAGTATAGTTGGGTTGATGCAAGAAAAAAAATGAACTAATTAAGTGGCTAGTCCTACTAGCCCTTTCTTATGTTGTTCCTTCCCATAGAACTCTAAACCATTATATAGAATCTTTTTGACACACATCTTAGGTCCTTACTAGTGTATTTTTTACCTTCCATATCACTTTTATTCCTTTCAAACACTTTTGGTCATGTTAGCAATCACTTTTCTATTGCTACCCACATGTAGGGCTAATTAGGGCTAATTTGGATCAGCTCTATTTTCACTATTTTGGTCAAATGCTGAAAATTATTATAGAAAACCCTATGGAAGACCATATGATTCTTAAATATATCACTTAGCACTTCAAGAATCCCAAATTATAGATTTTCAAGTGACCTGCAACCCTAATTTCTCTCAGGCCCTAGTTCCTAGGCTATCTTTTAGATATCTAGACTAGTCTAAGAAAAATGCATCCTAGATGTCTAAAAAGTTTATAAAAACTCTTGAAACTATTCAATCCTCTAATGGGAATCACTAGGTCTCCCAACCATGCCACTGAGTTATTCATTTCAGATCATGGGTGTGCTCTCCAAACACATCTTCTCACTATCTTGGCTCACCCACTCCAAGAAATCATCCTAAGGCATCACTCCAAAATTAGGAGATTAGTTGTAAGAGCATAAAGGGAAACAAAATCACTATGTAAAAGTCCTAAGCTACCATTTCATAGGGTTTTATGCATTTTCAACTGTGGATGATCAGATTAGGGCCATTTTAGTTCCTACAACTCTACAAATGGAAGTTGCTAACACAATCTCCTAAAATGAAGTATAACTCCTCAATCCTTCAACTTGGAAGAAAAATTGAATATGAAAATTTAAGATAAAACAAAACTCTACTTTTCCCTAAAGTCAAATTATGCAATCCAATCTATACATAGGCATACAAGAGTGCAAAAACATTGTATATGCAAGGAAAACTCAAAAAAACCTCTGTATTGTCTGTTCACATGTGTGGTCTACAAATTTTCTTCATTCTAACCTCCAAAAATATTTATCCCATGCTCAAATACCCTATCATGTGTGGTTACAATCACCCATTTCTTCTTTTACTATTTTCTTGAAAATATTGTAAAAATTGCTTGAGCAACTTTTGAGCATTTTTGACTTTTTCAGTGTTTTAAGAAAGTGGGTGCCCCTAAACCTATCCTAGGACCCTAGTTAGGACCTTAGAACCCTATGGGGGGCCATGTTCCCTAGTTTCTCAAACTTGGAAGCTTTTGATCCACTTCACAATATTTTGACTCCATGAGAAACTTTTTTCCCTTACTAACAAATTAGGACAAGTTTGGATCCAAAGACCACTGGATCTTATTAGACTCACACAAAGACTCTTAACTAACCATAAAAAAATCTAAACCAATAATCAACCAAAAATGAAGGTGCTTTGTACTAGTAGCCACTTCCTTCTTCAATATTTCAAAGCCTTCATTAGCTTACTTGTTCTATTCAAATTTTTTATTCATTCCTCCTTTTACAGTGTTAAGAAATAGTGCACAAATTTCACTAAATATTCTTATAAAATATCTATAAAATTGAGCCAACCCATGAAAATTTATAACTTTAGTCCCTATCTTAGGAGTAGGCCAACTCAAAATGGTTTCAACCTTTCTCTTGTTCATCTTCAAGTTACCCTATGATACTACAAATCCTTGGTAGACTAGTTCTTGTTTCATAAACTCACACTTTTCAAGGTTTATAGTGAGCTTCTCCTCTTGGAGTTTCTTCAACACAAGTTCTCGGTACTTCATGTGATCCTCATTTTTTAAAATAAAGATAAGGATATCATGTAATTAGACTACCACAAAGAATCCTATAAATTCCTATAGAACCTCATTCATTACCCTCATAAAGGTACTAGATGCATTTATAAGTCCATATGGAATTATTAACCACTCATGTAAGCCCTATATGGTCTTAAAGGATGACTTCCAGTCATCACCCTCTTTCATTCTAATATGAAAGTATCCACTTTTTAAATCAATCTTGGAGAAGTATTTAGCACTTCCTAAGAAATCCATTAAATCTTCTATTCTAGGAATAAGAAACCTATATCTAATAGTTATCCTATTTATTTCCCTAAAATTAGTAAACATTCTTCACTTACCTCCCTTTCTAGGAGCCAACACCACTTTGATAACACATGGGCTTATGCTCTTCCCCATCAACCTTTCGTCCAATAGTCTTGAACTTGCCTTTCTATCTCCTTGTTTTGTTTTGGTGTCATCTTTTATGTTGCCTTGTTAGGAAATGATGCCCCTAGCATAAAGTCTATCTGATGTCTAATTTCTCCCTTTGGTGATAATGGAGCTAGTGTACCCTCATAAACAATGTCTTTGAACTGATCTATTAGTTGTTTCACCTCTTTTGGCATAGGTGGTTGTTTATATGACTACCCCTCCCTTGATTTTACCAATATAGCATTGCCAACTCCTTATTTCTTCATATGTTTTAGGAACTCCTTTCCACTCATTAAAAAATTATTGGACTCTTCCTTCTATACTACATCTTCTTCTACCAATACTAAATCTTATAATTTACTCCATTCTTCTTGAATGAGTACTTATTCTCCTTTCCATGGGGTACTACATCCCTGTCATATTGCCATGGTTTGATAAGGAAAAAATGACATGTATCCATTAGTAGCACATCATAGAGTATTCTATCTTAATACTTTCCTATGGTGAACTCAACCCATAATTTTTTCATTAACCAATATGGGTTTCCCCTTATCCAAACAAGTGACTCTATAGGGCCATTCATGAAGTATCTTTGTAAGGTTAAACTTTTGGACCGCCTCCTCCATGATAACATTATCAGTAGATCCTAAATCAATAATGACCCTGCACACTTTTCCTAATATCTTTCACTTGCCTCTAAAAAATGCCCTTCTTTGCTTGTGCTCATCCTTGGTAGGTTCTTTGATAAATATCCTCCTAATCATCATATTATCACCTTCCTTTGAATCTAAACTCACCCTTGTATGTTTAAAATAGTCCTCCTCTTACACATGTGCTCTCTTTTTCTTCCCTTGAGAAGAAGATGATTTATCAAGACACCTATAAGAAGGGTGACCCAATTTCCCACAATTGTAACACTTCATGAAAGCAAATGGATAACTCCTTCCAAATCCACCTAATCTTCCTCTTTCACCACTAGGAAAACTTATTCCTCTACCATTATCACCCCTACTATTAGGTTCATGTTCTTGTTCAACAAGCTTGGAGTCTCCTTGGCCTCTATTCTCATGGTTTCTCCCACTAGAACCTCCTCTATGTCCCCCTTTGGAAAATTTTCCTCTTCCTTTGCCCCTAGTATTTGAGTCTTGTTTCTTTTTCAAGTTTTCTTCCACTTTAATAGCCACCTAATAACAAATATAGAGGGTAGTAAGTGTAAAGAGACTCAACTCTTCTTGTACATTCCATCTAAGGCCATTTATATACCTAGAAATATTAATGCTTTCACTTTATTGCACTCTTAACCTAAGTTTTAGTTTTTGAAACTCCTTAGTATAGGCAGCCACTTCCAGGTCCCTATATCTAAGGTTTTGTCTCTTCTTGTGTAGTTGGATGTCATAATCCTTTGGTAGGTAGTTTTCCTTCACTTTAGCCACCATAGTCTTCCAATTGACTATATGTTTCTTGCCTTCCTTCTCTCTTTCTTCCTACAAGAACTTCCACAAAGTTAATGATTGTCCTCTTAACCTAGATTTTATTGTCTTCACCTTTTGTGCCTCTTCCATTACATTCAAAATGATTCTACATGCCCTCAATCCATTCCATTACTAACTCTACATCTATTCTTCTAGTGAAAATAGGAATTCCTTCTAGTTCCTTTCCGTTTAGTGCCTTTAAGACCTTGGGGAAAGGCTCCTTAGCCAATGGAGGGTCTAGTTCAGGTTCTATTTCTTCTTCTACTTGACTCTTTCCCTTGTCTTTATCTACTTATAGCTACTCTTTCATCTTTCTCTCAATCTCAACAACTTCTAGTTTTTTCTTCATTTCTTCCACAACTTTTTCAAGAAGCCTATTCTTCTCTTATTGTTCTATCAAATCTCTTTCCAACTCTACATTGGTCACCATGGTGCTTTCTCCTATGGATTCTCTTCCCTTTGACATATGCACTTCACTTCCCAAGCCTTTCAATGGGCTTTGATACCACTTTGATGGGGAGCCCTAACTCTGCAAAGACCTCTGGCTCTTCCTAGGACATATAATTTGGTCTTATTAAGGTATTCCTCTCTACCCTACTTAGAGATCACTTCTAGGATCCCTAACTTGTTATAGAACTCTCCACCAACTTTAAACACTCAATCATGCATTAGATTCTACCTATGCACTCATGGGCGCAATTAGCCATTTTCCTTCCCAAACTATTCTTGGAGCTAGGAATAGGTATTCCTTCTATTCCTTGCTTGTTTTTAATCCATTTTGATCCATTCTAATGGATTCTTTCTTAGGTTTTCCATTGAGATCTTACTTTGCTAGTTCTAGGCCTTGTAGCCTTTTTGCCCTAATTAGGCCTCCCAAATTTAGTTTTTTTGGGATATCTCCCAACTTATTCAAACCAACCCCCAATCTATTTAGGGATTCTTTCTGAGGACTTCCTATGCTTCTAGATTTCCTAAGTTTTAGTTCCCCAAAGTGTATGTACATAGGTCTTTCACCAAACCTCTATTTTATTTGGTTTTTAGGACATGTGAACTAGTCTATGTTATTGCCTTCATTTAGTTTCTCTATTCAACTCCACTATTCCTCTCCTTGTAGTAATTTACCAAGGACACATGTGATTTCTCACTCCTACCATTCATAGGCACAAATAAATCAATCTTGCAAGATTTCTCATTTTTATTTTGTGCAAACTCCTAGCCAAATTACCTCTGAACTTGCCTAGGGCTTGATGGAAAAAATAGCTCCCCTATAAAAAAGAATCCAAGAAATATATATTTACACTATTTATAATTCCCCTTACTTTATTCCAAGTTGCCATTGAATTTCAACAATGACAATTCAAGTAGGACTCATTTTGACACAACTAACATTGTTCAAGACAATGAACTAGTAGAAACTAAGAAATTTGAAAAATGAGAGAAAAATCTAAAATTTTAAAATTAACTCCACAAAACCTAATTACATAACATGAATCAACTTCTCAGTGCATCATAGTAATCTATTCAATCCATTAAAGGTATGGATGAAGGTAAAAACCTCCCTGTCAACAAAATTCAATGTCTTTTCCCAATGCTAGCCATACAATCTGATAACTAACTTTTGAATTAAGGTTTATCCAACCTTAAATATGCCAAACCCTTGTGATAAGAAACTAATTTCTAGGTTAGGTCTCCTATAGAGCTAATTCCTATATTTTAGGAAAATGTTGTCATGACAACTTTGGAAAATTACAAAGTTTTTATGAGCAACTTTACATCTCTGCTATCCTCTCATGCACAATTTGACCCAATAAATCATATGATCCTAAAAAATCCTAAAAAATAAAATGTATCATTGGCACTCCATTTTGGATATTTGGTCAACCTTTGACCCATGTTGACGATGTTCACTTTTCTAGGAGTTAGCATTAGGTTTATTGAAACATAACAAGCCAAACTTCTAAGAACACCTATCTACAAACACACCTCATGCCTCTCTTGGGACCCTACCCATGGTCCTTATTACCTTGGTGGTTAGATAGACCCACCTATAAGCTAAAAATGAACTAGAATCTCAAAAGACTCTAGGGTGCTCCTGCACTAGTAGATGTAAGGAACAACAAAGGGCTAATCAAATATTTGGGATATTAGCATAGCCACAATTTTGGTATTTCTCTAAACTATTTGTAAATTTTTATATAGTTATAAGAGTAGTGTACTCACCCATTTTTTAATACAACTCCTAATAGGGTTGAGTCTTCTAACAAAGTATAGTCCTCTAACAAGAATAGATACACTATATGTATGTAATAGAATTCTAATAGGGTCAACACCTCTCACAAGGTACTTTTTATTAGTGGACCATTTTTTGGGTATCATTCCAACTAATATTTTCCCTTAGAAAATTTTTCCTTACTTCACAAAATATGGTCTTACAAGTTTCTTTGTGTTTTTCTTATTATTGCATTTCAGATTAATTGCATATGCAAGTTTAAGGATAATTTGTGATATCCATATTTGGGTGAAATGTGTTAGAATCACCCCCACCTTAGTATTCCCTATTTCTAAAAATAAAACCTCTTTAAATTGTTTATGGTGGTAAATCTAGGGGAGTCTTTGAGCTTTGAAATGTATAGGGATTAGACAAGAAAAATAGACATGCTAATTTTTTTGCAAAATTCATGAAATAATCCATCAAAATGTTAGAGGCAATCTTTTGAACAATTCTCAAAGAACCAAAGAAAGTGTAGATCAAAATAGAAGGGATGTTCAATTCCAACTAAGTAATTTGGTCATGGTCCACCTTAGTAAGGATAAATTACCTTGAGGAACTCATAATAAGTTGATGATGTAGACAATTGGCCCTTGCAAAATATGAAGCAAATATAGATAAAACATATATAACTTATCTCACCTAATATTACTATTTAACCCATTTTAAATGTATATAATTTTATTCCCTAGAATATCAGTTCTCATGAAGATAAAACTAATGAGGCACTAACCAAGGAGGAAAATAGTTGCATGAGTTAGATGCCAACCATTAGAGCCACAAGGATAAAATGCACCCTAAATATTAGGGATGTCAAAAACACAAGAGAAAGAACATACTATGAAAATTTGGTGAAGTTTCAAGGATTACCTAAAGTTGAGACTTAGATATTTGAAGAAGAAAACAAAAATAAAGGAAGATATCTATATGAGTTGGTCTCTAAGAGGACTAGGGACTTTTCTTATCAAAAGAATTGTGGTGTAGGAGCACCCCTTAAAGAAAAAATAGGCGTTTCAAGACTCATGGGATTACATGAGTAATAAAAATGTATTATGATTATTTTGAGATTGAATAACATCTTTAGGACCAAGTTGTAGTGCAATAAGATCCATTTTGTAAGACCGTTAACATAATAGGCATGAATAAGCCATCATGGCCAAAACTTGGTCAATGGATCCAAGATATCATAGAAATGAGGTAGATAAGGTATTTAGGTGTCTTCAATAATTCTTTATTAGTTTTGGTTAATTTTGGAGCCCTAGCATACAAAATGACAATAGATGCAATTTTTTGCAAAAAGTTGTTAAAAGTTGCATGATGGCATTTTTGACAAGATTGACAAACTTTGGAAGATGAAAGGAAAAGTTCACTCAATTGTCATAGAAGTTAAAAAGATCACAAGGGAATTTTGTATGAGGGTATTTAGAGTTATTTTACTTGATTTATGACATGATGTAAGACTATAATAGTTGAATGGATAATTTTTATTAATTTTCCTATAAAATTAGGTGTTCTCCAGCTTTCCCATTGATTCCATAGATTCAAGATTGGTAGAAACCTATTGGAAGGTGTAGAAAATATTGTAAGGTAATCCATGAATTTTGTTTGAATCTATTTGGTGTAGTTTCAAGGAATATATACTCATTTGATGAAACTAGGTTTAGAGCCCTAGGTCTATCAAGGTTATGTAATAAGACTCTATTTCAAGTTTCTATTGGTATAATTTGATGAATAATTGGGAAATGTTGGTAGGTAAGGTTATATTCACATTAGAAAAATATTTGGAGCAAGAACATACTTATTTTTAGTTGAGAAATTAATTGAAAATTGATCTTAGAAGTAGGAGAGTAAATAGACTACATCTAAAGGCACCCTAGGTGTTGTTGGAGTATGTGAGTAGTTTTAAAATCACCAATTTGGTGCTATATAAAGCATGAATGCAAATTCTTTCTAAACTACCCAATTATGCCTAATTTAGGACTAATTCACACCAATAAAGCTTGACCTAGTCAAATATCCAAATTCTAGATAGAACATAGTGAGATGCCACAAAATAATAATTTTTAGTGTTAACAAAGGTCATAATGAGATACATGAGGGTAGAAAATTATAAAATCTTGGGTCTAATACCAAAATGGGGTTGTAAAAATAGCAGTATAAAACAAGAATAGAATAACAATGAATAAAATAGTAGAAAAAACTAATAGTCATAGTATTGATCAAGTAATTCTCATTTATACAAACAAGGACACATCAACTTCTCTATAAATCTACCAAATAATTTGACAAAAAACCATTGATGGATAGGTAACTGAAAGAATTTGATGAAAGACACATTTTCACTTTATTTGCTACATGCACGGTTCTATTATAGCTTATTCTAACATTTTGAATTTATCTTGTCTTAATGGGGCACAACCTAACATTTTAGAAAGAGATTCTATAAACCTTCTAGTTTCTAGGCAAGAGAAATGTACACTTGATAGGTTGTAGGGGTAGACTCCAACAAAATATCAATGTCAGTGATAGATTTTGTATCTAAAAGGAATGTATATGTAATAGATGGTGCCCATTCAATTCTTACCATGTGTATATGCATATAATAGAATAGAGTATATCTCTTGATATAACTATCATTTTTGAAGTTGACCAAACTCTTCTTTCACTAATTGAATTCTCTTAAAGATGAACCCCATGCCAACTCTAAATAGAAATAATAAAAAATTGGATTCAAACTTGAGACATGTTATGAAAATATTTAGTGCAATTGAATGATGGTAAGAATTTTTTTTTGAGAAGCCCAAGTTTACTAGAAAACAAGGGTTTCAATTTGAAAGCAAGCATTTTTCCTCCTCATGAGAAACACTGGTCATAAACATCTATTGGGCATCCTAAATGTTGGAGTTATTTCTAGTAAGGAACATATTAGGGGGGTTTAAACCTAATACTAGGAAGCATAAGATAGGGACAAGCCTAAGGATGGGCTAAATCCTATACTCAACAGGGTTAAATCTTAGTTCTAGGCCAACATTAATAGAGTCATCAGGACTCACTTCACTTTAGGCTCTGCAAGACCAAGGTGGGCAAATGTAAGGGATTAATATTGCTAACTTGATACTCTTTTCTTCAAATATTGTTCCTACAATAGAAATTGTCAACATTCTTTTATGATTTGTTGATAAACTTTTTGAGCACAGTAGCTAATTACAACCAAAAATTAGATGCAAATAAGTAATGACCAGCACTTCTGGTTCTTAATACATGAAAAAATAAATTGACATTTTATTATGAATATTTTGTAATTAAGTGAATCATCAATTTATCCTTGAGATTTAAAATAGACTAGTTTCTTATCCAATGGGATATAGAGTCAAAGATTAGTAGATTGGACATTTTTAATCAACTTGTGATTAAAATTATCGACATTAAACTCTAAGTTTCATTCTTATCATATCCTTTTCACAAACCCTAAATTTTATCCACTATAGAAAGAAATTATCTAATTCTTTAAATTAGTAGCAATCAATAAGAGATATAAAATCTATGTAAATTGCATTAAACTGAATGAAACTTTTACATATTAGTCCCAAGATTATGAATATATGAGAAAGGAGACAAAACTCAAAAATAATTGTAAGGGAAATTCATTCTCCTTAAGATATTTATAATGCTAACATAAACTCATCATACAACCAAAAAACCAACCATTGGTATCAAATATTCACTTTTTATATTTAAGTATGCAGTAACTAAACTCATTCAGATAACCACACAACAAATGGATATACTACAAAATAATACATCACAATGAGGAAATTCTATAGACAACTGATCTCTACTCTTCATCTTGGAAATCCATATATAGGATTGCAACAAACTATATATGAGAGGAGGACACATGTCAAAATTAGAATAGATAAAAAAACTTGGAAGATGGGAACAAAAAGGTATGCAAAAAATTCTTCCAAAAGATCAATCAGAAAAAAGAAAAGTAATTGAAATAGTAAATGAACATTTATATCATGCTTTTGATTTTTCTCCTCTTTTTCCTTCACTATCCTTTATGAAAAATATCTCAACTACTTCTTGCCAGTAGAGATTCAATCTCTCTTATTGCCTCCCAAACATAAATTTCCCTTTTTGTGGGCCACTCTATAGTTTTGACCTCTTGCAAATCCTAAGTAGCTTTGGTCCACTTGGCATCCATAATTAATTTTGATTCAACAATAAATTTATTCAAATCTATTTTTTCCTTAAAAAGGGAATCAATTAAGTTATTGTATGGGACATTAGAAGTATCTTCAAAAAATGACATTGTAGCCTCCTGAGTTAAAATGACACCAAAGGAATTGGATCATTCATGCCAATCTATCATTGTGCTAGTAGCATCCAAAATCAATGGTATACAAGGTTGTATTCCCTAAGATTAAATCTTTATTTTTCCTTGTATAATTTGTAACTTTCCAGTGAAGAAACCAATCAATTCTTTGATTATTTCCAAACCCTCCTTCACTGTTATGATTTTGTCAGGAAAATCTAGCTTTGTATCCATTAGTATAATAAGCCTCTCAAAAAAATGTATGTATGGCCCCCAAAGATTAAATATGGGTGATAGCCATGATAGTGCCTCATTGCAAAATTGCTAACAGTTTGTAAAGCAATGTAAAAATTATGAGCTTGTTGTGAAATATTTTCAAATTTTCAATCCTATGGCTCATCAAACTCTTAAGGATAGTTATCCTTATCTCATCTCCTTGCTAAGTTGATTGAGCATCAATGGTCATTCTCCTAGGTTCTATTGTTTCTTTTTCCCCCACATCATCTATTTGTATTGGGGCTTCAATTGTACTTTTAGCTAGCTATTCTTGATTTTCATGTTCTTGTTCTAGCCCTACAGTAACTACCTGCTCTACCTATGTAAGTTTCTCACTAAGTGATGTAACTTAATTTTCTAGTGCGTGGACCTTGGCTTCAAGCTCCACAATTCTCTCCTTGTATACATGGATTTTTCTTAGCTCATCTTCATAGAGCTTTCTCACATCTATGTAATCATGTATGGACTTAGAAAGTCTAGTTTCAATTTCCTCTACCTTGGCTTCATTCATAAATGAAAAATGTTTCAATGCCTTAGAAATCTCTATACAAAAGCTACCGTACAAAGTCCACACAATCATGTTACCTTGCTCAGTGTTTTGCACATCCATTAATTTTGGCTTGTTGGATGAAGGAGCCATGCTCCAAACTACCAAAGATTTGGTATCAATGTTGAAACCAGTTCCTCTCTATAATCCATCTACTCCAAATGCCTGATATGAAATGGTATTTTCCTACCTCCTTATCTGATCATGCATGAAAGCTTGTTCCAAATCCCATTTAGGCACCAATAACATGCCACTCCTCTGCACAAGATCTCTTGCCTCCTCTAGAGTCATGACTTCACTCTTAAGATCATAGGCCTATAGTTTCTCCACTAATACCATCTTCTACTCATTTGACTCTCTTGGCTTCATCTTCAATACTCACTCTATTTTATCTTGTATAGAAAGCTTTTGAACTTAGTGGACTTGATGAATTCATCATCCTCAAGGAATTATTGGGCCTAGATGATCTTATCATCCAACATAGCTACTACTACTTCTAAGTCAATGAGCATACCCTTAGCTACATTAATCCTATTTTGGAGATAGTTTTGCCTTAAATTTGCAAAATACTAACTATTACCAGGTAAAATTTGCAATGTCCTCTATTTCACCTCTACAGGGATATGGACAATCTTCTATCTTTTATTTCCCTTTGTAACCCATGATTCTTGGGGGACATCATCTTCTTCTTCTATTTCTAATGTTGCATCAGGTTGAGGGTTGTCTAGGCATACCTTATCCTACTCTCTCATTGGTCCATCAAGAATTTTAGCCATAATCTCAGCATGGTCAGTAACCATCTTCTTGATCCTTTGAGGATAGGGGATATCCATATAAAATCCCAAGAATTGGGGATCTACTCTTTTCATCTCTCTCTCTCCACCCTCAAAACATCATCAAGCTTTGCTAGACTATCAGCTGCCTCACCTTCTGCAACTATTATGAGAATAAAATCCTCATGGAGTAATTCCTTGGTGCTAGGTAGTACATAATTTATAATCTGCTTTAGGGTAGTCCTAATCCAATTATTAGGATCATACATCCTATAAGGATCAGTTGAAAAAATGTAGTGGTGGAGGAAGGAATGTATCTAATCAAGGGCCTCTTTTCCAATTGTAAAATCCCCCACCCTAAAACATCTACATAAGAAAGTGCCTTTATGCACTTTGGGACCTAGGTACTCCTTGTTGACCATAAACAACTACCATATGAACTCAATTATACCCAATCTAGGAGGGATAAACTTTGGTAAAATATGGGGTGGTTGAGGACAACCATAAAATCTCATCAAAGAAAAAGTGGAAAATAAGAAAATCTCCCCAATTATGATATAATATTTTACCCTCAAGAAGCAAGGAAAGTCTCAAAAGGCTCTTTCAAATCTCAGGTGCCCTAGAGTAACTTGGATCTAGCATTTTCATTATTATAGCATTAAAATTATTAAGGAATTAAACACAATCATAAAAATGATAATTACTATCCCATACCCATGTCCACAATTGAATTGGTAGAACTCCATTTACATCAGATGTGTGGTCAATGAAATTAGAACTCATATACCCTACATTCTTGTAGAGGATTAGGTGCATCAGCAATGAATAGTGATGGAACTTGAATTCCTTTAATTCTCCACTCTGAAACTTGGCAATATTTTCTTTCATCACCTCCAAAATATAGTTGACATAATCATACTCATCCCCATGGTAGGAGTCTTGCACATGTCTAACAATTATGAACTCAGCTCCATAAACCATATTAGTTCCATCTTTTCCAACCACCTTGTGGACACCATAAACTATTTTTACAAAGTAATTTTTAAATTTTTCCGAAGGCATGATTTTTGCTACCTTTTTAGAGTAATCACCCACATTATTCAAATCCATGGTAATATGTTGTAGGATAGATTTCCTACAATAGGCCTTGATATTCACCTCAAATTTATTATGCAAATCTTTTAAATCCATAGGCTAGCCCATAGTTCCATCCAATCCAAAAGCCTCAATAAATAATTCATGGTCAAATTTACACAAAATAGTTCCACCTTTCCTATGAAAGGATTTGGTGGCCAAATTATAGCAATGAAATAGGGCCTTCATCAAGTCTACATCTATACACAAGAATCTTATTTTCCCTATATGCACACAACATCTCTACAAAGAGCATATGGGTTGACAAAGGCATGTTCATCTATAGAATTAGCATTAGAGGAACTTGGAAAAATCTAATTCCATTATTCAACAAACCTATTAGGTTTCCTTTGTCATGATTTTCTCACCTTAGAAGTTGAAGTCTCTACAACCCCTATTTTTGAGAATTGAATTTCTTCTATGTCTTTATCAGATAGTTTGATAGTATGCTAGTAAATACAGTATGGACTTCTACTTTCAAGCTTTGAAATAAAAATCTATATATATTGAAAACTCTACAATTGCTCAAAGTCTCTTTCTCTACAAATGGTGAACTCTAACTATCAAATAGGAAAGCCATTATTTTTCAATGACATTGATCTTTGCATTGATTTTCAGCATGCTTGAAATATTATATCAACTCATTTTGTCTCCTTAGGGGAGCATTGCTATTACTTAGCAATACACCTTTTTGTACCATATTCAAATCTGATTGATTAAGAAGCTTATTGTTGTTTCCAACTCAGAAAAGTGGCTAGCATGCTTCATGTTAGAATAGGTTCTACGATCTTATAATCATTATAGATGAAATGACTCCTCGTATTATCTTATAGCTGAAAAAAAAGTTCTATGATGTTACAAAAGCTTTTGAAAAACCCTTATTGAATAGTCAGAAACCATGGCAAAACTCTTTACAATCTTACAAATTTTTTAGTTATAGTGGCATTAGCACTGACCTTTTTTTCCTCCATGACCTTATAGAAAATGACTTACATAAAATAACATAACATCTTATTTCAATAAACTTTACCCTATGATCTTATGACCACAGTCATCTTTTTCACTTTGTAACAACTCCAACTATCACTCAAACTCTTACATACTATGAGAAAAGGTTACACTTCTCTATCATAGTATCGTGGACCTTGCCCCCTTTATTTATGATCTTAGGATCATTACTTATTCATAGCATCAAATCATATTATTTATTACCCCAATATCTTGTGATAAACTTCCTTTCATAAGATCAGAGATCACCATATGTAACACAACAAATAATATAAAGTTCTTTTCTAGTCCAACTAGTCCAACTAAGCATCCATCCAGTATTCATTTCACATTCTAATCAATCAAAGATGGACACATATTGCTTGTTTGATAGTGTACTATTGCCTCTCCTTGTCTTTTTCTGCCTTGCAATCCTATGATCAATACTATCACGTAAGATTGCAACATTCAAATTTTACCTTCATGACCTTACAATGCCCATAGCTTCATAAAATTGTAACACCTTATTCTTTAGAATCTAATGTCATGAGCACCCTCCTTTTCATAACATCATGGAAGAGGAATTTAAAACTACTCAAAACAGACATAAGATCATATGATACAAAGAGAACTATATGATCAAAGACATCACAATTATTATTCACAATACTGCAACACATCATTTGACTTAAGATTGGGATACTAAAAACATTTCACCATGATCCTCCACTAATCCCTTAGTCATAACATTATGGAAGATGATGTAAAAGATAAGAAAATTCCTACTCAGCTATAAAACCTAGGGTTAGGGCAGAAGAAGATGATATCTATGAAGATTTCTTGCAATATAAAATAGAACCAAAACCATAGGGCACCAAATTTCACACTTGGGGCAAAAATGAAAAATGGTGTAATAAAGGAAAAAAACATGTTAGGGATTCCTCTAGAGATAAAAACAAAAATATACAACCCTAACAATCAGAACATTCTGATTATTTTCACCATAAAATTTTAAAATTAAGGTTAGTAAAAATAGGAGCTATCACTCAATACAATGGAAAACCTCATATATAATAAACTAGCTTCAATTCATGCTTTATACATTCTATGATGAGAACACTACAAAATTTGGAGTGAAATTGTGATGCCAAATTGTGACAATAGTGCAATTTGTGTGTAATTTTTATGTTTTTTTTGGCAAGTGTCCCTGATGTCATCATAATACAAATGGTATTGTTGGACATGTTTTTACCTTATGTTTTTCTAAATATGTTTCTAAATAAATATTCCTAATTCCTTATGTGCATATTAGGGTTTAGTCTTCTTAAATTTGTTAACCCTAAGAAAACCCTAATTAGTATAATGTAAAATTGTGCCCTAAGAAAGCCTTTTAGGTTGTTTGCCTTTCATTATAATCGATTAAGAGAGTTATTTTTAAAATGCACCCTTTTCCAAAACCTTTTAAAATTCTATTCATTTTGTTCCCTAATGTTTTTGAAGTAACCTTTACCATCAGATCTTCTACAAAATCTATGGTGTTCACCATGTCATGATAAGAAGTTTTTGCATTTTACCACATGCAACATGGTGACTAAGCAAGTTGCTACATGCAAGACCCAATTAATAATAAAGCATAGTTTCAAGGTGGATTACCCAAACTGTCAAATATTTTGAAGATCAATGGTAGTCACCATGTATTGATAAAAAATTGTAAGTTTTTTACCACACGCGACATAGTGATTGTTGCAAAAGAAACACGGTGGGATCAGTTTTGAAGATGGGCACTGGGATTTTAATTACTATTAATAAAACTCAATGACATGATGAAGTGTCAAAAATGTTAGTTGCAATTAAGGAAGTATCTTTATGAGAAACTACTATTGATTTGTACTATTAGATTTCCATGACATCAATAGTGGTTGCTATGTCACCACCAAAAATTGTATGAACTTTACCGATCATGACATGGTGACCTCCCATAAAAATAGAATACAATGAGTCTAGGTTCAAAGGAAGTGCTATGAATTCAATTACCATTAGTGAACCCCATCAGCATGATAGATTTTCATATATGTCAAATGCACTTAAAAACATACAATAATAGGAAAGTGTTGTTGAGCCACACTGTCAGATATTTGTAAGATTGATGTTGGTCACCATGTCATTGTCGGAAATAACATGTCTTTTAGTATTAGTGACATGGTGACCTCTCTAAAAATGGAAATATAGTGGACCAAATCTTAAAAAGAGGTGTCGTAAAGATTATAGGTCATTAGTAGCCAAGTCTTCATGTCAGAATTATCTAATGTCACATGCCACTATGGATTCACAATCAAAAAAATATACTTGTTGATTTGTGCCATTAGATCTACTCCAGATCGATGGCCGTTGCCATGTCACTATGGAAATCTACTTGATATTTAGTGCACATGACATGGTGACCAAAAGGAAGATAGAAGGACCCACCACAATTTTAATAAAGTAATTGTAAAGAATTCATCAACTGATCAAGGTAGCATCAATGATGGTCACTATGTTGGTATGAGGAGTTGCTTGATGTTTATGCTTAATGACATAGTGAGAGCATGACACATGTTCAAAAGTGCTAGTGGGTCTAGTGTAACTTGCTAGTAGTAAAAGGAAAGGCCTATGTGGAAATTTTGATTAGGTTGACCACCAACATGGAGGAGTCAAAACTAAGTCATTAATGTTTTATTCCTATATTGTCAGATCTTGAAAAATTGATGACTTGTTTTTTTAAATTAGAAGGTGGTGTCACCCTATTTTCCTTACAATCCATTTATGAAAATTAAGGCTCCTCATGCAAACTAGAACTAGAGATATATTGTGGGATTTCACAATTTCCTCTCTATGCAAACAAATTTCAGATTTTCAAAGAGCTAGAATCCTATTGAAGAATTGTCTCTTGCCTAGTTAAATTTGCAAAAGAATTTTTTAGTATCCATCAATTGTTGCAGAGTTTGATAAAAAGTAACAAAGAGCCAAGTAAGTTTCTTAATCCATCATACAGTATAATTTTGGTATTCTTGAACATTGTTAAGTATGCCTCCAAAGAAGGGTTTCTCTAAAAAGGCAGAGTATGCCAATAGGAACATACATGATTTTTTGGAATAGTTACTTGAGCCTACGACTGAATTAGTTCAAGTTAAAAAATTTAATTCCTATGAACCCTAGGATTAATATTTTAGATGGTTTATATGATAAGGGGAATTGGGTCAGGGATTCCATTACCTCAAAAATAGGACTCTAGCTTTTCAAGAAATGGTTCTCAGAGAAGAAGTTGTTTGCACCCCATGGGAATGTTTGGAATTTTGATTTGGGAAATTAGTGGTCCCTAGTGTTTTTATGGACTCAAACCTCCTTACCACCATAGCCAAGAATTATAACTCCATAACCATGGTAGTAAGGAGAGTGGATGAGGAGCCTCTAATAAGAATTAATGTTGAATAGATCTGAGAAATTTTTGGTCTAGAGCCATTATTAGATGATCATGAACCCACTGACTTTCAAGGCCTAGAGAAAGAATACTTATCAAAGAAAGATCAAGTTAGGAAAAGTGCATTAAGAGAACACCTTTCCATAGTTGGGAACCTAACTTTTTTTACAACATCAAATAAAGAACCCTTTAAGAAGGAATTTTTCACTAGTCAGGATATAGATATTTATATGACCTTGTGTAGGGTTTTGGGCGAGGATGAACAAAATACTACGCTAATAAAATTCATGTACATGATGACACAGATATCTTCTTTTGGTGTGGACACCATTTTTTATTTTTCATTTTACATAGTAGAATAAATTCATATAGGATTAAATGGGATTGCAAAAGGGAAGATGGAAAAGACATTTGGTCATTATTCATTGTTGATGCACATGTTCTTGTTTAAAGGGGTCACCTATTTTGAAAAGGAGATGGTTTTGATTAGAGAGTATGATAGAGAGGCTCTGCCAGTCTAGTTATGGAGTGCAAACATGACCTGGGTTTAGAGGAAGCTAGTGTTGTTAGAATTGATAGATATTTTGCATCCAGGTTAAGATACTTCATATTGAGGGACAATCCTAGAATCCCTAAGGCACTACTAGATTTTTTTAGGCCTATGGATAATCCTTCTAGTCTAAAAGTATCCCACAGCTGAGTTGAAATTATACCTTATACCCTATTTCTATAGTGAGCCTCTGGATCTACCTATACTATTGCTCATCATTTCATAATCACTAAGGGTGGTTGGGTATTCTTGTATAAATTCTTAGACTAGTACAAGATTGTTGTGTCCCATGCCCATTTTTGTGATACTAAGGGATTTTAATATGTTTTTAGGCAAAGGGCTAAATTTGGTTCAAAAGAGCATCAATTCTATTTCCCTGAAGATATAATAAGGAATGAATTCTCTTTTCAAGGAAAAGAGATTAAAAAAGGAGAAATGAAGGGTTTATTCTAGGGTTCTAGAATTCATCAATTGTTTTGATAATAAATATAAGCCTCTAGACAATGCAAAAATAGAGGTAGATAAATTGAATAAGCTAATGACTAATTTTCCTGAGATTATGGAAGTCATGAATGAGAAAAAGTTGTTATTTATTAATTCTTTTCTTGATAAGGATCGAGAGGTCATGAGGAGGCTATCTTTCACCCCTACAGTAGGATCAGGGTAATTAATTATTCAAAAAGGACCAGCTTATATCGTTATTCAAAATAAAAGGGCCATAGTAGATAGATAAAAACAAACAATAGGGTCTACTAGTGCTATCCTAGAAGAAAGACCTAATGAGCCCATGCCCAAGAGGTAGAGGGTAGAAAAAGAACAAGTACCTCAAATAGAGGAGTATTTACACACGCAATCCCCATTACACATAGGAAATGAACAACTCACTAAGGATCAGGTGGAATAGTTGGGATCCCAAGGGGAAATTTTCATTACTACTTCAAAGTTGGAGGAGGGAAATCCTAAGGAACCTCCTATACCAAGCCTTGATTTAACTATTGCAGATTATAAAGGGAAAGAGCTATACCCTATGATGGAACAAACCAACCATGAATAGATCTCTAATAATAGTTTTATCAAATCTAGAGCCTTTTACTAGTTTTCTTGGAGAAGAAACACTGGATTGTTTAAAGAAAGGTGTAATAAATTGAAAGCAAAGCATCTAGAGATGGAGGAAGTAGATATACAGAGCCAAATCAAGGAAGATATGATGTAAGAATTTAAAAGCTTGACCTCAAAAGAAGGAAGGTAAGTGATAAAATCATTAGGGGTTCTACTGCTACCTAATTGGGACATTGCAGATGTAATGATTTTTAATTATGTTACAAAGAAAATGAGTACAAAGGAGAAAGGGAAGAAAGAAATGAAAGGTGCCAAGTTCATTAAAGACCATGTTGCACTAGTAATATGGTCAATGAGAAAAGGATCTAGGACTAGTTCTTCCCAGCCTGATGAAACCAGCCTAATAGGAAACATGATTGTAAAAAGAGTAGAGGAGACTACTAGTGTAGAGGTTGTAGAGTTAGGTGTTGGATCAACCAATTTCACCTTAGCCACAACTCAGAGAGACCAAAGGGAAAGGTTGGAATTATAAGATAAGTATGAGAAAGTTCTAACTGCCTACCATAAAGAAGTCCAAAAAAGGATTGAATTGGAAAATAAAGTAATGGGACACCAAGGGAAGTCTAGTAGGACTAGAATCACTTATCCCTATCACTAGTACATTTGAGGTCATTTTTCGACCAAAATTTGCCACCATCTATTAAAATATTTTAGATTGGTCAGAATATGGAAGGAAAAATCTCTTTTTTTAAAAATCCATGCCCGTGTTGGTCAAAATTTTGACCAACACTTAGTTGAAAATGACAAAATGAAAAAGGGTTACGCCTGCCCATTTCATTGTTTTGTTAAATAAGGGTTTTGGCCGCCCATTTCATTGTTTTGTTAAATTGAGAGGTGGTAGATTAGCACAGAGGGTGGGAGGTATATCACTCGTAGGGCATGTGCATCTCAATTTGGATATGAATATGCTTGGGCAACGAGGTCCAAAAAATCTTTCTCATCTCCGCTGGTTTCAAAGATTCTACAGAGCATGCACGAGGGAGTTGCACAAGCAATTTAGGAGAAGAGGCAAAAATTGAGGAAGAGGCAAGGAATGAAGGTGCTTATCACATTTTTCCACCATTTTTTGCTCAATCTTAGCCATGGCACCCATTAGGTCATTTTGAACAAAGTTTCTCTCTGTAATCTCTTTAGCAATTTCTACCACATGTAAATCACGCTTCATTGCCAATTGATGCTTTTTTATGTATGAGCACCCAATTTGCTT
Source organism: Cupressus sempervirens (assembly GCA_028749045.1). Classification (NCBI taxonomy): domain Eukaryota; kingdom Viridiplantae; phylum Streptophyta; class Pinopsida; order Cupressales; family Cupressaceae; genus Cupressus; species Cupressus sempervirens. Next base: position 73,640,509 of record CM053784.1, on the reverse strand, counting down.
AATCAACCTGCTGCATAAAATTTGCTAACTCTTCCAGGCTCATGTATGGTTGAGAAGAACAAAAATATCTCTTATATCATTTTGGACATTTATGGAGTCTTGGAGTCGTGACTATAGTATCTACAAAATTCTTCATAAAACACATAAATCTTTTTGTTTCCTAGATATTTCTATGAATGGGCACTGATTCTAGCTAAAAAGGAAAGGTTTGAAACCCATTGAGTCACTTTTTCAATCATCTGGGTTTCTGGCCTGAACAATTGAGACGACCACTGGGCATTAATGTTTTGATAGTTGATATATGGAACAAATGATAGTAGTTATATTTGAAGGTTATGTTTTTAGTATTTAATTGTTAGATGGGTTAAACTATTCAAGTGAAGGGATGAGTTTCCCTATACAACTAAATCCAAAAACTCTTGTATCAAGTCTTTTAGGTATGTTTTGCTTTAGCGCCACATAGGCCACATAGCATCAACTCAATGAATATGAAATATTATGAGAAATTTTTAAAATAGAAAATTTGGTACATGAAAAATGAAATGGAATTTCAAACACCTAAACAATTGATGGCAAGGAGTCTATTCCATCCAACAACGAGCCTCCTTGGCATCAATGCTTTGATTGTTGATACATTGCATGAATGGCAATAGCTGTTGGAAATATTTAGGATAAGATAGGTTACTGAGAGGGGAGGGGTGAATCAGTAACTTATAAAACTTTTAAACAATTCAACATTTTAATCATTCACCATTCATTTATCTAATCTACTGCATAACTAAAAGAACAAACATTCATTGCACATGTACATAGAGATTTGGTGAGCTAGAAACCTTCCAAATAGAAAGTAAAATTGGGGTGGGGATGATGCCCACAAAACTTCAATACTGCAGTATAAAGTTGGCCTGTTAAGGCTTACAATGATTACTTCTGGTGATTTTCCCTATTAGGAGCAAGTAGGACTACTAGATCCACCTTGTTAGAGGATTTACAAACATAGAGTGAAGTATGCACTCTGTTAGGAGATTTACAAAAAGACTATTAAGTCTACCCTGTTAAAGGATTTATAAACTGATTCACTTGTTAGGATGAAGTAGTGGATCTACTTACAATTGTTTGCTAATAAGATCCTTTTTGCATTGATCACTTGATGTAATAGATATAACTTTTCTGCTCCTATGTTGACCTTGTTGTATTCCTTTTATTTTGCTGCTAATTTTCAATATCCTCTTTTCATGTGAACATTAATATCTTCCTTTATATCTTTTCCACACACATCATAAATACTACAAATGATATCATACATTACATATATACCATTCCATTATTTACAACTACAAGGTCGGCCAAAACATAAGTGAACAAAACATTACTGAGTTAGCCAGATAGTAGAAAACTCGAGTTCCTCAAGCTGACTCAGTGAACTTCTGATACTCAGCATCCACTACATTACTCGGCATCATCATGCACTTGGTAGAAGTAGAGGCTCATGTCATACTAGCCACACAACACTGATTGGAACTCGGTAACCATTGGTGACTCGGTAGATATAGTGTCACTTGGTAGAAACTAACTTCTTCATTTACCTTGCTTTTCTCGGTGAACACTGAGTTCTTCATTTACCTTTCTTTTCTCAGTGAACACTGAGTTCTTCATTTACGTTGCTTTGCTCAGTGAACACTGATTTCTTCATTTACCCTTGCTTTTCTCGATGAACACTGAGTTCTTCATTTACCTTTCTTTGCTCGGTGAACACTGAGTTCTTCATTTACCTTGATTTTCTCAGTGAACACTGAGTTCTTCATTTACCTTGCTTTGCTCGGTGAACACTATTGAACTTCTCATTCACTCGGTATCCTCTGGAATGCTCGGTGAGAAGTGTTTACCTGTTGATCTTATAAGGTAACCACTAAATGATCGGTATACACTATAGACTAAGTGATGAGCTAGATTAGCATTCAAAATTGAATAAGTGTTTGCACTAATGATAAACATATCATAATTCCAACAATCTCCCCCTTTGGCATTAGTGACAAAAACACTTATGAGCCAAAACTTATGTGCAAAATTTGATGTACTGATTTACATATATCTCCCCCATATAATATGCATAGAGTATTTACAAATATCTCTATCTTTACACATGGCTTCCTTATTTACATATATCTCTATCTCTCTTTGGTAATCTATCTCCCCCTTTTTGACAATAATGCCAAAGTAAATAGTATGTATTTACACAAAAACACCAAAATGAGAGATAAACTTAGAATGTACCTTGAGAATAAGAGCCAAAGTCTTATCCCAATTTTTTCACAAAATTTTGCAGGTGGAGAGTGCTATCTAAACTTCAGCTGAAAGTTTAATCACATGATCTGCAACTGAAAAATTGTTATCATGGATCAATGTTTTGGAGTATACAATGTTTTTGCATTATATCCATGACAAGAATGATCATATTCTGAATGTCAATCAATGTAGATCTGATCAGTGCTTCCTCTCTCAACAGTTTTGCCTACTTTTCTGACAAAAATTTGATTCTGAGATGATGTGATGAACTTGAATTGGGGTCAAGTTGCAGCATTTGGGCATTGACCTTCATATCCTCATCAATTTTATTTAACTTTTCTTTAATCTCCTTTGTATACTTGGTAACATCACAAAGTTTGGCAAAAAGTGAAGTTACATTATTAAAAGAATTTTCAAGATTGACCAAAATTGTGGAAAATTCTATCTATTTTATTGCAATATGCTGAGCAATGTGCTCAAGCATCTTATTATCAAATTTTCTTTTAGCCTTTTCAATCAATTTTTCTTCACCAGATGTGTCCTCATTGAATTTATTTACAACCTCTTCTAGCTGAATCAAAATGTGTTGAGTAGAATGTACTTCAACACCTATGGCTTCGATAATTATATTCCTGGCATTCTCGATTATTTTTTACTCATCCCTTTTAGACCTTAACTACCTTTGTGTAGCCTTCATCTCTATTAGTTGACTAGCATACCTCATTTCTTCAATGGTAGCATTTTCATAGTCAATATTTGGAATCACTATCTCTGTGTCTAAGTCAATATCTTCAGGATTTTTCTTTCCAGTGATCAGAAGTCTTAATGGTTTCTTTTGTTTGACTTCTATGATGATTGGTTTGACCTTAGGAGTAGACACAATAGTGGAGATGGAAGGACTAGAAGTGAAAATTGGGATAGGAGTTGAGGATTGAGTGCCAATAGGAGTATTTACTAGATCAAAAATTGGAATACTTCCCAAAAATGATGATACACTCGGTAATGCAGTATCTGATCTAACTGGATTTGAAGTAGATGCAGATAATGCTGACAAAATTGTAGAACAAGTTGGAATTGATGAAGAAAAAATTGTGGAACTTACTATTTTTCTAACTAATGATGATGGATCTAAGAAGATTGGCTTGGTAGCTAAAGAAGTAATAGTCAGCTTAGTAGATGAAGTGCTTGGCACATTTGTCTTAGATAACTAGAGTTGGGAGGAGGCCGGTGAAGAGTGAACAATTGATGTGGCAATTGTGCTCACAATCTCACTTGTAGAAGCTATCTCCTTAGTGGATGAAATAGTTTTTTGTGGAGAGTGAGGAAGGGATGCAATCGCTGCTACTGTAATTTTTACTGGGTCATCTTCCTCCTTATCTTCCTCTTCAGTTTCTTCCTCCTTGTCTTCTCCCATTAATGCATGCAGCTCACTTCGTGAGATTGTAATGGATGGAGTGTCATCAATATCATCACTGTCACTGCTGTGATTTCCACCAGTTCTTCACTAGGCTTATGTAGATGATAGATGTTTTTTCCACATGTTTGTAGCATCATTTACAAAATGCTCAATGTCTTCGATCAAAATTAAACATGTGTGAAATCTTATCATCATCTTACCTTCATGGTTTTTCATTGCAGTTTTTATTTCTAGCTTAGTGAGACTTGGTTGAAGATTCTTCAGGGATTGCTCATAGATTTCTTTTACCATTTGGGTGGCTAACTCCCATCTCGATTTCAATCTCTCCAATAGTTCTTTTGAAATTTGGGAGGCAAGTTGGTTCAGGGGTATTTCCATTTTCCCATCTTGTTGAGTACCAGTTCCTCTATCTACACTTTCTCAGCATCTGTTCTAGTTTCAAATTTCAATGCCTTGAAATTTGTGATGCCTGCTCCTTCTTCCAATTATTTAAGCCTTTGCTCAAATGTGAGTGCAGGCTTGACTGGTATAGGTTCCTACTTACCTTTTCTAGTTCTTCTTGTGAATACGGTAGTAGGCTTCTTCTTAGGTTTGGTAATTATTGCCTTACCTTTCTTCTTCGGAGGTTCTTCTTCAGTTTCTTATTCTTCTTTTTCTTCTTCTCCTCCTTCTTCTTCATCATCTCCTTCATCCTCACTTTTTCCTTCTGTTAGCATAAGAGGGCCAGATGCAGTTTTCAATTTTACTATCTTCCTCTTGCCTTTGCTTATGGCCTGTGGTAGCTTGATTTCAAGCTCAATTCTAGCCTTTGCTTCATCATAGGTTCCAAAAATTGGTTGCCTTGGGTCTACTGGCTCATTTACTAGTGCTTCTATGATGTCTCTAGCTTCATCAATATTTACCTCATAGGGAAGAGGTTTTACCCATGCAACTCGGGGTCTAACTACCTAGATGTACACCTTATCACAGTCAACCATGAAGCATACATCATCTCTATAATCTTCAACTAACTTTGGTGGAATTCGGAACCTGTTATTCATTCTATCCTTGAAATCTTCAAAATAATTGTCCATGATGCTATCAAAATTTTCACCCATCTCTACTACAAACTCATTTATCTGATACAAAATTGGAATGTCTTTTCTCCATACAATAGTTCCTTTAGATGGAAAGAATTTTTGAACGAAGAAAAATAAAAAAATCAACAGAGAATGGAACTTACAAGAGTTATTCTTGGAAGTCCTTATACTATCCATATTTTTATTTAATTGTTTTAGTAATACTTTAGACAGATCAAATTCAAGGTTTTTCTTTACAATCTTGAGGGCCAAATCCACAACTTCACAAGGTACACTATTCAATCTATTGGAACTGTATAATTTATATGCAATTACATGAATGCCAAATCTTAGTTCGACATCTAATACAATGTTTACCTTTAAATCTCTACCATCCCACTCAGCTAGGATTTACTTCTGTAGCTCCTCCTAACCTAGGGTTTTGGTGGTTTTTGCTTTATTGAGCTTAGGGAGACCCATGATTTTGTGAATCATCTTCTTTGTGATTAGCATTGGCTGCTCTAACCATAATTGTCCATTATGCACCCGACTCAAGATATACCTAATCCATTTGATTTGGAAATTTCTAGGCATATGCAAGATATGTGTCAAGCCTTTGGTTTCAAGATGCTTGAACTCAGGTTTCAAACAACCATCTATACTCATTTCACCTAGGGCACTGTCCATCTCTAGGTTTCTGATTTCTTGAATAGAACACTTGAAATGAGTATGAATATCATTGATAAGAAGTACCTTAGGAGGTATTTTTGATTGAGCTCCAGTTGGGTCGAGTGAGTTTGCAATGGCTGAAACAATCTTGAAGTTGGGTGCTTTCCATTCTGTACCCTTTATCAACATTTCTGAACCTCTTTTTGCCTTGGTGCTACTAGTGCTTGTGGATGCCATAGCTACTTGGTAGGTATAAGAAAAACTTGAACAAATTCTTCACTTGAAAATTTCTTGGAATCACTTGTGATTTTCTTTGGATTCACTAGAAATCTTTTAGCTATGAGTATTCTTAAGTTGTGGTGAAAAATGAAATAGAATTCTACTCTTTTGATGGAAATACTATCATTAATGCTTGGTATGAAGGTAGATGAGATGACATAGTGCTTGCCAATCTGTCATCGATCTACTCAATAAAAGCTTTGCAACTCGGTGATCAAACAAAACTTTTAGTTACTCTCGACCTATCTCGATAAGTCTTTAACCAACCTTGCTCCGTAGATGCAACATGGTGAATGATAATTTTTCTTTGGTCCTTATATCTGAAATACTGATTTTGACCATTTGCACTCTTTTACACTAAAATTGCTTAAGATATGGCTAGAGGATGCAGTTCTTGATTCTTCTTAAATCTAATTGGAAATGGTGGAGTCACCCATTTCTTGAGTGACATGACCATCATTTGAACTGTCTTGCTTGGTAGATTTAGGAATCCATTGTTGTCTCATCTGCTTTCGAATGTCATTAGCTTTAGCTTTCTTTTTATCTTCAATTCTTCTAGTATTCATGCAATTCTTGTCTATAGGACCAATTTCAGTACATGTGTAACATCTTATAGTTGTATCCTTCTTTCTTAGGTGATGTCTTGCACAGTTTATTCCAATGTGTCCATATTCTCCACAATAGTGATACCTATACCAAGTATTGTAGTCCCAACCAAATATTGCTTTGATAATTTGTTCTGCTAGATTGAATGTTTTTTATTTGCATTCAGATGCATTGTGACCTTGTTTCTTTCATTTGTGACATTTGCCTTCAAATTTTGATTTTTCTTTGCATTCATTAGCTTTGTGACCATGCTGATTGTAGTTGAAGCATTTACCATTGAATTTTTCCTTTCCATTACTCCAACATTTGTTTGATGTATGACCTATCTAGCCACAATGATTGCAAGTGGGTCTTTGATTCCCTTGGGCACCTTGTTTGGAGGATTCACCTTCTTCCTTGTATCCAAGACTAGTTTTACCCTTTTGTCTATGAAGATTCTGCTCATTTTGTTGATTCAATTGGTTCATGTCTATTTGAGATTTCATCATTCTTTCATTGACTTTCCTTTCAGTGATCAAGTCATTTTCCAAGCTTTCATTGATTTGTATCTCAGATCTTAGATCACTTTGTAAGCTTGCATTGATTTGTCTTTCAGTGATTAAATCATTTCTCAAACTTTCATTCTCAGATCTTAGATTCAAAATTTCTTCATTTGCATTAGATAGTTGACCTATAAGATTTTCATGCTGAAGGAATTGATTATTTCTTACCTCTAAGTCTTCATTTGCCTTGTTTCTCTGTTCCAAAGCTTCACATATCCTGATTGATTGGATTTCTTGTTCTCTTTTAAGCTTCCTTACTTCTTCCTGCAGAGAATCATTCTTTGCTAGGAGTTCCTTGATTGCTTCATTATCTTCATTTGAACTGCTTGATGGTAAAAGGTCTTCAATCTTTTCTTCAACATACTAATGATCATTCATTTGTCTTGCAAGTTCCTTCCTTCTTTTTAGAGATTGAGAAAGATGCTCCTTTGATTCTTTGAGTTGAGCCATGGGCATTTCTAGATCTAGCTTTTCATTTTCAATAGATTTGTCAAGCCTGAATATCTCCATTGTCCTTGATCTTTTCTCAAGTTGTCAAACTTTATCCTGTGAACCACAAAGCACTGATACCAATTGTTAGAAATATTCAGGATAAGATACGTTACTAAGAGGGGAGGGGTGAATCAGTAACTTATAAAACTTTTAAACAATTTGACATTTTAATTATTCACCATTCATTTATCTAATCTATTGCATAACTAAAAGAACAAACATTCATTGCACATGTACACAGAGATTTGGTGAGCCAAAAATCTTCCAAATAGAAAGTAAAACTGGGGTGGGGATGATGCCCATAAAACTTCAATACTACAATATAAATTTTGCCTATTAAGGCTTACAATGATCACTTATGGTGATCTTACCTATTAGGAGCAAGTAGGACTGCTAGATCTACCTTGTTAGAGGATTTACAAACATACAGTAAAGTATGCACTCTATTAGGAGATTTACAAAAAGACTGTTAAGTCTACCCTGTTAAAGGATTTATAAATTGATTCACCTATTAGGATGAAGTAGTGGATCTGCTTACAATTGTTTTCTGATAAGATCCTTTTTGCATTGATCACTTGATGTGATAGATATAAATTTTTTGCTCTTATGTTGACCTTGTTGTATTCCTTTTATTCTGGTACTAATTTTCAATATCCTCTTTTCATGCGAACGTTAATATCTTCCTTTATATCTTTTCCACACACATCATATATACTACAAATGATATCATACATTACATATATACCATTCCATTATTTACAACTACAAGTTTGGGCAAAACATAAGTGAACAAAACATTACTAAGTCAGCCAGATAGTAGAAAACTCGAGTTCCTCAAGCTGACTCGGTGACCTTTTAATACTCGACATCCACTACATTACTTGACATCGTCATGCACTCAGTAGAAGTAGAGGCTCGGTTCATACTAGCCACACAACACTGCTTGGAACTCTGTAACCATTTGTGACTTGGGGTAGATATAGTGTTACTCGATAGAAACTAGCTTCTTCATTTACCTTGCTTTTCTCGGTGAACACTGAGTTCTTCATTTACCTTTATTTTCTTGGTGAACACTAAGTTCTTTATTTACCTTGCTTTGCTAGGTGAACACTGAGTTCTTCATTTACCTTGCTTTTCTTAGTGAACACTAAGCTCTTCATTTACCTTGCTTTGCTTGGTGAACACTGAGTTCTTCATTTACCTTGCTTTTCTCAGTGAACACTGAGTTCTTCATTTACCTTTCTTTTCTCGGTGAACACTGAGTTCTTCATTTACCTTTCTTTGCTCAATGAACACTGAGTTCTTCATTTACCTTGCTTTTCTTGATGAACACTAAGTTCTTCATTTACCTTGCTTTTCTCGGTGAACATTGTTGAACTTCTCATTCACTTGGTATCCTCTGGAATGGTCGGTGAGAGGTGTTTACCTGCTAATCTTATAAGGTAACCACTAAATGCAAGGTATACACTGTAGACTAAGTAATGAGCTAGATAAGCATTCAGAATTGAATAAGTTTTTGCACTAATGAAAAAAATATCATAATTCCAACAATAGCTAGATTTAATGATTATGTTTGTAGTGTTCAATTCTTAGGTGGGTACACTATTCAACTGTAAAGGTTAATTTTCGTATACTGTTAAATCCAAAAACTCAAATTTCAAAAGTTAAATCTCTTTGCTATGTTTTTCTTTAGCACTACTTAGGCTCCATAGCATCAACTCAATGAATATGAAGTTTTTAAAGAAATAATGAAATTAAAAAATTCGGTACAGGAAAGATGAATTAGCATTTCAAACACCTGAAGTATTGATAGTAGGGAGTCCATTTCATCTAGTGATGAACCTTTAATTGGGACACCAAGAATAGTAGGTGTAGTTATCGAAGCTATCATAATTGTATTATAACTTAATTGTTTCATTAATAAAGATTCAAGAACCTATCAAACATTTTTTTTCTTTTTAGAGATGTGAACCACAAATGACTTTATACATTATTATTTCATTCATTAGAGGTTCACTCACCAGGCAGGGGTGCTGCTCCACCTGCACTTGCTTTTATGACTTTGATTCCTTTTCCATGGGCCTCTTTAGCATATTCTACCATTCCATCAAGTGTTCAATGAGCAAATTCAATGGTTATCTACAACACAACCAGAATTCAAATATCTTATCAAAATGTGTGGTACCAAATATTGTTGCATTCCATTCACTTAAGCATTTCTTAAAATTATTCTTCAGGAAATTGTGTGCAATTCAAATAGGCTTCACAAACCAAACTCATATGAGACACTAAATGATTTGAGAATTTCTATAGCTGCTGTCATGACTAGTATATTAGAATCTGAGCCCATTATAATACCCAATTCTGGGCTACCTGTAAGAAATAGAGAAAAGGAAGAAATCTTAAGACAATAGTCTATGTATGTATTGAAACAAATCATAGAATGAAAAATAAGATAGAAAATAGGACTGCAGAAGACTAGAGATATTGGAACTACAAAATCAATTGGGACAGATGCCTAAAAATATTGAATAAATAATAAATAGTCAATTCGCAAAACTGCAAGCATATGTCATTATCAATGAGTTGATATTATTGTACGTCAAGGGTCTAATACACCAAGATGATGGAAATGAACTTAAACATATTCATCTATCAATTAGAATTGCTCCATTTTTCTGATCTACATGTTGCTAATCCTATGTATTCAAGGTATGATACATTGAGATTTTAGAAGGGAACTCAAGCTTGATGGACTGTGAAGTCTGATTTGCAGTCTCTATGAGCTATTATCATCCAAAAAATATACCCCCTTTCATTAATCTATCCATGAGCTATTTCTTGTGATTGTGATTGTCATTGAGCTTGTAACTCAATGACCTACTTTGGTTGCTAGTGTAGTTTTAGTCTTTTTCTCACTTAGATTCACTCCTCTATCACAATGTAATGTCCCCAAATCTTATTTGATATACTAACAGATTAGATCTAATAGAGTAAATATTATTCTAAATAGAATAGGAAAAGTTGGATTATAATTAATGAGGACTGTCATCAACATTTATTTTCCAAATATAATTTTCAAGCCTCTTAGAGCATGCAAGGGAAGAAGCTGACATAGCTTATGAAATTATGCTATGCTCTTATTCTACAGAACCAATTTTTGTTGAGGTTGGACACCAAACATATTACCTCACAACCATGTTCATGGTTGATAAGGCACTGTTAGAAAATATTTCTTAACATATTCATTTTGTTAGAAAAGAGTCAATGCAAAAAAAATTCATCAATGCACATAAAAATTCAAAAATCATTCCTAATGGATATAGAAAATTAATGAAATAAGGGGGATATGATCATATTGTGTGACTTATGAAGATAGATATTGGAACCCTTAACATGAACTAGTATACTACTATAACCTTGTTAACATGTTTTGTTTTTACAACAGATGATCTGTGATGCATCCACATTGTTCTTTAGCATTGAGATCCCGATCATGTTTGGAGGCTTCATAGATCAAAATTTACAATTATTTTTTATTGATATTTGAAGGATTCATAGATTAATTTACAATATTTTCAGTAATCTTCAAGGGCTTAAAAAAAAATTCACTTTGTGTGATCTGTGAAGGCATAAAAAATAAAGTCATGATATTTTCAATTATCTTTGAAGACTTCATAGATAGATATGTCAAATTTTCCTAAGTTCAAAGATTTCAAAATTTATGTATTTCATAGAAGGATAAATCCCATGGCGTAATTATATTGTTAGTATCTATTTTCTCATAAACTAATTAGAGAGGAGTATATAATTGAATATATAGATTTTAGTGGCTTAAAATGAAATTCCATGTGGATGCATGGCCAAGATTGATATAATGCTTGGACATCCAAAACGTCTCGAGGACAGGGGTATTGCAAAATGTAATGACACCCAAAATGATTACCTAGAGATTCAATATTAATAAAGGAGTGAAAGTCTCAATTAACAAGAGTAACAAACCATGTCTAATAAGGATAAGATTGAAAACTAAGAAAAGATGACAACTAAAAGAATAAAATAATTTTCCAATCAACTAGAATGTTAAAAAATTTCAGAAAATCCAATCTAATTGGATAAAATGACTCACCTCTGGATTTTTGAAGCAATGCTAGAATAGAGCAATGCTACCACCACCCATGACACCCATTCAAAATGCAATTTGAACTTGCCAAAACTGTAAACCTTACAGCAAATCCAATGCAAATGGATATTGGGTCCACCCTTGAACCTCATTTGAAGCTCAATTTTACAAGGAAGAAAAGAAATTATACATACCCCAATTCTCTCCCATTATACCTACATAATCAAAATACAAATTAAAACAAAACATTAAGATCAAGATTCAAGGATATGGAAGTCAAATCACAAAAAAAGCATTTATAATAAAACCTGGCACTATAATCTTCTCTAATTCGGATATGTATCTACCAAAGGATTCAGTCCACAACATAGCTTTTTTGCTTTATAAACTATTATCCAAACCAAAACTACTCTCATAAGGAAGATAGAGCTCAACCTTTTAGACCAATAATTACATGGAAATGTATGTGAAATGTCTGATCCTATAACCCACTTCAATTTCTTCATCATTTTTTTTTGTTCTCTCTCATAAGAATTGGTAGACATTTGTTGGTTTTGTGTCTAGATGAACTAATTTTAGAAGTTTACATTACAATATTTGTGAAATTATCCTTCCAAAATTGAGAAGGAATTCCATTTATAGGAGAGATTCTTGGGTGAATCTATCCACTTATTTACAGTAGCTATCTTTATCAAAAGGAATTTGGCAACAAAGAAAACTTGAGGAAATATCACCCTTGTACAAATGGCTTTATGTCTTTAATATGTTGATTTGATTGTACAAAAAGCTAAGTTATTAGTTTGGCACTCATAGTCCTTGGATCTAGCTCTGATATAAAGGTTATTTGAGATCCAATTCGGTGTAGTAATGCTTATGGGTTAAACCTAGCAAACTCAAAATGTACCGAGTTGGCCCCTCTCTGGAAGAATACCTTTATATATCATCTTAAAATGAAAGGATGTTGTTTTGTTTGCCTAGAAAATCTTCTTTAACTCTCTACTCATGCTTTTGTATAGATTTTTTGTAAGGCATTCTTCCTTGGCCAGGTAGGAGTTAATAAAGCCCTACTGTATTCAGTTGTCTACTGCCAGAGAGTCTTCCCCAAATCAAGCCTTTTTTTTTGCTGTGTATCATCCAATTATTTTCATTGTTATTGTTATTTTTTTATATTTCAATATGTGTAGATGGAATATATATAGACATGATGCAACATAAAGTATTGCAAGAAAGATCTTGGTGAGAATCAGTATAGTAGGGTGTCAAATAGTGCTTGACAGGTTGTGATGTGCGCTATAGAGTCAAAAAGTGCTTAAAACACTTTATGACCTCTTGAACTTCTCAATTGAACCAAGAGTAGCTTTTTCAAAATTGGACCATTGAAAATAGGTAAATACAATGGAAGTTTGCATGAACCAATTTTAATTATATTTAGGATTATGAAATAGACAACAAATGGTTGTGGGCATCATTTCTTAACCTTGTGATTAGAGTAGCAATAGTAGATTTTTGTATCTTCCACTCACCATCAGGCTTTTAACTATCCAAGGGCAAATAGGCAAGAGAAGCCATTGATAAGCCATTGAAAGAGATCATTCAAAAGCCTTGTAGCAAGGAAGAAGTAGATTGTGAAGACTTCTAGCAACTCTATTGGCTTACCAAATGACATACGTTGTTACTATCAGACATACTTTTCTTCAATGGATGAGAAGTAGAAATCCTTAGGACATATCCTAAAGTTGGATCTCATCTGCTAGATCCAATATGGATGAGAAAAAAGAGTCGGCTTCCCTTAGTAATGGAAATCCTCTCATCACTTTCCCATATGCCCCTTGAGTTTTGTTTTCAAAGTGTTGCTTCTTAATAATTAGTAGGTAATTTTTCATGTTTTAATGGGAATTGTGTCGTGCCTGCCAAACTGCATTCAGGCTTTTTATTTTCATCTTTTGAAGTTTTACCTATATGGGTGCATGTGTAGTTTTTAATGTGCATGAGAGTCCCTCATAGAAGACCTCAAGGGGATCATTTTTAAGTTTTTTGAGTTAGTAACTATAAACTTTTGATCTTCTTTCTTCTCCTCATTATGTGACCATCTTATTCCATCAGCTTGTGTGTTGGTCTAGGTCACAAAAGCCTCAGGCTTATCATCAAAGTAGTATTCTAAATCTCATATGAGGATTTTTTGTATTATAATCTAGTATTATAATCTAGTATTATAAAATAGTATAGGAGTATTTATGCATATAATTTCATACATTTGCACTATAATTTTATTTTTATGCATGGTTAGAACACTAGCTATAGTTTCTTAGTTTAGGAATTGAAGCATTATATAAACAAGTATGTACAATGTAAATAATATTGACAATTTTTTTGCAATAAAGCTTTATGCAATTGTTGCTTCACTCATGGTGTGAGAATGCTTATATCTATGTCATTTGATTTTTTTCCACATCTTTTTCAAACCATATAATGCAATCTCATCTATGAAGCATATTAAAAGCTAAGGGTTTGGAGTGACTCGTATACAATTCATTTTTTGTCATTTCATTATATAGTTTGAACAAGTGTGGAAAAAAATCAAATTTTTATTATGAATTTTTTGTTCACCAATCTATGTTAAACTAATCAGTAAGGTCACTTTTCTAATACTTTATGAACTGGATGCTATTCGCAAGGTTAGTTTCCTAATACTCACTATAGTACTTGCTATTTAATTGAGATAGACGCGACTCATTAGTTTGTTTGTATTCTCTTTGGATTTTGTTAAAGAAGATAGCTGAATGCTATATGAACTAAAAGTTTTGTGGTGTCAACAGGCTTGTGCATCTCTTGAGCCAAATTACTAGCCCCAGTGACATTTGTTGTTGTTCAAAAGCGGCACCATACTATACTATTTGCAAACAACCATGCAGATAGGCATTCTATAGATAGACTTGGGAACATCTTGCCAAGTCTTCAGTACATAATAAAGCAACTGAATTTCATAAATTTATTTTTTTGATAGTTGATTTGTTAAATATTTCCCATCAAAAATTACTTAGTACATCTCATCTTTTTTTTGCACAGGAGCTTGCAGTTTTGAAGAATCTGATAGCGAAGAATTTGAAGAAGATATTGTAGCAAAGGTATATTTGGTGTTCTTTTTTAAGTGAAAATGTGATTAGAAATTTTTTATGTTGTCATATTTCACTTGTAGAAAGGTCAAATTTTAAATAGAGGTGAGGTTGTATGGATTTAAGTTTCTTCTTCATTATTTATAATGCTCTCAATTCCTCCTTTGTCGCTATAATGATACTTGTTTATTTTCACCTTTCTAGATACCCTTTACCAGGTTTAGAGACGTAACTCCTTTTTATATGTGTATTCCTATTACTACTCCATCTGCAGGTTGCAAACAAATCATCCTTCTTCCACCAACGAGTCATTCCATTCAAGAAAGAACATGTCTGATGATATCAACACACAAAGAAATAGGGAGAAAATTGCTAGACTGTGGTCTAACTTAAAAAGAAAAGGTGATGGAAAATGTTATTGTCCTTGAAAAATGTGTAAGGGCTTAAAGACTCAAAGATATCTAATCACAATATCTGAGCAACATTGTAGGCAACATGGTCACATTGAAGGGGGAAACGAGTATCACCCATTGGTATGTATTTTAATAGTTTATAAATTACATGAGACATGATTTGATGATGACATCATGGTCATGGTTAATATAAGGTCATCATTTTCATATAGGCCAACATCCCTAACTTTCATGTTATGGACCATGACAATTCAGAGAATGCAGATTTCCAAACGGGGGAACATGGAGGTGTGAATATTGAAGTAGAAGGTAATGATACCATGGAAGAAGACTAGGATGATGAAATGATCACGATGATCAAGATGATGATGACGATGATGATGAAATAGAGCTTGATGTACCTTTACTTGAGAAGGCACAACAGTACCTATATGAAGGCTCCAAAACAACTCTTCTTGTTGTTGTATTGCTATTGGTGAACTTGAAGGTTATGAATGGTTTATCCAACATAGAAATGACACGTATGTTAAGGTATGCCATCATCTTTCATTATTTTACTTATAGTTCCCCTACAATTAACATTGGGTTCGTGTAGCAATTAATATTCTTTAAATTAAGATATTATATTTTTGGTCATAGGTTGATAGGTGAGTGTTTGTTACCACCATCAAACATTCTACCTCGCTCATACCAAGAATTATCTTCCATTATGAAAGATATTGGAATGGAGTATCAAACAATACATGCATGTCCGAACGATCATATTATATATCATAAACAGCATGAATTTGCAACATAATGCCCTACTTATCATATCAGTAGATATCAATCAGATTGATTAACAAAAAAGGTACCTCGCAAGGTTCTTTGGCATATTCCCATTATTCCACATCTGGAATGATTATTCAAGTTGGCACAATTTATGGATTACCATGCATGCAATAGAAGTCAAGATGAAATTATGTGAATGCTTGCAAATGGTTCAACATTTAAGGAAATAGAGGAAAAATGGCCACACTTTAAAGAAGAACCTCGTAATCTCAAGCTTTCATTGGTAGCAGATGGTGTCAATCCTTATGGAGAGATGAGATCTACTTACTCGGTGTGGCCTATTTTTGTTATCAACAATAACATACCTCCTTGGTTTTCCATAAAGAGAGAGCACATAATGCTAACATTGATTGTTCCAAGTTTTTTTTTATTTAGTGGTCATCTAAATTAATTTATTATTACTAATCCATCAAATGGTCAAAATAATTATGTAATGTTTTTTCTCATTCAACTAGGTAAGTACCAAGTTAAAGATATCAATGTATATATTGAACCCCTTATCGATGAATTGGTGGTGTTATGGAATGGGGTTACTATGTATGACATTTATAGACCAATAGGACAAAGAAAATTTCAATTTCATGCAATGCTTGTATGGACAATACATGATGCCCCTGGGCTAACACATTTTTGTGGTATGTTCTCTTCTTGACACCTCTTTTTTGGTATGTCAAAGTTAACACATTTAATCCAATTATACATGATCTTGTAGGTCTTTAGACAAAGGGTAAATTTGCATGTCCAATTTGTGGTCCAAAGATGAAATCTCGTCATTCAAAAAGTTTAAGAAAGCAGGTGTTTGATGAGAATAGACACTTTCTGCACAAAAATCATAAGTATTGAATTAATGAAAAACATCTTTTCAATGGTCTAGAAGAGACTACGTCAAAGCCATAGAGAATGACACCTCATCTATGGAAGTTGGCATACAATAAAATAAACTGTCAAGGTAATGTCATTCCATTTGATGGTTTTTGTTTCAAATTTATATTTCGATATTGTGTTTTGTTTACTGATTATGTGATTGATGCTTGTGAAGGTCATCAAGACATCAATGACCAACTTCCAAAAGGACTAAAAATTTATCCTACAAAATTTACTAGGTTGTCGTACTATGAGCAACTCCCAATTATGCATTTGTTTGATCCTATGCATATTGGAAAGAATGTAGCAAAGACATTATGGAAAATCTTGGATGGAAGGCATGACAAAGATCAAATTGTCAAAACTTGTAGTGACATTGAAGAATCCAACCATGCAATGAAAAATGGCATTCGATCAAATAACAATGGAGACCAGATTGATACAAGTTCCCTTAGTTGGTTATTGTCAGAGTAGCAGAGAAATGCTATAAAAGAAGTCATAAAAAAAATATGATTTCCCACAAGATTTGCTGCAAACATAAACAATATCATATCAGATAAAAGTGAATTTGGGCCAGGGTTGAAAACACATGATTGGCATACATTTATTAAGGTAATTCATGTTATTTTGTATTCACTATATATTTATATACTGCATGTAGTTTCAATGCATTCTTTTATAAAATATTGAAAAGATCATTTTACAAATATTGCAATACGTTCTACCTCTATCTCTCCCATGCCACTTTGCCAACAATGTCAAACAGGTTATATATGATCTTGGAAAATACATGAGGTGGTTGTCATCTAAAGAAATCAATAAAGAAGATATAAAATATTGGAAGAGAAAAATTCCTCTTCTGATTTGTGAAATGCAAAAGTGTCTACCTCAAGTTTTTTCAATGCACAAGAACACTACCTCATACATCAATTTGAGGAGATTGAATTGTGTGGACCTGTACCAACCAAGTCAATGTGGATGGTTGAGAGGCACTTGAAATTTTTGAAAGGCTTGGTTCGATAGAGAGCACATCTCGAGGGTTCTATGGTGGAGGGATATATGGTATACCAGACCATGGTGTACATTAGTGAATATCTTCCTAAGTTTGCAACAAAGATCCATGTAGATCGTATTTGGGATCCCAACTCAATTAACAAATTCAAAGGGGAGTAATTGATGGGAAAAGGTAGATCAAGGAAAGTGAGAGGTAAATTTAAGATTTTATTGTAGTTAATTAATTCTTATAAATCTTCAATATAAGTTATTTTTAATTGGTGTATTTTTTTGAAACAGGTGGTCGAAAGTGGGATGCAATACATTTATATATTGCGAACAATCTTGATTGGATGACGGAATGGATTGAACAATGTCAACAAAATGGTTGCTCATTAACATGGAAAGGTGTTGCTTCATTGGTTATAGAAGCTCATCGTAATGGAGATTCTAATGTTATGTCGATGGTAGTTGATCTAGTAAAGGGTTTAAGAGGTGGAGAGGTACGTAGAAATTTATTAATGATCATAACTCGACGTATGTTTCGTATGAACTTAGGATGAAAATAATTTACACACACTTCAAAAATTGTAGGTCAAGCACCACAAAGCTATGTACTATCATGGCCATAGATTTTGCACAAAAGGTTGGATGACACAAAGAAAACCTATGATTTTCGGATAACTGCAATTTTTGAGGTCACCAATATATCATCTAGAAATGACATACATCCTCAACAATCTCAAAATAAATACTATGGCATCTTGGATGATATAATTGAGTGTGAATTTAACACCTTCAAACTAGTTCTATTCAATGTCAAATGGTACAGGTTACAATTAATTAAAAATGATTTAGATAGAACGGTTATTCAACATGATAATGGATTTACAATGATCAATACAAGGTTGTTTGAGCCAGTTGGAGATGAGCCCTATGTTCTTCCAAGCCAATGTGAACAAGTGTTTTACTCAGAGGTTCCACATAAACAGGGTTGGTCATTTCTTGTTAGACATGATCCAAGAGGAAGGCGGATAAAGTATAATGTTATGGAAGAAGAAGATATTGAAGATGATGAAGAAGCAGCTGATGAAGATCAAGATGATGATGATGATGATGATGATGGTGATGGTGATGATGATGATGATGATGATGGTGATGATGATGATGATGATGGCGATGGTGATAATGGCGATGATGATGGTGATGATGATGGTGATGATGGCGATGATGATGGCGATGATGATGGTGATGATGGCGATGATGATGATGATGATGATGATGATGAAGATAATCAATGACTACAAACATCATCACCCCTTCTATTGATGATCTTGCATTCCATATATAAGGTAAATTTGTTCATGTTTACAATGTTGCATATTGTTCATGTTGTCTTCTAAGTTATTTTTAGCATACACATATCATGTAATTTTTAGCTAACTTAAGATAAATGATTAACATATGCAAGAAATTTGATTACATATTTATTGTGTTTATTTCTAATGATTACAACATATGTTATTTATAGTTACCAATGTTTATGTTGTGTCTGATTATGACCCTTTTTGCAAACAGTCAATTGACTACAGGTACATCGTCACCCCTTCTATTGATGATCTTGCATTCCATATATAAGGGAAATTTGTTCATGTTTGTGATGTTCCCTATTATTCATGTTGTCTTCTAAGTTATTTGTAGCAAACGTGTATCATGTAATTTTTAGCTAACTTAAAGTAAATGATTAACATATTCAGGAAATTTGATTACATATTTATTGTGTTCATTTCTCATGATTACAACATATGTTATTTATAATTACCAATGTTTATATTGTGTCTGATTGTCATCCTTTTTACAAATAGTCAATTGACTATAGGAAATTTGACCCGTTTGGCATGGATTGTGCACAGTGACATGGATTAGTAGATATAAGTCAATAAATAGACATAATTTTTATATATTCTTCTTGTTTATCATTGAGCACGTATGTTATAAATAGACATATTATATAATCATATAATGTATATATAGACAAAGAAGGTCTGTATAGAAATATAATTGTATAATCACTTTCAACTTACTACATTTTATATTTTTCACTTTCACTTTCCATTTGATGGATTGCAGGACCCACCAAATAGGTACTTGTTGAATCTATCTACATCAAATGAGGGAAATGAGAAATTGGTAGATGAAAGCTCTACATGTACAGCTAAAATAGGGAGATCAACTAGAGGTCAAAAGAATAGGAAAAAAATTTGATAAACGCATGCAATTTTTCCTTGCTGATGGGGGGTCATGTTCTTATGATGATGAGACCAAAGGTGACATCAAGGTGCCCTTTCGGTACTCACACATTGAGAAAGAATGGGTACCCAATGAGCTACCTCCAATTAATATAGATTTTTGTGTTAATGAGAGGATATATCGCATTGCTCCATCCTCATTACATGGTTTGGGCCTATTTTCCATGGATGGGATAAAGGTAGGTTACAAAAAAGTTGTCAAATTGTTCAAGTATGTCGATCCATGTTACAATTACAATGATTGGATGCAGATTGTTCGGTATAAAAAAAGTATGCATAGGTATGGGGTATCAACTAATTATATACAATGAAAAGAAAATGATCAAAGTAAAAGATTTTCTATGTACATTGATGGGAGACCAAAAGCATAGGTAATATTGCAGGTTTTATAAATAGTACGTGACCTTCTTCAACTAGTAAGCAACCTAATTGCATATTTGAGGTGCATGAGGGGAATGAATTTTTTGTTTGTACAATAAAATCAATAAGTGCAGGGGAAGAACTACTAATTGATTACCATTTAAATCACATAGATACAAACAAAGTTACTATCATGAGGGCTATAAGTACTCTTTACCATTTTGTTAATAAGTTTTTTTTTTGATATCTATTACTTTCAGTTAGCTGAATTTTTTATGTTTAATCTTTGTGACAGGACGATATGGATTTGACAAATGATAGAGGTCACCAGGATGCTACTCCCACCCCTTCTTCAGTGAGGCTCACTAATACATTAGGGGTCAATTTACGACGTCAATTTGTGACGAAAAGAAAATGTAATGTGTTTTCAATTTTTTTTTTCAATTTTAGCCCGATACCATCGCAATTGCGATGGAAGACGTCGCAATTGCGATGCCAATGGGATATAAGAGAAAAAAAACCGAAAAACCTCATTTGAAAGAAATTGACACAGGGTTCTTCAAAAAGGAAAGGCACGCGGGAGACTGTAGCAGCATTGAGAGGGGCATTGAGGCACTAACTCAGGGCATTGAGAGGCGCTAACTTGAGGCATCTGCTAACTGCTTGTTTGACCTACTATATTCTATGGGGATCTCTGCGACGAAAGGTCCAAGGGCAACATTCAAAGGAAGATGATGGCAAGGTGAAAAAAAAAAAAAACCCATTACTGTTAGAATCCTTTGTTCTTCAATCATTATTATTATTATATATATGAAGTAGAAAATTGGAGGAGACACAACCATACCAGATGTAAATTATCTCCTAGCCGCAAAAAATGCGGTAGGCTCAAGCTATTTGCAATTTATCTTTCCATGTCCTGCAGATGGTCATGCATTCTCATTATAACTATTAATGTTTCTCATGAATACCCTTTCATTTCTTTAACAAGACACTTGTTTTTAAGTGTTTCCATTGCATGTCGAGAGCTCCATGCTGATGCCTCCCATACTTCCATGGTAGTGTGCTTGGATTTATCAACAAAAAGACATGTGAAATCCATGAATTTTTTTTGTTCCTCATAGTCCAATGTATCAAAGATTATTTTATTTTGCATAGCCTTGGGTGGTAAGATCTCACTCCCCAAGCCCATTATGGTAGGATGGTAGCAATAGATTTATGACTATATATTAAAAATTTGGGATACAAGTTGGAAAATTGTTAGAAGTATCCCATTACATGAGATCAAGATTCAAGTTTAAACGTTCATATAATGAATAAAATTCAAAAATCCTTGCTCAATATTCATTAATTCAAGTATAAAAGTAATAATAGAACATTATTTTCATTCGAAATGAAAGGCCCTAAGCCCACAAAATGACCAGTAATAAAAAAGTACATTTGGTTGCATGTATCTTACACAAAAATGTAGTGGTATTATATATCTGGCATAGTTATGAAAGTATGGCCCTCATTGCCAAGGTCTATAGTATCTACCATAGTAGTAAAAATATTCTTAGTAAAAAAAAGGAAAACCAAAAGATTCATAAATTATCGAACTATCACAAATCAATCAAGAAAAAATCATATTTTCAACACACGTAAAATAAAGATGAAAAAATTAACAAAACATGGTTTTATAGAATAGAGATACAAAAAGAAAATAAAATGAAAGCTTATTCCATAAATTATGAGATACATTTTTTCTTATTTATGTTCATATTGTATTTGATTAAATTGTATTACACAATACATACTACACACTACATAAATGATAATTAATTGTTGACTGTTTTCAATTACAATTTCCTTTGTATGAAGTCAACCTAAAAAATAAGTACAAAGTTGCAAAAAATTCTATGTTCCTTTAGAGTCTTGAGAAGGGTGGGACCTAGGAACTTGATCTAGGGATGGTGGTTAGCAAGGGTTGATTTGGGGACAATTGTTGGCACAGGTTTAGGGATGGAGCACCTAAAAGGGTCAAGAGGCAATGTCTCTTATAGGGATTTGGGGTTAGTACCCTCAGCAAGATTGACAAGCAACATCCCTTTTGTAATACATTGTAGAGTCAAGGGGCAAGTACCTTGCCATCAAGACCAAATTAAGCCCTTTGAAACCACACACACCCTCAAGGTACATGCCATTCATTATTTCATCACTACTTTGTTCAAAATTGAGTTCTCAATATTTCATTAGTCCTACCAATATATTTATTCTTCAAAGAACTAATATTAAAGTTGAAGAATCTAATTGGATTTAATGATGGGGGTTGAAGGTTCTAATGATGGAGCTCGAGTCAAGATCTTTTGAGTTGTTCAACCACGTCACTATCATAGTTGCACTCCTTGAGGAGATAAAGATCATGATCATCAGGAACATCATCATTTGTAATCCACATAGGCTTCATCAACATAGTCCTCGCAGCATCACATGAAGTTCCTTACACAGTTGGCAAATGTGGGCTTAGCAAAAACTTTGCTAAATTAAAAATTGCTTAAGTTTATTTAAAAACAACTTTCTGTTATACATAACAATTTTTCTACTATCCAAGATTTTACTTGATGTTGTTTCTAGAAGAGATTGTATATGTTTTTTGAATCACAATATTTCAGATCTCACTCTATGATCTATCATCTAGATGTTAGAGAGTAGAAGGGATAGAAAAATATAGTTTTTACAAAATTAAAGGATAAAATATATCTAATGAGTCCATAAATGAGTACAAAAGTGTTTTCTATCAAGGTTGACTGATTTGAATTTAATTGAGAAGACTAAATCCAAAAATGCATCAATGCATTCCTTGCAGCATCATACAAAGTTCCTTACATGGTTGGCATACTTAGGACTCAACCAAAATTAGGATTGTCTTTATAGTGATTATCTTTAAAAATCATCATCATGATTCATAAACTGCATTACAACATTTTAAATCTTCATCTTCCCTAGTCTACTAAAAACTTGGGGAGAGGTTCTAATCCTTGCACTCTATTGCATCTCCTCACTTCACATTAAAGGTTGTATTTTTGGCACTGAGTTGGCCAAATAATATGTGACAACTAATCATGCTCTTTTCTCTTTCTCGTTTAACTTAGTACCAAAAACATAATATAGAGCACTTGTGCCAATTTAGAAGCATTAGCAGTGATGGCAGTGAGTTGATTGGCATCCTTGTATTGAGTTGATATTCTCATTATTAAACTAAGTATGAAAATATGAACAATCACATTATATCTATCTCTTGGATCAAGTAGTATATCCTTAATCAAGATGGATTGAATGACAATCATATGGGATCGAGTTATGATCCTCTATATTCATATTAGAGGCTTTGATGTTGAAATTGGCTTAGCAAATAATCATGAAGATGACCATAGGGTCTCTTGATAATTTTTTTGGTGACTAATCATAATCGATAACCTTTGGATTTGTTGGCTAATTAAGTTTATGCCTATGTGTCTCCTCAAGGAGACATGTAGTTGAACAGTTACAATGGTCCCTCATATGCCTCTTGATTGCACTAAATAAGATGACCGATCACAAGAGATGGATTATCGAGATTCATAAATGATTCTATCTCTTTGGATTGGGAATTCTAATAAGTGATCTAATTATATATTTAGACCTGGAAAATGTTTTTCAATATTGAATTAATTCATATCCATTCTATATTGATTATCACCTAGAGATATCCATTACATTTACAAAGATCCTTTGTTATTTAACATGGTATCAGAGCCAGGTTAATAAAGGTATCACTTTAAAAGAGGAAGGCTGCCAACTATGAAATCAATACCATATGCCTTTGCAATTTTGTGCCCAAGATGGTGAGAGATTTCAAGTCACCTCATTTTCATCCTCTCTAATGTCTGCAACAAAAGAGTATCTATAAATTTGTATGATGTTCTGCACAGATTTAGTTTCGATAACACTCATTGAGTAGCATTTGGCCATGAAAGAGAAGAGGTAAAAATCAAAAAATTAGTGTTTAGGTTGCTGTGCTTGCTGGCACGTTTTGGCATGAGGGAGCAAGTACCAAAGTGTTGGGCCTATCATTCTCGTAGAGAGTGCTCCTGAGCTTCCCATTTCTACAAATGGTGTAACACTTGTTTAATTGCATGTTTAGTTTGGCATGCAGATGAGCATGTGTAATATTTTTCTTGTAGATCTATTTATTTTTCTTGCAGGGAGACATAGCATAATAAAAGGAAATATGGTTAAAAGTATTTGTTCAGAGCTCATTTTCAAATTGTTTGAAAGATCACTCAAGTCATTCTTTAAATGTATGGATTTGTGGTTTTTTTTGTCAATGCAAATTATGTTGTTGTTAGTAGGCTTAATTCCTTTTGATTACTATCTATGGCATTTTTTCATCTTCTTCACAAGGGCAAGAAAATCCATACAAAAAGTTTCAAGCAGTCAGCGTAGCTTTTGTTATTTCTCAACTAGTTAACAATATACCAAACAAATGCATCATTTATCCATGTGTATATTTTTACTATTTTTCTTAAGTTGAAAATGCTTCCTTTTGAATCTATTTATGTTAAAGCAGGATGTATCAGCATTGACTATAGCACAAAAACAAGTTACATAGATGAAAACTTGCATTGTTGCGCTTATAGCTCACATTTGACACTTGGAGTTGATATACACGTTTCTTTGAGGTGGGTGATAACAAAGAGCTCATCAATTTTCACTGTGTTATCTTCTGGCTACAAGTCTACACCATTCTTCACTATTTTTTATTTATACCTAATACAATTTTATTTTTCAAAATGTTTATCATTGCCACAGTTTTTGACAGTTGGCTTCTTTGTATTAACGCCTATAAGGAGCCATTGGATATTGGAAGATAAAGATTATAAATCTTAGGTAGCTTTTCTGCAAGATTTCTTTTGGATTTGGTTGTGTTACATGAAATCCTGAAGTAAGATGCATATCAAATATATAGTTGTGGCTTTTGTGTTGTGTCCAACTCAGACATGGGCATTTCTGCCTACGGTTACGATTCTATGCATGATGAGCTTGACTTCATTTTTCATGCCCAGCAATGGGAATTGTTGTATGTGCCTCATAGCCTAAATTTATATCTGGTTTAAGAGTTTGACAAGAGAATTGTGTAGAATATTACAACTTTTGAATCTGCTATACTTGGCCTCGCTAAGGCTGATAAGCTTATGAGATCTAGGCCCTAGTGCCCCAAACTTTGGGTCCAAGATTCTGAATCATTTTCCAAATAGTAATACTAATTAGGGTTTTTTTGATGGTTTTTTTGTAAAATATTTCAAAGGCAACACGTAGAAATTTTTAGGTGGCTGGAGATGAGCAATTAATCAATTCTTATTTTATTGCATGTTTTCTCTCCTGCTAGTTCGGATTTGTTTCTCAATAGATAATATTGTGTTTTTCAATTCATATTTGATATTACTCTTCATCTTTCTTCATATATCAATTTCTCACTTAGTATTTTTTAAGTTGTTGCTTGAATTCCTATTTATCTATTCGTAAGTTGCCTTTTCCTTTCAATTATGTAACACTTTTTCTACCTTTTCATTTAGTTATAATAAACTGGAATGTCTCCTATGTACTTTATATTCAAGCCTCAATCAAAGAAAATATTAAAATAATTTTCATGCCACTGACATGACATTTAAGTGACCTGAAACTAATTATAATTTAAAACAAAAATTCGTGGTTGCCCTTCTTTTTTACATACTCTCTGACTTTTCCATTATTAATAGTCATATTAAATTCCTTGGGATCCTAGCAGGGTATCTTCAAAAATGACCCGTATTTTCACAACAATATGCTAGCTAACTAATTCGATTATAAGTTCTAAGGAGAAGAATATATAATCCAACAAGGAAAGCTTAAAGGAAACTAAAAACTTTGGCAAAAATAAAATTAAAAAAATCATCTGAGTTCATCCAATTTCTAGATTTCTTGGGAATTTGGTAGAAGCTCCTCTATTGTCTTGAGTATTTCATGCCAAATTATGAGCTTTCTTGTTAAATGAGCATACACAATTTAAATGGTATACTCTTACAAACTATTAGCTCTTTTATTGTTCGCTTAGCTAATTTCCCTACAGCTACGAGCCGAAATTAACAATAAATATTTGACATATTATCAGTGTTGATCTTCTTAAGTTGGGCACTGATTTCAACCCATTTTGATTGATTTTTACAGATTCTTATAACCAGTTCCATATATTTAATTACATTTAGACACTATCTTTTAATGATTTATTTCAATGTGCTACATATTCTATTTCATATTTGTGATATATGATGAAAGTATTATAACATATGGAGGAACAGTCCATGAGTGGCGTGGCCAATTGAAATGGTTTTAGTTTCAATTTTACACCATTAGATACAAATAATCAGTTTACCAAATGACCCCTAGGTTCATTCGATTTGCATAAAATCTTCATTACATAGAAAATGTTCACAAAATCTATGTCAATGCTCACACATCTTCCTTGACTTACGCAAATCTATGTCAATCCTCACACATTTTCTTGGACTTACACAGGAACTAGGCTGCCCTGCAGCTCTTGTTAAATATGTTATCAACTTGACTTTTCTATTAAAGGCTCTCATGCTAAATTGAAAGCCAGGTAAAGAAAAAGATATTATACACTATTTTGTTGGTACCCTGTGCAGCACAACAAACTTGTTCTTACTATAAGAAAATTTTCTTTTCTTTTATTTCATTGCAGATCTTCTGGTTGCACGGAGGTCTCTCCTCATCATTGGACACACTTGATAAAATTTGAGCTTTGGATCGCATATAGGAAGTGCGTCTATACACATAAGTATAATGTTCTGTGCTACATAGATTTGAAAAGAAGATCACAACCATAACATTCAGTTCTATGCATGATAGTGTCTTAGATCTAGTTCTATGTAGTGTTTTCTATTAGAAGAATTTTCTATCTTGGTTACTAAATAGTTTCTATTTGAAAGTATTTTGGTTGTACTGGCTATGTAGTGCCCTGCCAAGGAACCCTTGGAACTAAGTGTAAAACATGTAGGGGATTTTGTTAAAGAAATTGCATCATTACACACTTAAATTAGGACAACAATGTGAACAACATGAACAAAAATGAACAACAAATCACTATCACTTTGTGCTTGTGCACAAATAGTTGTAAACACCAACGTCTACATGTGAAAATCTGCAATCTCACTTGTTGCCTGTTAGAAGAGCCTCCTATACATTCACCATACCCTTGATGGTGTGTTAAATTTTGTGCAATGATGATGAAATCACCAGAAAAAAGAAGCTAAAATAGTGGCCTAGAGATGATATGTAAATCTTTGGGTAATGCATTAATAAATGTGGCATGGATGAGCATCAATTTTTCTTTGACTTCATGCCAACCACATAAAGGACAATTTTCTTGGACCCTTCAAATTGAATCTAGTAGTTGTAGGGTCAAATCAAACTATCAATGAAGCTCTAAGTTGTTTAAGAGGATAGGTGGGACCTGTGGTGAAAAATGTCATAATTTTGGGTACATTGGTGCATTTGGGAACTTTTTGCATGCTGAAATGAAGACTTGAGGGATTTTGGAGTGCAGTCAAACCTTTGTGGGTGAACATAATACAGACATCAACACCAATCAATATAATCAAATGAAACTCAGATGCAATCGATGAATAATGCATATGCTAAAGTTCTAAACCATTCAAATAGCCCTAATAATTGTTGGACCTAATTTATTGCCAACCACTATAGTGTTCAGCATTTAAAGTTTAATTCTTCACAAGTGGCCATTCACATCAATGCATTTTAAAAAATATATCACGCCTCCAAGAGTCTACCTTCGATAAAATGTGACTGAAATGTTTCTCCAAATAATAGTATCTCCAATATTGTTAGACGTTGAATATAATTTTAGGCTACTAAAGTTATCAAACAATATACTGATTAAGAGAATGTTAGAGATTCATGATTAAATATTGCTATTAATGTCAAAAGTGTGAGCCAGATCACAAGTGTCAGCATCAATGTCAAAATGAGGACTAGAAGAGATGCAATTCCTATATTACAACTAAGCATAATTAATGATGGAGGATTCATGTTAAGTTTTTCAAGGGGTGGTCTATTGAAACATATGTACCAACATAGTATGGCAACATATTATGCAATTCTTCATACAGATCAAATTCACCAAAGGAACTATTTACAAACAGTCAGATATTGGAAAGAGAGAAACTTAAGGAAGAAGATTGCGAACTTCCATTTTGGTATGGAAAAATTGGCAGCATGAAATTACATGCTCAACATCTCTTACACTACAGTCAGCGAATATGGGAGTTCAGTTTTTTATTTGACTTCAATTTAATCAATTCTAAAAATTCAAGTGAACATACATATAAAAGTGTGTAAAGTCTTAGATGATACTCATCAATGGAAAGTTAAAGCAATGTAAAGTTCTTCTTTTCCTGCAACACATATAATAGCAATGTAAACTTATCTTGAAACTTCTTCTTTTCCTGTAACACATATAACAACAATTTTAAGTGCTTGCAAGGTATATACTTATGAATAAATATTACATCTTGATTTAAATGTATGAAAAAAATTTCATTCCTTTTAAGCTTCATTCATCTTGAGGTGCGATTCACCAACTCAAGAATAGTGGCTTTTGTTCTTTAGGATACCTTTAGGGGAAGAGTATGTGAATGCCCCCTTGTGTCTAGAGTCTAGTTTAGAGGAGATGGCTATTTACACTGCTAAGGTTTTTTGAATCTAATTCTGAATAACATTGCTTGCTATTGTTGAATCTAATCTAATGTATATTATAACTAGACTTGTAGCTTATATGTTTTGAAATTGTTGCTAGGCCTTGTAGTTTGTATAATTTGATTGTTGGAGAGCTTCTACAACTAAGAAAGAAGGTTGTTGCATGAGTTATAGCCATGCGCTCGGGTATGAAAATTGTATATTTTTTTATTCTAATGTATATTTTAACTAGACTTTTAGCTTATATGTTTTGAAATTTCTTTTAGTGGCTTCATGTTGTAAGGTCTCTTGAAATAAGACCTTCAGGTGGTTGGTCAAAGTTTTAAAAATAATCTTAGGAATAAACTCAAAGAAAGTATTTTTAAAATATTAAAGTATTTAGCTAGGTCTAAGAAGATTTTTGTACTTTCAACAGTTTTGCTTAGTTTGTGAAAGTTGTAGACCGAAGTTTTCATAGCCCAATTTTTGCTTCCTGCAAAGAATGATCATGTCAGATAACATAAGTGAAGAACAAAACAGGGAGACAATCACTAGATTGTGGTCTAACTTGAAAAGAAAAGGTGATGGAAAATGTTATTGTCCTTGCAATATTTGTAAGGGTTTAAACCATAGAATACTGCTAATCAAAACAGTTAAGACACATTGTAGGGAGAATGGTCACATTGAAGGGGGGCATGACTATCATCCAATAGTAAGTCATTCATTATATCATTTTAACAATTTATATACATATGAAATCACTTGATGATGAGTTGATGATCATGGTTTATTTATGTTAATCAATTTTATATAGGTTGATCTTCCCAGGGAAGTACATGATATGAACCAAAACAATCCGAAGAATATGGTTTTTGAAGTGGAGGAACATGGAGGTGCAAATATCCAAGGTGAAGATAATGATCCCATGGAAGATGATGATCATGCGCTAGAAAACACAATTGAAGAGGATGGTATAAATACATTGATCCATGACACATCTAGTCCAAGTTTATCTGATCATGATGCTGATGATAGCCTCAATGCACCTCTACTTCAGAAGGCATACGAGCCCCTATACAAAGACTCCCAAACAACTCTTCTCTCTATTGTATTGTTGTTGTTGAACTTGAAGGTTATGAATGGTTTATCCAACATAACAATGTCACATATGTTAAGGTATGTCATATATGTCTTTATAGTTAACAAAGGGTGAATAATGTACCACTAATATTGTTTATATTAACAACTTATATTTTTTGCTATAGATTGATAGGCGAGTTTCTATTACCATCATCAAATATTCTACCTCGCTCATATTGATAATTAACTGTTGTTATGAAAGATATTGGAATGGAGTATGAAGCAATACATGCTTGTCCCAATGATCATATTATATATTATAAAGAACATAAATTTTCAACACAATGCCCTATATGTCATACAAGTAGATATCAAATAGATCGACTAACAAAAAAGGTGCCTCAAAAGGTTCTTCGTTACATCCCCATTATTCCACAGATGCGACAATTATTCAGGTGTAGTAGCTTGGCTCAATTTATGGATTATCATGCATTCAATAGAAGTCAAGATGACATTATTCAAATCCCTGTGGATGGTTCAACATTTATGCAAATAGAGGAAAAGTGGCAACACTTCAAAGAAGAACCTCGTAATCTCAGGCTTTCATTGGCAGCAGACGGTGTCAATCCATTTGGAGAGATGAGATCTGTTTACTCGGTGTGGCCTATTTTTGTTATCAACAATAACATTCCTCCATGGATGTCAATAAAGAGGGAGCACATTATGTTGGCAATGATTGTTCCAGGTATCTTATCATTTGATAGTTATTAATTTACATGTACTTACAAATCTTGCAGTGAAATGGTCACAATAATTATGTAATGTTACTGTTCATTCAAGTAGGTAAATATCAAGTAAAAGATATGAATGTATATATTGAGCCTCTTATCGATGAGTGGGTGGAGTTATGGAATGGTGTCACTATGTATGACATGTCTAGACGAATAGGACTAAGACAATTTCAATTCCATGCAATACTTGCATGGACACTACATGATGCCCCAGGGCTAACACATTTTTGTGGTATGTTATAGTGAATTCAAGTTGTGCACAATAATTCTAATTATAAAAATCAACATATTTAATAATCCAATTATATCATTATCTTGTAGGTCTTCAAACAAAGGGAAAATTTGCATGTCCAGTTTGTGGTCCAAAGATGAAATCTCGTCATTCAAAAAGTTTAGGAAAGCACGTGTTTGATGAGTGTAGACCTTTCCTCCATAGGAATCATAAGTATCAAAGTACAAAAAAGCATCTTTTCAATGGGAAAGAAGAGACTACATCAAAGCCACGAAGAATGACACCTTGCCTATGGAAGTTGGAATATAATAGAATTAATCATCAAGGTAATGCCATTCCACCTAATGGTTTATGTTTGTAATTTTTATATTTCTATTGTGATTTTTGTTTACTAATTATGTAATTGATGATCATGAAGGTCGTCAAGGCAATACTGACAACCTTCCAAAGGGACTAAAAAGCTATCCCAGACAATTTAGTAGGTTTCCCTACTACGAGCACTTACAAATTGTGCATTTGTTTGATACTATGCATATTGGAAAGAATATAACAAAGACATTGTGGAAAATATTGGATGGAAGGCGTGACAAAGAAAAAATTGTCAAAATTTGTAAAGACATACATGAATCCAGTCATGCATTGAAGAATTTCATTCACTCAAATAGCAACAGAGATCATATTAATATAAGTGCCCTTCCATGGTTATTAACGAAGAAGCAAAGTGATGTCATAAAAGAAGTCATACAAAAAAACTGATTTCCCACAAGATTTGCTACGAACATAAACAATATCATATCAAAAAAAGTGAATTTGGGCCAGGGCTCAAAATGCATGATTGGCATACTTTCGTCAAAGTAAGTTATGTTCTTTTTTATTTACAATATATTCATAAACTACGTGTACTATTCATTATGTTATGTTAGAAAACAATGAAATGATTGGTTTATAATTATTGCAGTACATGCTTCCTCTATCTCTCCCAAAGCACTTCAACAATAACATCAAACAAGTGATATACAATCTTGGAAAATATATGAGGTAAGCAGTAATATTTGTTCAATTTTTTGTATATATTTATTATATTTGAGATTTTTTTTTCTTGCTATGTAATCTATTGTATTTTATTTTGTAAAGTCTCATATCTATATTGTTTTTTTTGACTTGAATCTCTTAATGTAGGTGGTTGTCATCTAAAGAAATCCATAAAGAAGATATAAACTATTGGAAGAGAAGAATTCCTCATTTACTATGTGAAATGAAAAAGTGTCTACCTCCAACTTTTTTCAATGCACAGGAACACTACCTCATACACCTAGTTGATGAGATTGAATTGTGTGGACCTGTACACACTAGGTCAATGTGGATGGTTGAGAGGCATTTGAAATCTTTGAAGGCTTTGGTTTGACAAAGAGCACATCCTGAGGGTTCTATGGTAGAGGGATATATGGTATACCAGACTATGGTGTATATTACTGAATATCTTCCTAAGTTTGCATCAAATATCCATGTAGATCGCATTTGGGATCTCAAGCCTTTTAAAAAATTAGAAGGGGAGTACTTGATGGGGAAAGGTACATTGAGGAAAGTGAGAGGTAATAAATTATAAGATGTTATTGTAATAAATTATTTCTTAATCTTCAAAATAAATCAATTGTAAGTTTTTCTATTTTTTTTTTGTACAGGTGCTTGAGAGTGGGATGCACTACATTTGTATATTGCAAACAATCTGGATTGGATGACGGTATGGATTGAACAATGTCAACATTTTGGTCACACATTAACATGGGAAGGTGTATCTTCATTGGTTAAAGAAGCTCATTGTAATGGAGATTCCAATGTTATGCAAAGGGAAATAGATTTAGCACATGGTTCAAGAGATTTCCAGGTACGTACAAATTTATTAATCACCTGTATGTTTATCAACTCATGATACAATAATTTTGACATGTTTCACATATTATTGCAGGTTAAACACCACAAGGCTATGTTCTGTAATGGTTAGAAATTTTGCATCAAAGTGTTGGATGACACAAAGAAAAATTGTGATTCAGGAATAACTACAGTCTTTCAAGTGACTAATATTTCATCTAGAAATGACTTACATCCTCAACAGTTTGAAAATCGATACTATGGCATTTTGGATCAGATACTTGAGTGTGACTTTAGTTCCTTCAAATTAGTACTCTTTGTTGTCAAATGGTACAAGCTACAACTTAATCCAAATGATCCTGATAGAGCTATTATTGAACATGATAATGGATTTACAATGGTTAATACAAGGTCATTTGAGCCAGTTGAGGATGAGCCTTATGTTCTTCCAAGCCAATGTGAGTGGGTATTTTACTCAGAGGTTCCACATAAACCGGGTTGGTCATTTGTTGTTAGACATGAACTGAGAGGAAGGCAAATAAAGTATAATGTGATGGAAGAAGAAGATACTGAAGAAGTAGAAGATGATGTAGATGGTGATCATGATCGACAACTATTGGATGATGTTCCTGACACAAATTTTCATGAAGAAGAAGAAGTAGATGATGACAATGATGCTGCTACTGATGATGATGATGAAGATGATTTTGATGTTGATGATGATGTTGATGAGGATGATTATGATGATGATGACAATGACAATGACGATGATGGCGAGGATGATGATGATGACGATGACAATGATGATGACGAGGATGACAATGATGATGACGACGATGATGATGATGATGATGATGAGGATGATGATGATGGAATTTAGAGGTATCCCATCAATCCTTAATCTATTTAATATTCATTTCTTGATAGAAATATATTTGTCTTTTATATATGGTTACATAGTTTATTCATTATCCATTTAAAAGCTACAAGTTTCAACTACAAATAGAATACTGCTAATCTAAATTAACTATTAATCTAAATTAATTAAATAAAACTATTTAAAACACATATTGATGTGTGAATGTATTGAGCCTTATTTTCTTTCAAGTCAAAAGCATTTGTAAGTGTTTAGTTTAGAAAAGGGAATTCATTAAATATCTATAAAAGGGAGTTGTACCTAGAATAAAATTCATAGGGAAAACATAATATAAGTGCTTACCCAATTTTTTGGTTAATAATTCTGCCTTTGTAGGTGATGCAAAGACCCTAGGTGGACTTGCAATCATTCATAATAAGAGGGACTTCCATAGTGTTCTCACAACACCAACCAAACATCTTCATAAGATCCCTCTCCTTGATCCAAGCCAACTCCATAACCTATCAGAGTGCACACCAAATCCTTATGCCACCTTAGGTTCTACATCTTTGGAATAATCCCATGAATGTCCCTCAATCCATCCAATGGATTCATCCAAGCAATCTAATCAACAAACTATCAAATGCTCACAATGCCTCAATAGGTGCCAAACTTGACTTCACCTTAACTAGGTATTTCCTCCACCTCCACACACATACAAAAACTTCAAATAGCATGGACCCAAGGTAACTAAGCCCTCAACTCATCAGCTAATACAAAAACCCAATTTTAGCCCTTCTCTAGGCCTACTTTCCTAGTAGACTTATAATGTGAGCCTGATTTAAGTGTTTTATTGTGTACCTTTTAATTTTTTAAATTTTTATGTGATTCTAATGATAGATGTGATAATGATTATGATGCGATTATGCTCACGATAATTGAATTACAATTGCAAGAAACTGAACCCCTTTCAGGAGCATCCCGCACAATCTCATGGATCGACAGGTATAAGTCAATACTCCTTATAGACAGTCTACTTAATACACTTATCAATAGTAAGATTGATGTCTTCTAAGATCTCTCCCATTTTTAGGTACCAACAAATAGGTATTTTTTAGAAGTGTCTTCCTCGAGTGAGGGAAATATAGGAATAGAAGAGGAAAGTGACACATGTAGTTTATCTAGAACAGGGAGATTAACTAGAGGTCAAAGGACTAGAAGGAAATTCAATAAATGCATGAAATTTTTCCTTGCTCAAGGGGGGTCATGTTCTTATGATGATGAGATGGAAGGTGACATCAAGGCGCCCTTGAGGTACCAACATCTACAAAAACATTGGGTACCCAAGGAACTTCCTCCAATAAACACTGATTTTTGTGTTAACGAGAGGATATATCGCATAGCACCATCATCACTACATGGTTTGGGCCTATTTTCTATGGATGGCATAAAGGTGTCTTACAAAAAAGTTTTTGAATTGATGGAGTATGTTGGACCATGTTATGATTACAAAAGTTGGATGCATATTGTTCAATATAAAAAAAGTATGCGTAGGTATGCCCTCTCAAAAAATTATATACAACAAAAAGACAATAATCAAAGTAAAAGTGTGGCTATATACATTGATGGAAGGCCAAAAGCAACAGGGCATATTGCAGGTTTTATAAATAGTACATGACCTAGGTCAACTATAAAGCAACCCAATTGCATATTTGAGGTGCGCGAGGGAAACCATTTATTCATCTGTGTGATAAAATCAATACGTGCAAGGGAAGAGCTTCTTATTGGTTACAATTTGAACCACATAGATACAAACGAGGCTACTATCATGGGGGTGGTACATACTATTAAACCAACTTCTAATCAATGACTCCAACATACCATTTAGTCAATAAATGTTTGGCTAACATTTTTATACTTGATCTTTGACACAGGGGCACAATATGGAGCAACCACCCAGAGAGGATGTTGGCAATGTTCTCAACTCATCTACACATGAGCAGGTAAAACTCATTGTAATTGTGCAAACTAGATAGAAGCAAAATGTTATTTTTTAAATGTTGTTTTCTTCATTGTTTTGGATTAATTTTGATAATACTAATACTATTGTTGTCACAGAGGGCTATTGGTCAGAGGGAGGGAAAGGAACCTGCAGTCCCTAATTAGCAGCCCCCCCCTGAGGAGGACCCTTTTTATATTGATTTAGCAGACACCAATGACCCGATCGGTTCAACTAGAAAGTTGCTAAAGAAAATTGGTAAAGAAATTTTACATTTGGCAACCATAAAGCCTACTAAGGAAATAAGAGAAAGGGGATCTAAATTGATGCACACCTCTGAAACCTCAAAAGTAAGTATTAATGAAATTTTTAATTATAGCAAGAGTTCAATAATGGTTTTTATGTTATACTCTTTTATGTCATTAATTAAAATATGGATGCGTTGTCTTTACAGAGTTTTTTGCATGATTTTGAGCCCCATTCCCATGATGAGCATGTTGCAGGTGGTTCAGGTAGATCGCATGTTCCATTCCCCACTTCTATTTTCCACTAAGAGTATATAGGAATGATCATAATCATTGACAATACATGCTCGAATAATCCTTTTTTTTAATGCTCTAACAATCTTCTCCATGCTAGTCCACACATTCTATATTTATGCATGCTCTAACAATTTTATTCTTCAGCTTCACATCAATTGAATACTATGATGATGCAGCCTCCATCCAAGACAACCACAAATCTCTTTCCGACTGCTGAGTCAGCAACATGTAGCTTACAGGCATCGACTGTTGCACCATATGTTGGTACACAAATCCCTCTTTTTCTCTCTTATGATAGCAACAAATTTTTTTTTTTTTTACAACTTTTTAACATCAATTATCATTTGTTCTTTTATACTTTGTGACAAAGACTTATGAAACTTATGAAACTTTTTGCAATAGGAGTTGCAGCATCATTTCCTGGATGTTCCTATGTTCCTAGTACGAGAACGATGAAGGATGTCATATTGATCATCAGCGATGATGAAGTCATTCCATTAAAAGTAGCCAAAGTTCCAAGTACTTTAAAGTTATTATTATTCTATAGTGATATAATAGTAATTTATTTTTTGATCACTCTTCATCGACTAATGATCCCATTATTGTTTTGTAGGGAATGATGTTTTTTGGAGAAAACTTAGTGATGAGTGTTTGCAAATATTCAAGCCCACCCTGTGTACCTGGTAGAACATTATATCCTACCTAAAACCCCAAACCACTATTTTGATTTCATATCATTACTATAATAGTTTTCCTTTTCATCCATTTCTTGAACTATATTAAAGGTAGCTTCACTTCATTTATGAGTCTAACATGTTTTTTTTTACTTAAAAGGTGGAATAACCAACACAAACCATTGAAGGATGATCGTATAGAGAGCATGACCCAACTCTTTGGACCTCATGCATTCGAGAGAAACAAGCTCCTTGAAAAATATGGTTTATGTTTGAAGTATATTAGGGACTAGTACAAAAAAAATTTACGGGATAACCGAGGTACGAGTGTCCGCCCTATGTTCTTGAGGCTGAGTAGCAGGCTCTGATTTTGGATGGAAAGTATAAAGCTGACAAGAAAAATAATATTACACCAGTGGAGAGTACAACAAGGTATGTGATACTATTGAGAATCTAATTATGTACTAATTAACCTCTATATTTATACTATCTAACATATTTAAAACTTTTCATAGATTGCTTGACACATCAAAGGCAATAAAGGCAAGACTAGAAAAGCAAGGGACACACAAGCTTGGCTTTGGTGGTTTTTCAAAACTTCAAGCAAGAGTTGTAAGTATTAGTAAATGAAAAATTGTATCAAATTTTGTATATCATGTGATGGGAAATGCTAGGATAGACTAGCTTATCTATGCTCCTAATCCTCAACTTGGATCTCAGTGTTCCTCCACACCAATATATGATGCAGAGTAACATACTTTGGAAGCACTGGTGTAAGATAAAACTCCTAGGCTTAGTTTTCCACTTCCACCAAGATATTTCTCTTATCTCCTAGTATCGTATGCTTCTATAGGATCTCCTAATAGGATTAGATCATTAACTAAATCCTATTCACTCTTTACTACAAGAGTCACACCTTGAAAACTCCACCTTGGATGATCCACACCTTACTTTTGGTTCTCTTTCTCACTTTCACTTAGATGGATCTAAGTGCCAAATCCACTAAAACATCACAAATTTCAAAATTCATTGTGGGGACCTTCTTCACATTGAATTCATTTAGATTCCATCCCATTTTACTAATTTGGGAAGGTCCTTGGCTCTTAGCTTTATCATATTCAAGATTTCATCCAAACCCTTAACACATAACATGAAAAAGTCTTCAAAATGACTATAGAACACGTCTCAACCACTGTGTCAACACGTTTTAGGCTTCAAGTATGAATATTCCTTAAAAAATTGAAATATCACTTCAAAAATAGAGTTTTCCAACCACTTAATCAACTCAAACTTTTTACAATATGCAACCAATGCTTGGAGATTCAAGACATCACTCCATTAGGTGTCTTCTCCACCATTATAGGTTCTATTTGGTCAAAAATAACCTTCCAAAATTAAAGGAATCCAAGGCTATCCATGTTGCATGGAATATTTGCAATAAGTGCAAAATGTTGTTATGACAACATTCTTACAACACTTGGCAACTTTGATAGATGCCTTAATCCTATATTATAGGCTTCTTATCCTCACATATTTTGAGGATCCAAGATAATTCATGATCATCATATTAATTTAATAAACATTAACCATTATTATGCCTAAGAACTAATCTACTATTACAACATTTGCTCCTTTAATTCATGGACCCAACTCATCACATAAGGCTGCATACTAGTTAATTCTCCCTTGTACCATTCAAGGCCTCATATACCCAACCTTGACACCAAGTGCTTTGGACAACTCCAACATAAATAGAAACCAAAACAAACATCAACACAACCCAAAACAAATCAGGTCTAAGGAAAACTTGATGTTACTAGTGACAGGGCAGATTGCAGCACTTGACCTTTATTCTACACACCCAACCAAGAGTGAAATTGGATCCTCTATGACTCCCAAAGACAAAAGATAGTTTAGAACAACTCCAATATGACCAAAATATGGTGTAGCAAGGGTTGGAAACCCTACTAACTATTTACCATTTCCTTTTGATATTTTAACTACCCTCCATTGGTTGATGAAACAATGCAAGTAAAATTCACCATACCACGCAAAAATGCAGGGCTCAAAGTTCAAGAGATGCCTCACAAAAGAGGATAAGAGAATTGGCTTCCAACAAGGCTATAGAGCCATGGATGAATGGCTACGAGCTGAAATCAGTGTGGAAGGTTCTAATAATGATGCATCTGAGCCACAGGTAAATAAGCTAAATGAAATTTATTTCAAGTTGAATACTTTACCAATTAGTCTATTTGATGTTAAGTTCCAATATAAAGTGAGTATATCTATTCCAAGCAAGCAATGATAACAATGTGTAGGATGTTGGAATGTAGCCTGACAATCCTTCTACACAATCTGTGGATGCCGAAGGTTCACATGATGTGCATCCCAGTGGTGGAGGTATACATTTGCTATTAAATCTTTTATATGCAATTGCAATTGGTGTTTGAATTAACATAACATTTTGTATAGTAGTTGTAGAGGATCGAGGGGTCGATGTTCATGACCGTGTTGATGTTGAGTCCAGACAAAATGATGTGGTTAGATCAGGTAAAGAGTGCCACAGTTATGCTATTTAAAATAATTAAATACTTGTAACAATTATAATAAATTATTTTTAATTTAACTCTTTTATTTGTTATTACAGAGGACCCCCCTTTGCAACAGCATAGGAATTTGAGATCGTCAAGAATAGAGAACATAATAACTAATGAGGGGGGAATTGATGATGAAACTGATGCTCCTCTTAGAGCTCACATAGAAAAAAGAAATAGAAAGGAAAAAAGAAATGATTGTCATCTACATACCTTAATTGATAATGACTGAATTTTATGTCTCAATGATTTTAATTATGTGCTAATGAATGTTCATGAATTATGTGTTAATGCAGAATATTGATGAATGTTGCATGTTAACGAATCTAATGTGTTAATGAATGTTATCATGTGATATTGATTGAATGTTACATTTTATTAATGGTTGAAAGAATGAATGAATGTTTGATGTTAACGGGGAATGTAGAGTGATGTTAGGGGGAGGGGGGTGGGGTCAAATGAGCTTCCACCTTCACGTGGTTGGCCTTGTTTAGTAGAGAATATTAAACTATTCTCAAAACAAAGTGAAGCTCAATAAGATACTAAATATTTCTCTATTATGTCCTATGTTTAGACTATTGTCCTATGCATATAAGGCTTCATGCTTTGAAAAGCTAGACAAAGCTTATAGCTAATTGAGTATAAAGATGCCTTGAACAAATAATATACCAATTTTCAATGGAACCAAAGAAATATCAGCCAAGCCGTGGGTTCATAAATTAGAATCTTTCTTGGCACTCAATCCTATAGAAGAGAAGGCAATACAATTTTCTACCATGCTCTTGATGTTGAAGTTGCACCTCCTTTTGAGAAATACAATAAGAACTTCAAGAATAAAAAATTAGATGATGAATTAGATGTGAAGGCTCCTAATTAGCCTAAAGTCACATCTCCTAAGTTAGGAAAAGAATCAAGTAACAAGTTAAGAAGAATGAATCTTTGTTTTCATTGCAAAGAAAATTGGAAACCAGACATAGGTCTCTTGGTAAGGGTAAGACATACCTTATTGAGGTGAATTCTAATGCGGGCAGCGATGAGGATAAATGGGTGGTTTTATTGGCTTCATTGTCATGGAAAACCTATGGTCATTGAGTTTCTCCTAGATTCCAAGTGAATTTAGACATTCCTATTATTTGATGGTAAATATATGTAGACATAGCAGATAATAATTCAAGTTAGTTCAATTCATATGTATCTATAAATGACCTTTTTGATGAAATGATTGCTCCTCTAAATGTCTCTTCACTTGTTGAGAAGTGGTGGTGAGCCCATGATTTGTGAGAGGACTAGACAAAAGGAATTTTTGTGCTAATTTGGAGAACTTCTTGGAAGCTGTCAAGGATGAATGATATCTTAAAGATGTCTATGATGATTGCTACATTCAATGGTGCAACTGCAATAAGAATAATACTAGTTGATCTGTGTGTGAAGTTGGGCGCATTTGAGTTAGAGTAGTTGGTAGTTCTCAAATGTTCTAGCTGCTTGTTCCCATTCATTTGATTAAAATTAAAGCTATGCTATAGATTATCATTGAGGAGTCAACACTTTTGGGCAAACAAGACAAATTTACTCATGCCAAATATTGGTAAGTGGTGTAAAAAGTACAAATCTAATTGCCACTCCAATGCATAGTGCTATGTACAAAAGACCGATTCGTGCATATGTAGAAGCAAAGGGTTTCCATGAGCTAGAGCTGGAGAATTTAAATCCTAAAGCTACTTGTCTCTATACAACAACCACAAAATTTAAACTAAGAAAGAGGAAAAATTGAAGCCTCACTTGAAAAAGGAAGAACGAGAAAAAAACCAAGTTAGGAAGTGAATGGGAGGAAGATTTTCAGAATCTAACCTTAATAGACCACCAAAAATAGTGGTAACAAGATACAAGGAGAGAAAATAGTTTTTGACACTTGGAAGGAATAGAAGCAGTTAATTTTTTGAGTCCTCCTTCTATCACAAATAAAATGAGTACGTGGATTGATGATTATTATGAGATTGTTCTTACTGCATCTCAACGTCATACATTGAGGATGACATAGTAGGCATTGAATCTAGGGGTCATCATTCAGATTATGTG
Organism: Cupressus sempervirens; assembly: GCA_028749045.1. NCBI lineage: Eukaryota > Viridiplantae > Streptophyta > Pinopsida > Cupressales > Cupressaceae > Cupressus > Cupressus sempervirens. The sequence continues at coordinate 73,598,672 of CM053784.1, read as the reverse complement.
AAGTTTCTTGGAGATAAGGATGTTGATCAAAATTATCCTTCACCTTTTAAAAAGTACATGACATTGACTAGCATGTCAGTGTTTGTGCATGCGAAGAGTAATATTTCTAATGTCAGTCAATCAAAGAATGCATTGTGTGTCAAATCTAATCACCTTGAGGAAGATAGACAAAGAGATGTGATGGTGAAGGATAGGAACAAGTAGGTGAGAAAATGTTTTGATGAAACTATGGCAAGCAAAGAACTAGGGAAATTAAGGGATTGTGTTGAAGATGTTGAAAGAGCTCTATGATATCTAGGCATGCCAAGACGATAGCTTCACAAGAAAGAGAGAAGTTGCAAAAAATTAAATAGGAGAGATTGTTCAGACTAAGTATTGTAATTAAAATATTGCTTCAAGAACTTCACTCACATTTACCTTGTCAAAAATCTCAACATATAGCATTGAAGTCCTTTAAGGATGAGGTAACAAGACAGTAAGCAAGAATAGATCAACAACTATATATTGTAGGACCTTGGATTGATATAAGCAAAAAAATTATAAGTTGATAGATGTTCATGAAAACATAAAAAATAGAAAATCAAGGTGTAGGAACAAAACACTTCAAGGAACCAAAAGACAAAGGAAGAAATGATAAAGTGGACAACCTAGCTAAGACCTATGACCTGAAACATTGTCTAGAGAAATCAGACAAGGAAAGTTTGAAAAAAGAGAGATTTGACTTTAGAAACAAGGATAACTTTTAGCTTGTTAATAATCCCTTATTTGAGGTTAGAGCTAATGTTTGATGTTCCCTTATATGACTCCTAAGGGTCTGTGACTAAATCCTTATATTTTAAATCACAATAAACTTCTTTCTATTATTACTTATACTCAATTCTTTATTTTACCACAAATAAATGTTAGGTATTAATAACAATATTTTTTGGGGGTAGATATATCAATGCAATTGTGCATGTATCTTGATGTTATGTACAAGTAATATCACCCATGCTTATGATATATTCTTTAATTCACTGCTAGAGAGATGCAACTAATCTTTCATAAAGAATATAGATGAACAATATGCAAATGTCTTTTTAAGTAGTTATGATATCTTCAATCAAACTTTGATAACCAAAAACACTTCCAATAATGATGGAAATGACTTTGTGAAAATTTCCAATCCAATCAATATCAAAGACTAAACAAGGATTATATATATTGAAGTTGGAAGTATAGTGATAGTCAACTAAATGACCTAATGTCATAGATCCTGGCAATCTAATGTTGATTACTGATCTGCAATAAGTATCATTAGAATTTTTGTAGAGCAATTTGCAAGACCAAGTAATCACTGTTATAGATTTATCATAATGTAAAAGTGATATGTACCATACTGGTCTAAAGTTATTCACTGTATCTAACATCTGCCTTATTGAAATGTGATATGATTGATTCTGTTTGGTTTGTAAAGATGTTGGATATTTATTTGATCTCTGTCTGATATAATATCTTTGTAATGTTGATGACCCAATGATGGGTGATCTGTACTATTGCAATTTCTGACATAACTCTTGTTACTTATGTGATATATATGTCACTATTCCTGATCTTAATCATTGTACTCATGGGATCTAGCTTTCTGATGTCTAGTGGATTACTACCACTTATGTCTGTATAAAATATAAAGTAATCTTCTATTTGAATAATTTCCTTGGACTAGTTATTGATGCCTTTTTAATATCATTTGAAGAATTGCAACTCTTCATTGCATCTTTTAGTATTTGGATCCTCTATCATTATTGCACCCTTCTGGATAACTAATCTATGATTAGTATTTGTGATCAGCATGATATAATTTAAAGAGAAAACACTTACATTTTAGTATCAAGCTTGTTTTTTGAATGAATGGAGAAAAACTAGTGACATATCCATTTCAGCTTTGTGTTTTTTACTATTAGTATTTGATTATTAGAACATAACTATACATCCTTGTGAATTGGAGTTTCAGAAAATATTTAATATTATTTGGATTTCTTTCTTATTGTAGCAAAGGTTATGGAGGCCCTGAACATTCCAAGAGGTGTTCGGCATGTGCTTTTTTGAACACTTAATACTGACAGGTATTTTAAGTTTTAATAATATGGATCTATATAATTCTAGTTTTAATACAATCTTATTGTAGGTTGATAGATTTTCTTAACAAGTTTTCAAAGTGTTTTCTATAAAGTCATTGTTCACTCCAGTTTGATCATCCTGACTTTTAGCTGCAGGTGCCTTGCCTTTGGTCAAGTATAAAGCTTTCCTTAGGCCCATGTAGTATGGTGGGTAATTTGTTGGGTTTATCCTTACCAATGAAAACTTTGATGTGACCCTTACTGTATGCTTTTACCATGCATTACATGAATAAAAAACTAGCAATACTACATTGATGTGCAATGGGTACATTGAAGAGGTAGAAAATCAAATAGAAAAATACATTGTTCTATGTTTTGCATGTATTTATGTAATACATGATTACTAGGCACCATTACGAATATCTTCCTTATTTTTCCAATGAGAAAGGACTCTAATTGGAAAATTTAGGAGCATATCTCATGATTTCTATCTTCCTCTTGCTACCTCTCCCTATCTCCATCTTTGCTTTAGCTCTCTCTACTTATTTTATAACCTATTTATCCATCTATCCCTATCACCCTCTTTTTATATCTCCTTATATCTTTCTCTCTCATTAACCATATATATATATCTCCTTATCGCCCCTTCTCCTTATTCCTCCATATCTCTTTATTTGTTCCTCTCTATCTTTCCTACTTTATCTCCCTGAACATCTTAGCTTTTAGAGAAGCAAAAAGCTTCTGCTAGTCATGATCAAGTGAAGCAAAAGGCACTGTAAATTGAGAGCATGTGGGCACGAGTAGAAGAAATGGAGAAGGTTTCTAGGGGTACCAGTGGTGTCCTCAAGGAAATGTAGCAGAAGCTTGAAGATATGGAACAGGAAACATTAAGACAAAGACAATGTGCAACAAAAAATGAGCAGGAGCTCTGCAAAGTTAGGCATGATTTTGAGGTTCTAAGGTCTAGTATTGATAATTTAGTTGGTGCACAAGAGTCTCTCTTGTCCTTTGAGAAGTGAATCCAAGAAATGGAGAAAATTTTGGAAGGGTAAGCCTACTCATCATCTGTTATATATGTTTTATTTGGGCCAACTATCTTGCTTTTTGAAGCTGACTTTTGACTGATCTAAATTTACTAGGTATAGGTTTTCATTGAATGTTCTCATTTTTAAAGAAATCTTAATGTTTTCTTATTGTATTTCATTTGCCGTCATCATTTTATCAAATGTTAAATAAGCTATATCTTTGTAGGGTAGACATCATGCAATACAGATGAGAATGTGTAGTAGGAATTTAGAATTTAATGATATGTATAGGCCATCAACCAATTCTAAATACCATGTTATTGCTTTCTATTTTAATATAAAATGGTATGTTCAAAAGAAATAGAATTATAGTGAGGAGCACTACTCTTGATTGATTTGAAGCAGTGTTTACAATGAATATGGTCCATATAGTTTTTTAGTCATGAAAGTTAGCCACATTTTTAAGATATCAAAATATGTAAATATAGGTCATGGAAGATATTAATTTATTAAAAGAACATTAAGCATTCATTTTTACATGTGAAACAACATTTATTTTCTCTAGATTTTCATTACTCGAATTTATCAAAAGTTCCAGGTCAAAAAAATTCATGGAGGGGAAATAGACTTTGCTGATTATTTATTTATGAAATTTAGGCATGATTGAGTGAATGCTGTAAGTCTATCCATCAACACCAGAATATGAGATATTTATCTTCTATAGAATGAGATGCATGATGTAGAATTACATTTTTATACATTTTCTAAACAATTATTTACTCAGACGTTAGGTTAATTTCATTTCTCAGGTTGAACTAACATATTTTTGTTTTTATAATTTCAGTTTTATGTGTGTACTTATTAAAATTAGTAAAAGGCTATTGAAATATCCCAGAAATTGCACTTTTTTTTCAGAATTACAGGCTTATAATATTTGTCCATTCTTTTTTCATTATGCCAGGCCGACTCAATTCTGTATTACAACATTACTTTGAAGCAGTTGAATTTCATCTCTTTAGCCATTTTGTTTCTTAAATGATTAATCTGGATTGCTCTATATCCTAACATATTACATATGATAAGAGGAAGCTTTGTGAGAGCTTTATATACTAATAGAAGTCAAGTCACAGAGTTTGCTATATATTCTAGTTCAACATTGGATACAATTTTTATGATTGGTAACAATATTCACTTTGTTTTCACCAATCAAAATCATCCACAAATAGAATGACACACTACATGATAAACAAAATAAAAAGATGTTAGAAAATGATTGATTATGATGTTCTTGTTCATGATGGCTGGAGCACGCATTTTGGTCACTATTTCTACTTTTTTGAGTCACTTAAACCTTTCAAAATTATTTTTATGCTGGGAACTCTAGGTTATAGTCTTAGAAAAGTATTTTATTCATCAACAATTGCTTCAACCTAGCTTGTAGGTGAAGTGCACACAATGTTCTTATTGCTCAAATAAATTTGATCCTTTCTTAGATTTGAGCCTAGAGATCATGTGAGCAGATTCCTTGTTGAAAGCATTATCCCATTACATGATAGTGGAGCAGTTAGATGGGGGTGTGAAAAGATATCAATGTGAATGATGCAAAGTAAAAGTGAAGGCTCTAGAACAACTCAAAATTGATAAAGAACCACATGTTCTTGCAATTCATCTCAAGCACTTCAGTGTAGTTGGATCTTGAGGAAAAATTGACAAAAAAGTAGACTTTGGTTGTACGTTGGATCTCAAACCATTTGTTAGCAGTTCACATGTAAGTAGCCCTTACAATATTATTTGCCAGTGGATCACATTTTCAGTGGAATCTAATAATATAGTTTTTGTAATATTTACTGGTTTTTTAATAAATTTTGCACATTTGAATGATATTCTAGTTTCTCTGTCTGTTGATCAATCATAGGAGGGAAATTTTAAGAACACTCTTTATGGTGTTCTTGTTCATGATGGCTGGAGCACACATTTTGGTCATTATTTCTGCTTTATTCGTTCATCCACAGGCATCTAGCATGCTTTAGATGATAATCGGGTATACATTTGCTATAGTTGTGAAGACATGTTTAATTTTGTGGAGCAAGCTCATTATAATTTATGTATAACAAAATACACAAAAGAACTACAATTTTATGTAGAACCTTTTCTTTATATGGTAAAACTAATTATACTGAAGTTTCTTAGATTGATTGAAGTTATTCTTCTGACATTTTGTACTCTAGGTCTATTTAGTCAGTGAGAAAAGTGTGCTTTCCCAGAAAGCTTACATGCTATTCTATATACAAGATAAGAAAACTAGCATTCAAATAGTAGGTGGGTCTGAATCTCAGTATAATGGCTCTAAACTAAAGAAGAGGGTGTCATTGAACATTGGACATCCAAAGGAAAACCACTTACAAGATTCATATGCCCCCCAGGTGACAAAAAACATGCATTCTTTCCAAATGACAACAATCTCTTTTAGTGTTGCAGGTGTAAACAAGATATCCCAATAGGTAGAAAATTTGTCAAATGTCAATTTCATTTCAAAAAGTCTAGAAAAGAACACAAGTTCTGGCCAGTCATCCAGTAAATCCAAATCATCAGCAGATCATGATGCTACATTACAAATGGTGCCTCCAAGAACCAATGGTATTAAAACAAATAATGTCTTCTAGTCAGGTCATACCATAAGTAATGGATGCACATCGAATGGGTCTAGTAATAATGTTAAGAAGCAGGAATCTGAAATAAAGGGAATTGTTTCTATGGGTAATTTTAATATTATGGTTGTTAGACATTCTCAGAATTGTGATGTGAGCAATGATAATGAGAACTATATTGGTAGAAATTCTGAAGCTTATTCAAAAATTAATGCTAATAGATCATGAGAATGTTAAACATTCTACAAATGGTTTGACAGGTATTATTACTCGACATCATGCTACTAAACTTCCAAAAAATGATTCAAATGGTAAACTTGTAGTTGGTGAGCATCTAGAGAATGGTAGTGTGATCCACAATTCTATAGATAATGAGAGTGAGGCTGCTAAGCTCCTATCTTTGGAAGATGGTTCCTTATTTCAGGTGCTTTTTTTTTGTATTAATGTTGTAGTGTATATGTTTGTTTTTGAGAAAATTTCTTTTAGTCCTAATGAATCTTGCTATGTTCCTTTTGGCATGGAGGCAAAAATGGTACTTTTCTCTATAAGGGAAGGGAAATGAATGGGTCATGTGTAAAAGCTATGCATCCACATAAGTTGCAGAAATATAGTCAAGAAACTAAATGTATTTCTAGCCAAAAGTACCAAAAACACCATGGCTGAAGGCACAACAGGCTGAATATGCTTGCGGCAGGGTCACTATGGCAGCGACAGCAGTTGGTATCGCCACCATAGTGGCCCCACCCCAATGTTAGCCACTGATGTTTTAATTGCAACATCCACAGAAGCATTGTGATGGAAAGTGCATCACAGACATAGTGTCACCATCGCAATTGCAGCATCATTGGAAGAATTGCGACGGTCGGTGGCAGCGACGCCACAACTACCACACCACTAGGTGCCATCACATCCCCATCGCAATTTGAAATGGATGACTCAATTGCGACATCCAAGGAAGCCATGGGAAGGTTTCCACCAGAGGGAACCCATGGCTAGATGTCGACGCGACCCCGTCACAATGCTTGGGGAGGACGTCAAAATTGCGATGACGGCCGCATGCAGTGCGACGAGATCTGTGCCAAAATAGAATGGCTAAATTGTGACATACTAGCATCAAAATTGTGACATCATAGGATAGACGTCATAATTTGTGACTAAAAAATAATGACATCTATTACCATCGCAGTGGAGACTCATTGCCGTCGTAATTGCGACACTTAGCCATCACAAATCGATGCCAAATATATTAGTGGGTAAACCTTTTTGAAATTGTACAAATTAGATAGTTGAAAAATGTTATATTATTAGGTTATTTTATTTATGGTGTAAGTACTATTTACCATTTTGTTAATATTTTTTTTTTGTTGTCTATTGCTTTTAATTAGCTAAATTTTTTATGTTTAATCTTTGTGACAGGATGATATGGATCTGACAGATGATAGAGGTCACCAAGATGCTACTCCCACCCCTTCTTCAGTGAAAGTAAACCTTTTTGAAATTTTACAAATTAGATAGTTGAAAAATGTTATATTATTACGTTATTTTATTTACGATTTTTTAGTTTATATGATAGTTTTACTAATATTCCTCTCACAATTTGATGTTCAGGATAAGGGTAAAGCAGCATCAGTAAGTGCTGAGCCACTAGCTATGCCTTCTAATGAGGATATTGCTAAAACTCTTGATTTCATAATTGAAGAAAAAATTTTAAAAAATTAATTTAGAAGCAATGAAAATTTTGGATGAGGCAAATATGGAATCCTAGGAGATGATGAAGAGGCTATCAGATTTGAGAGTGCAAGCTCATCATTATGAAGTAAGCTCCAATGAATATTTAGTTATAAGAAAAGTTTAATAAAGATTTGTATTTTATAATCTTTTATGTTGTGAAGTAAAATATGTAATATTGGCAAAAATAATTTATTGATGCAATTTTTTTAAAGAGTTGTAAGAAACTTTAACTACTAAATTCTTGTTATACAGGAATTTTTGGCAACTAATCCACAACTTGGTCAAGGACAACGCGGTGAGGCTGGTAGTAACAGAGCTCCAACTGCCACTGGTAAAATAATCATTTAGTTGACAAGTTAGAAGGAAATTTTTATGTCAAACATTCAAAACTTCTTAACTCTTACTTTTATTATTTCATAATGTCTTTGCTAACAATGTATTGTTCAAGTCATCTAGTGCAGGAGACTCCTAAGAGGTTGACGGATGCCCATATGAGATTGCCGACTGCAATGTTGGCAACAAGGGGACGTCTAGCTGGTAAATCCTTATTTTTCTATATTTGGTTTTGTGTTAATTATGAGTTGATAATATGTACTTTAATCTTGGGTGCATCACATAGTGTATTGTTTTTTTTGTGGTAGGAGATGCACCCTCTAGTACTCTGCCAAATGCGGATCATAGTGCATGTATTGGTGATAATTCACCATCATTTCTTGGAGCTACCCATATTTCTAGCACAGGAGTTATGCAGACATCATTGTTGATTGATGATGATGAATCAATGTCTTTGAAATGTCCTAAGATTCTAGGTACTTTAAATAATATTGTTTTATATTGTAATAAGGATTTTCTTGCAAGATGTAAACATGATAGGAAGTGGTTTGGTAGGATCATTTGAATTATCAATGACCTTTTGTCTATACCAGTAATTCTCTAGTTTAGTAATTCAGTACATTGCAATTTCATGCTTTCGGTAGAAGATACTAACCAATTTTTGTATAGAGAACCAAAAGTGGGAGTCTTCTTTCGTATTCAATGTTCAATTTTCAATGATTTCCCACATCATTGCTATTGCCTGTTAGAGTTTTAGAGTGCTCACTTTCAACTTTACTGTCTATTTTAGCAATATTTGTTTTCCATAACATCCAAGGTATGATCAGTGACAACATCAATTAAGAATGACAAAAAATGAAGGTCATGGAAAGTTATAAGTATTATGCACTATTTATTTTTTCAAGGTATACTGATTAGTATAGTCACGGTACATTTTTTAGTTTCAGAACATCAGCAATAGAACCCTGGTAGAGTTTGACTGGTTTTAGACATTTTAAAATTTTTTCCAAACTTCTTTTTTGGTCAATTTTGGTCAAGTTGATCCTCCAACCCTGAAATAGATCACTAAAAAGATGAAATGTATCTCATTTTATGTATTTGTTATTCACTATAAAAATTATTCTTCGCATGATTCATTTTAATGGTTCTTACTATTAATTATCCCATGACATTTTTTGTAGGAAATGATACATTTTATAGGAGGCTTTATGACCTCACGCTGCGAAGATTCGGGCCCACCATACGTAAAAGGTGGAACATCATAACTGAACTAATTTTATCCCACTATTTTTTTCCATATCATTAATTGGTGCAACATTTTTCCTTTCATTTGGGTCTTTTCTTATACTAGCTATATCTAACAATTTTTGATCATAAGAAATTGTTACAAAAAGCTTCCAGACATCTTAAGGTTGTGAGGGACACATATAGAAAGAGCCTCGTCCTAAACCCAAAGTACGAGCATCCTCCCTTTGTTTTAGTGAGGGACTGGAATGAGTTAATTTTGGATGCAAAGGAGAAAAGGGAACATCCAAAAGAAAGTACACCAACAAATCCTAAAAGGTATGTAATAGTATTAACTACTAGTACATTAATGAGCAAATTTAGGGTTCAACTTTAGTATCAACAATTTCAACTAGCTCAATTTAATCTATCTATTGATGAAAGGTATGTAATTAATATGATGACACAATTTCTTATAAATCTCAATCTCAATTTGGGCATAAATCCTACATAAGATATAACTGACACAACTGCTTATAAATCCTAAATTCATATGCTGACACAATTACTTATAAATCTCAATCTCAATGCTGACACAATTGTATATATCTCAATCTAGGCATAAATCCTACATAAGATATAAATAGTGTGCTTATAACTTCACATATAGCTATATTATGTCTTGAAAATATAGTAATGCTCAACTACATGTACCATAGTTGTATGTGTTAGCAGTATAGGTGATAAATGATATTCAGTAATTGTAATGACAAGTACAATTTTTTTGAAAAACTTTGCAAGAATTTTACTAATGGTCAATCTCCTAAAAGTAATAAGCATCACGTTTAATGCCAGAAACACAAGTTAATGACAAAAATCACGTTCCTATTTTTGAGGACAGACAACAACCCTTGTAGATTTATATTTATTGGTATTGTGGAGAGATGATCTAGCCTACACTAGGTAAGATAAACTATTTGAGACTTCATTTGGATGACATGATGTATGTTACCTATAGACCATGGCTAGACATAGAGCCATAAGATGATGTCTTCTCCTAGCTAGGATTCATGTTGGTAGCTTAGCCACTAAATGGCCATTTTTCATTGAAGATAGAGAGATTTTCGCTAACCCATGTCTAGAGACAGTTCAAATATCAATACAGTATATCACAGGAGTACTGTAGTTACACCTACTTCACCAAGGAGGTAAAGAAAGGTTGTTCTCCTAGATTGGACCCAATTAGATGTATGGAAGATGTTAGTGTCCTTACCATTTATAGGTGGGACTACTTTCTAGATGTAGTGAATGATGGTGTCACTCCCTAGTACATAGAGCATTTGGCCACACATTCATTTCCTCATATAACAAATCTTATAGGGGTAGTTAGTCTGGCACCACACCCTCATGTTCAGCAACCACAAGAACATCCTTTGAAGGAGGAGAGACCATTATAATGGCCATTGGTAGTTCTTGTTACAATTCCTTCTCATACTGTTAGATTGGATCTTAGATTGAGCAACAATGAATAGGCACATAGGCCTACTCATGTGAGAACTCATAGAGATATGAGCACCATGGGTGTAGTAGGACGTGATGCCAGGAGACATAGGGTAGAGGAGCCACCACAATAGGATGTGGGTGGCGGAGGGGATGATGACATGCCAAATTAGCCTCCATAGGTTTCACACATAGGAGATGTATTAGCACAGACTCAAGATTCTCTATGACATGTGAGGGAGAGATTGAGGACTTCTCAGAGGTAGGTGGGCAAGTTATAGGTGCAAGTTATAGTTAGAGATGCATGACTAGCTAGAAGAGGGGAACTGTGAAATAGTAGATCTATGGTCTGAGATCATAGAGCTAAAGAAATAGATAAAGTTAGAGCGATATGAGACCTATCATCATACCTCTTGGGCTGCTCATGTCAATGATATATATATGACACTGGATGTGAATTGTCAATAATATATAACTTCACATATAGCTATATTATGTCTTGAAAATATAGTAATGCTCAACTACATGTACCATAGTTGTATGTGTTAGCAGTATAGATGATAAATGATATTCAGTAATTGTAATATATAATGATATATAATAATTGTAATATAATATAGTAATCATTCCTAAGACCTGTAGTTAGAGTGAGATGAGACCTGTCATCATACCTCTTGGGCTGCTCATTATTATGTAGTATATGAAAATGCAGTACCTCTAGCTCAACATGTCTCAAGGTTCTTTGATTATGCTTGAGCTTTTTATGGTGTAGTGCCTCCTACATGTGCAGATGTTACTCCTCCTCCTCCTCTTGGTGATGAGGGGGAAGGCTGTAGTTAGTGTTGGAGTTGAGGAAAGCCAACTTCAAAGATGCCAAGATCACCTGCATGCAAAACCTGTCAAAGAGAAGCCAAGAAAGGGAGGAGCATGGAGCACGGGAAAAAACCCTAAACGGACATGAGAGACACCATGAATGCAAACAAAAGAAGAAATGTATTTACAATAAGAAATGATGATGTTGTTATATTTTACAATGAGAGAGAGCTCGAATATAAAGAGCTCCAGGAAGCTTGTAGAACAAGCTGGAAGGAGGTAGAAGATAAGATTTGACAACTCAGCACATATCCACAAAAAGTGGAATATGCTAAAAAAAGGGGCAAACTCCCGAGTTGTCAACAACTAACCACTACATGCATTAAATACAAAAGTATTAAATAAATGCATGACCTAAGTAAGCTTAAGCAATAGAATAAATAATTAGATATTAATTATTTACTCTAACACCCCCCCTTAAGTGCAACTTAGGGAAATGCCTTAAGCTCACAAAACAAAGATGAAATGCATAATGGGTCTTGGCAATGAGGCCATGTTAGGTACCCATGTACAATGCAAGAAGAATGCAACCTCTGTAAGCGAGGAAAGAGAGAAAACCACATGGGAAAAACCCTCCCCCAAAAAGAGGTAAGAACCCAGTGAAGAACTGAAGAAGTCTCCAACTAGGGAAATTGTCCCCTAAAACAGGAACAAAGAGTGATCATGAAGAAGCAGCATCACTGAAGCATGAAGAGCCACAAATTTGTCAAACTGCTGATTTGAAGAACCTCCATGGAAGAAGAAGGCACGAGCCGAGCATGTCTATATGGTAGATGATCCATCTCACCGAAATGCATAGGTAGCCAGCCACTGCAATCGCCTTGTACATAGGATCAACCACTGAATACATAGTTCACACTATCGAACCATCAAACCATGGATGCATTAGAACACAACATAACCCCCCCTTAATGCAGATAGGGTGTGATGACAGGCAACTGAGAAGGTGAGCCAAAATCTCCTGCAAACGAACCAAGAACGAGGAGAGAGGAAAAGAGGTACAGACATTGATAAAGACACGGTCTAACTAACTCTGCATGGGCTAATGTCATGGAAGGGACACTCACTTGACAAAGGGAGAATGCCTAAAACAGCAAACAAATAATCCCCCCCATGGTGCTTTATGAAATAGTGCAAGTACAACTGACTCAAAACAACGTTCATGACTCTCGAAATACAAAAGTGACAGTTTATCTCAGTGCAAAATAGAAAGTGCTTCAAAATGATAGCTACAATTATCAGAACTGAAAAAGAGCTGAACCAAGAGAAAGTACAGCCGAAAATAAAGCAAACCATGCTAGGAAAACGATCCTCGGGCCTAAAACACTCAAAATATCCACCATAGAGCAAAAATGCCAAAACTATGATAGAAAGAGAAGAGGCCAAAAACAAAGAAAAAGGACTTCATTTCTGAAGAGTACACAGAACCAGATTTCCAGAAATATAAAGTTTTCAAAAAACTAACATGGGACGCAAAAGATATACATGCCGGAGTCAAAAATAGGACTTTGGACTTCAACAGAAAAAAAAGGCAATAAAAAAGCATCAAAACCTAAAAATACCTGCACCAAAATCTCCGTCTCGGAACCAGCTTTCCGACGCTTCTTTTGGATCGGAAAAATACTTCCGTATGCAAGAGTTATGGCCAAAAAAACACAAGTAGGTCCAAAAGCAATCGGGAGAGGTGCATGCAAGGATGGATGATGTATGCTGACGTCAGCATTTGGCGGGAAAAAAATTGACAGCCCGTCACTCGTTACTGCAAAAAAGAGTGCCACGTGGCAGTACTGACATGGCAGGGGTGACGTGGTGGGTCCACGTGGCAGGGTGCCACGTGGCGCCCATGCCACATGTCACCCCTGCTGGCATTGAATCAACAAAAAGGCTGAGTGGGCTGCAGTGCTGTCGGGCTGAGCTGCTGGCGGGCGGAGGCGGCCGCAGGGGCGGCGGAGCCGGGAGGAGGTGGCCGCAGGGTGGCGACGAGGAGGAGCCGTTGGCGGAGGGCGGCGGACGGGCGGCGGCCGAGAGGAGTCCGGGCCGCAGCGGAGCGCGGGCGGCGTTGCCTGCTGTGGCCGCTGCGGGCTGCGCGCAGGTGGCACAGTAGCGGCCCCATGGTGGCGCAGAGGCGGCACTACAAAAAGATTTTTTTTTTGTTTTTCGCAAGCCGTGCGTCCGTACAATCCGTACGACAGTGACCCTGGAGGCCTCAAAAATTTGCCAAAATTGCCCTGTCTCCAAAAATGATAAGTTTTATATGAATCCTGACTGCAAATGGCCTTCCGGATCTAATGGTGATGTCCGTTTGGACTGAAAGTGCTCTGAAAAAATGCTGATCCCCTGATTTGAAGAAAAATTGCACAAACAAACTAGGGTTTGTGACTCCAAATCACGGCTTCAAAATTTCTTCAACGAAGCAACAGCAGGAAGGCTCTGATACCATGTTGGAGTTGAGGAAAGCCAACTCCGAAGACGCCAAGATCACCTGCATGCAAAACCTGTCAAAGAGAAGCCAAGAAAGGGAGGAGCATGGAGCACGGGCAAAAACCCTAAACGGACATGAGAGACACCATGAATGCAAACATAAGAAGAAATGTATTTACAATAAGAAATGATGATGTTGTTATATTTTACAATGAGAGAGAGCTCGAATATAAAGAGCTCCAGGAAGCTTGTAGAACAAGCTGGAAGGAGGTAGAAGATAAGATTTGACAACTCAGCACATATCCACAAAAAGTGGAATATGCTAAAAAAAGGGGCAAACTCCCGAGTTGTCAACAACTAACCACTACATGCATTAAATACAAAAGTATTAAATAAATGCATGACCTAAGTAAGCTTAAGCAATAGAATAAATAATTAGATATTAATTATTTACTCTAACAGTTAGGTCCATGCTATCTTTTGTTCCTTTTTGTATCTTTTTATTGATCATGAGATTCATTGTATATTTGATGTATCATTTTGAGACTTGAGATATTGATAGTGCTTTGATTAGCACTTAGTTTTGATCTTTTGATTGTATCACCCCTCCGACATGTCAATGATATATATATGACACTAGATGTGAATTGTCCACTCTTAGAAAGCATTAGAATTATTGATTGCAGTTTGCCCAGTAAGATAATGGTGAGCTTCTATTTACCTAAATGTCTCTATTTGGAAATTGACACTCAACTTTTGGAACATTTTGCAAAAGTGAAATCGATCAAGAAAATCACCTATTCTGACAATGAAGATTTTGCTAATGTCAAATTTCTACAATGCTTTTCTTATTTGGAGGAGTTGTTCATGCATTCTCCATTATTGGTCGTGTCCCCTACAAGTGTAAGCATTTATGTTATTTTAATTTGCATGAAAGCATTTGTTTGCAAGCATTTAAAGTTATGAATTTCTTTTTGGAAAACTCTAACCCAAATTTCATTCTTATAAATAATGCTAATAATTTTTTCTATCTTTTTTCACTCTATGAAATTTACTATTTCTTAAACTCTTATACCTTATTTATAGGATCAAAATTATGTGGCATTATTAAAGCGAATGGTTTAAACATGATCACATACTAATTTTCTTAATTTCTACAGTAAAAGTGTTAAAGTTGACTTTTTATTTTTTTCTATCCTTAATTCTTCTTTTACTATGTGACTTTTAAGAATAGTTGAAGCTTATCTAAATATTTTTCTATCCAAGTGTCAGCTTTGAAACCATTTGTTGTGGATGTAGACTATATGAAACATCCTCCAAACTATGATGTAACATTTCTAATCTTCTCAAACATTCTGAATGGTGCTCCACTACTAGAAGCAATCAAAATAAACATAGATTAAGACAAGTCTTAAGTCGTGAGTCTTCTACTGGAACAATGCTAGGTAGTTCCTATTAGTTGCTAGTTATCTTAGCAAATCAGTGGGGATTTTGTTTCAGTTACAACCACCATTTATAAAATTAGTTCCATGTAGTGTGGAGGCTAAAGAGGCACTTGATGCACAAAGGTGATGTCTTTTAAATTGAAAACAAAAAAATACTTACTTTTCAGCTACGGGTAAAAAGGAATGCTACTAAAACAATCTAAAATCTGACATTTTCCCTCAAGTTTATACCTATTGCAGCCTTGGGGATAAAAACACTTTGAGTGTGGAACGTAGGGATAAATATTTAATCTATAAAATCTACTAGTTGTTTCAACTTTTAGCTTATCGTTTACTTTGTGTGACAATGGATAATATAGACGGTTGAAATTGATGTGTAATTTTATGGAGAGGCATGTCAGAATATGGATAAATACTTAGCATGAACTCCATGGATAAATAGCATGATTATACATGTCAATTAAAGGTATGATGCTATAATTTCTTCCCTTTTTTCATATTTTTGGTGGAACATGCTACTTTATGCTAAAACCTTCATACCATATAATAATCCACTATTTAGTACTGATCTTTATATCTATATCATCTAACATATTTCAAACTTTTCATAGGTTGCAGGACACATCAAAGGCAACAAAGGTGAGGCTGAAAAAGGTTGGGTAGCATAGACTTGGCTCTAGGGGATATTTGAAAACCAAAGCATGCGTTGTAAGTAGTAATAAATGAATTGCGAAGAAAAATGATTTATAAAATGAAAATAGTTTTGTTAATTAATAAAAAAATGTAGGGCACTGATTTTAATCTGGAGGCCACAGAAGAACACAAAAAAATTGCCTTCAAGCAAGGCTATGCAGCGGTGGCTGAATGCCTACAACAAACTTCCCTTGCCCCAACCGAACAGTCTCTTGCATCATGTGCACAGGTAAATATGCCAACATATATATTAGAAATTGAATACTTGAGCAACAATTTATTTGATAATAATGTGCATGACATTGCAATGCAGCCTATTAATCATGACACAGATCATACGTAGCATCATGAAGCCCCTGATGTGCATTGTACTATCGATGGAGGTGCTCATTTGTTATTTAAAACTAATTATATTATTATTAATACAATTTAATATCTTTAATTGAACTTGGTGTAACCTTTTTGTGTTGAGGATATAGAATCATGTCATGCTAAATGAGTGTTGAAGGATGTTCAGACTGATCAATAGGTAGATCATGTCACACATTCAGGTAAAGAAAATCTATGTTTTGTTCTTTTAAATTAATTTATTGATTTATAGTTCTTTTACTTAAATAAAAACTCATAATTCACTAATATAAAATGGTATGAATTTAACTCATGGAGTACTTTTTATTGCAGTGGACCCCTCTTTGGTGCAATGGCATCATGATGTTCCTAAACAGATGAGGAGGAGACATGTGTTAGAACCAGTATAGGAGGGGGATGACGAGGACATTGATATTCCTCTTAGAAATTTTATGAAAAAAAGAAACGGCAAGAGAGAAAAAAATAAATGATTATTCATGAATGACTTACTCTTGAATATTGTTAATGAATATTATTCATTAATGTTGGGTGTTAATGAATTATTTAGGAATGACTTACTCTTGAATGTTGCGTGTTGATGAATTATTCACAAATGTTGTGTGTTTATGAATTTTATGTGTTAATGAATGTTATCATGTGATTATAATGATTGAATGTTATATTTCAAAAATGGATGAATTAAATGTTATTAAATGTTAATGGGGATGACAAGGACATTGATATTCCTCTTATAAATTTTATGAAAAAAAGAAATATCAAGAAAGCAAAAAAGATATGATTATTCATGAATGACTTACTCTTGAATATTGTTAATGAATATTATTCATTAATATTGGGTGTTAATGAATATTGTGTCAATGAATTATTCATGAATGACTTACTTTTGAATTATTCATGAATGTTGTGTGTTTATGAATTTTACATGTTAATGAATGTTATCATGTGATTATAATGATTGAATGTTATATTTCAAAAATGGATGAATTAAATGTTATTAAATGTTAATAGAGAATTTAGAGTGATGTTGGGGGGGGAGGGGGGTGGGGGCAAACGAGCTCCCACCTTCACGTGGTTGGCCCTATTAAGTAGAGAATATTTAACTATTCTCAAAACCAATTGAAGCTCAAACTTTAAAGATAAGCTTATAGTTAATAGTGACAACCAATTATCAAGTCAAAATGAAGTTCTTTGTTATAGGTACCTTTTTAGTTTTTAAAGCACAATATCATGTTTTAATATTGTATAGTTTTTTTTTCTTAAGTTAAAGTATTCTTTTACTATAACAACATAATTTATGACCATTTTAGTAACTATTCTAACATCGCTTTATGAGAAATCCTATTTTGGCAAAGATGGCGATACGTGGTGCTGTCTATTCCTTGGGAGATTGGATTGCACAGGTCTGTATCTCAACATCAACATGGCAAATGGTGTGAAATTTCACTTTCCTTAGTCATGGTTGCATACCTACTGCACTCTTTCATTTGAAAAATGAATAGAAATACCATATCTAATAGCTTCTCTATGTTGTATCCATTTATTGGTAATGATTCAATGTCATGCCATTTGATGTTAGCTTCTAGAGTTTCATTTAGTTGTAAGGTGTGTCTTATCTTTTCAAGTTTCTATACTCCATTTGGTAGTTTGGTATTAATTGATGATGTCTAGGATCTTCTACCTTCACTGTAGTCTTCATCATCATCCAACTTATTGTTTGGTATTTTCCATGTTATCCTCTATTTCCATGGTTTTTAGCATCATTTTGTATTTTATCTATCTAGTTCAAAGACTCTATGTGCCTAAGGTGGAAGCCATTTAGAACTAATAGTTGGAGAGGTCATGTTTCCCCCCGTAAAACTAGAAAATGTCACAAGTTTAAGGTCAAGAAGGAAGAAGTCGTAACATTTTGAGTAGAAAAATATGCTTAAAATTACATATTTAGTTGATTCTTTGGTGAAGTTTCTTATTTCAATTCAATTGATTTTGGTTGTCAACCAAACTCCTAACTCCAATGTATATTGTATTTCAGTGCTACATTTTCATAGGGATCTAAGTAAAATGACAGTTGACTATTATTTATATTTGAGAATTTGTGTTGTGCCTTACTATGATCCTCTAATAATAGAGGACAAATCAATCTAAATTTGTTTCTCATGTACCATGTTTGATGCTTCTTCTTGTTTAACTAACCACTTTTGATGTGGGTTATGAACTCTTATGCTAGTACGCTATTACACTACCATTTATTATAGAGTAGATATAATAAGTATCTCTGAATATACAGTAAGGGTCTCTAAACATGAGCAAAGCAGTATTACATAACATAGATCTGAACTCAAAATTCATGATGTTTTCTACTTTGGAGAAAGAGGGGAACTTAATATACTCATAACACACCCCATCAGAAGAGATCCATTGGATGGTTTTTTTGGGGGTTTGACTCTCCTAGTGTAGTGCTAAGCTAGGCTTCTAGGTACTAGGATATTTTCTCTTGATGGTGGTTCTAGACCTGTTGAATGCTCTAGATAATTGTCTATCAAATTTTGGTTGAAGGAGCTATGCTTGGGCTGTCAAGTCTTATGCAAAGTTTTTCCTATTTTGTGGTGATAACATGGACTTTTTTCAGTGCAGAAGTATGGTCTATAAATTCTTAGAGTCTCTAGTGCCTCTAAGATTTACACCGTTGGGTGACTAATTCTTTGAAGTCCCTAATGTTTGGTGACATTGAGCTATACCTATGTGAGTTATGTTTGGGTTTTCCTTCCTCATCTTCATTTCACTTTTGTGAGTTGATTTGCCCGAGGCCATTAGAAAGTCCCTTTGCTAGTTCCTAAAATTGGATGGATCTAGTACAATTTTGGGCTATTCTATATTTGTATTCTAGTTGAAATAGAGATCTCTCCACTTCAATCATGGTTGATGAGAGGCCATGGGTGAAGCATTGAATATGATGGTTTTCCATTTTGTTGTAGAGATTGTATCTCTATAGGATACACACCTAATGATTGCCATTTTGTGTTGGATAGGTGTTGGTACTTGATGGAGGGCTGTGAAAAATGACCATTTGACAATTAGAGCTTCTGATTCTGTTTTAGATTTTCCTTTTAAGGACTTGTTTTATAATGAAGAAGAAACTTTTTTTGATTATATTGATGCTTCTCATGCTGTTTTTCTAAGCTAGACTTCTATCGCTTCCATTCTTGTCACAATTTTGGATGTTAGACCGTATTTCAGGTGTGATGCCCACTAGCCTTGTGGCCTATGTTGTTGAAGTTACTACTCCCACTTCTATTTTGAACAAAATTCTACTGATAATGCTGACTCTTAAATAATCACTCTTGGGCCTTGTTGATAGGTTGTAGTGGGGTTTCCTTTAATGCAATCCTAACAATAGCATTGCTTAGAATTTTGTCCAAGTGCATAGGAAAAGGATTATTTTGTTGTGTTGTTGATGCCCTATGTTTATGCTTTCATCCCTTGTTTGTGTAAAGGTTAACAACCCCTTGTTTTGGCTATTATAGAAAAACAACATATTAATATCATCCTTTCAGATTGAACAATACTAGATGAGTAATGATACTATCTTGAAAAATACAAGAAGCCAAGACTACAATATACACTCATTTGATGAAGAAAATAAAATCCTTCCAAAAATAATCAGTCAGAACTATCAAAGTGAATTTTTAGGATTGTATAAACACAATTGGAAAATGGATCAAGAAGATTTCATGTCTTTCTCATGGCAACTTTGGTTATTATGTGTAAAATTGGCCTCATTCTTTTAACAATTATTTTCATGTTATCCATAGAATTTTTTTTTATCATTTAAGTTTCTTGTTCTTGCAAGATGAACTACAAGATGTAGTGTTACTGGTGTTTCCAAATAAGTAGGATATTCCCAATGCAATGAATGTTGCAGAGATCATGATAAACTTGGATTGCATTCTCTTAGGCAGCGACACTTGTGAGTATTACATTCTTTATAATTTTCAATATTAAAAATTATAGATACTAATAATCTATTATGCTGCACTATTTCTACTTTGCATATAGTTTATCATCACTCTAGTAAATGAGAAAAAAATTGGAATGTTTAGTGTTGCTTGTGAAACAACTTGTATCATGTCCTAAGGTATATACAAGGCATCTTTGATAGTTTGTTAGAAATAAATACTTTTATTTTAGTTCTTATGGCTTTTATTTTATTTTGCAGGTTTGAAAGATTACAGTCGAATAGGGTTCAAGAATTTTGTATTACAAAAATGTCTTATTTCTTTATTGATACAGATAGATTGAGGAGGTAAAAATTTAGTTTTGATGAATACTCATATGTAGGATGCAAACTTATTTTGATGTGACATTATGTGTGTTCTCTTTCACATTTTACTATCAATTTTCTATCCAATTTAATGACCCAAAACTACTAAGAAAAAATGTGAAGGTCACAATTGCTATTAAAATCTTGTACTAACTTTTTATGTTTATCGCTTACCTATTTGCAACTCCACAATCAATATTGACAGTCTCTTGCCCTCACCGTGCAACTGAACTGCTTTAGTTTTATTGATGCAGCTGAACTATGAGTGCCTTTTGTGTTCTTGACAAATCATAAGGTTTCAACTTTTGTGAAGCCATTACGGATGCAAATGAACAACTGGTGAGGTGTCAATTTTAAGGCAATTTTTTGTTTCTATAATGTATAGTTCAATTGCTAGAAATATTTCATCTAGATTGTTAATTGATAGATTGTTAACTTTTCATGTAATTTTCTACTTTGGTTGGGTAGTTCTCCTTGCATTTGTAAATCATAAATCTTGCTGCAGTCTTTAGCCTAATGACAGTTTGGTATTACATTCAAGGCGATAACATAGTTGACTTAAAAATTTGCATTAAACAAAACATCAAAGGATAATATTTGAATTGTGGATATTTGTAAATTATGTTGGTTTTAGACATAGTTATAGTTATATATGTGCTCTTATGATGATGTGATTGGGACTGTAATTTTTTTTGTCACGTTTATCTGTTTGAAAAATAGATGAAATTATTGGCTTTCATTCCTGATAAATAATTCTTTCCTAATTTTATTCTTCCCTGTAGGAACCAAAATTTAGACGTGTTGTGCCAATTATTGCAAAGGCTTTACTCTCATAGGAGCCTTTTAAACTACACAAAATTTGAGTTGTAAAGAATAATTGCTCGGTGGAGACTCAAGATATCGTGCACATTTCTTCCTCCCTCCCATTGTCTTGTATGAAATAAATCATGTGACAAATGAAACAATGGTGTGGAGGTAGAAATGTGCATGATAACTTAACTCTCATGCACTAAGCAATTATGCTTTAGAATCAAGTTTTGTGCAGTGTAGAAGGCTCCTATGAGAGCAAAGCTTTTACAATAAATGGGATAGCTCATCGAAATTTCTACATATCTTGGTCTCAATTTCGGCACAAATGCAATATTTTGGTCAAAATTTCAATGCAAAACTAGTCCACTTTTGCATCGCTTGTATGGCACCGACGAAGAAATGTAAATTTCTTTCATTGCAATTTCGATGCAAATGCAATATTTTGGTCAAAATTTTGACACAAAACTGGTCCACTTTGGCATCGATTTTATGGCACCAACAAAGAAATGTAAATTGCTTTCATCGCAATTTTGACACAAAATTATGAAGGTTTACATCAAAATTTTGACGAGTGCCTCTGGCAAATGAGGAAATACCACTTCAACTTGGACCAAGGAAATCGACAAAATTTGCGTCGGTAAGTCCACCTTTATGTAGTCAAAATTTTGACGTAGAATGTATGTGGTGAAAAACTGACCAAAAAAGACTGACAGCAAGCTTGGTCACCTTATCGACCTACTCTTTTCAAAATTTTGACCTTTTTGCATCAAAATTTAAGCCTAAATTTACTAGTGTATCCACCAATGGAGCCTTTTAAATCCACTCCTCATACTAAGATTCTAGACACACCATAGAGAACTCAGTATTACACTATAGAGGATTTTAAAGAAGAAAAGGCTAAGCTATGGGCATTGCATATAAAGTTAGATGTTCAATATGAAGATAGGCTAAGGGAAGCTATCATATATTTAGTTAATAGAATTGATTGGCCTACTTTCCATGAGCAATTAACTAAATTAATAAATACATGGGAGGAGCTTAAAGAAAATGACAATACCCTAAAGCCAATTGTCAATAAATGAAGTAAAA
This sequence comes from Cupressus sempervirens, assembly GCA_028749045.1. NCBI lineage: Eukaryota > Viridiplantae > Streptophyta > Pinopsida > Cupressales > Cupressaceae > Cupressus > Cupressus sempervirens. The sequence goes on along the minus strand of CM053784.1, from coordinate 73,576,094 downwards.
GGAATAGGGAAGTTACTCTTTTGTATTTGTCTATTATTAGTGTATCTTATGAGCATATAGGAAAAAACTCATGATTTGATCAATGATATATCAAAATTTGATGATAAGAGAGTTGCATTGCAAAGAAGGATTGTAAGTTATCTTGATAAATATAAGAATGTTTACTTTGAACCGTTTCCACATGCTATAGATGAAAGGAATAAGTTGAAAAATAAGAAGGAATGGGCCAAGAATTGAATGATCTATTGTGCCTTCAAATGGATAAGGTCATAAATGAAAAGGCAAATGCATAGTGGACAGCTACAACAGAAGAAGTTGTAAAGGTTCAATTATTTTTTGATTCTTTAAGGTATGATTTTGTTGAGATTAACAAAATTAAAGAGCATGTGATAAAGAAGCATCATGATATTCTACGCTTTGATTGGCTAGATGACACACTTTTTTATGAGTGGATGGCAGAATTAGTTTATGTAAAGTAGTTAGATTATGGTAAAACTGATGATGATGAGATGGAACAAGATGAAGTACAAATAATTGACACATTAGTAAAAGTAGAAGAGTACAAGGAAAAGCAACCAATTGCAATTACCAGAGCAGAGCCCCAAAGTGATGACTTGACAATAGGACAACCGAGATTGATTTCCAATCTATCAATACAATAGGACATGGATGGAATACCTCAAGTCTTGCTTAGCCTACAACTACTAGAACAAGGCCTGCCACATATAGAATCAATAATCATATAGCAAGGCCAATCATAAATTCCTCTTGGCAACAAAAGATGTAACACAAAGTGGTCCCCACTAAAGAATATTCATGATGAAAGACTTTCTGTTACACAAAATTATTTTTTATGATAGTAACAATGTAAATATGTTTTGGTCTTAAGGACAACTATCATTTTTTCTATGCCCAATTGCATCTCACACTATATATGTGAGATTCTAGGGCTAGAGAGAGGGTCTGAGTCATTATACAATTTTTAGTTTTTACTAAGCTTTGTTCAATTCAGTTCTTGTTGCAAAATTTATGATGTATTTTCTCTATCAAAATTTGAGAATACATTGATGTTATAGGATTATAGTGTCTTATTTTGAGTTATTTTTTGAGTTCTACTCTAGTTGTTATACAATTTTCAAAGAGAATTAATAGAAAGATGAACTGTTCCCATATCTTTTCTTTCTAAATCTTGTCTCCATTTTGGTTATTTGGTTATCTTGAGATTGCATAAGCAAAGCTTGTTCAATTGAATACAATTAAGATAAGTTTTATATCATTTCACTATTTCTATTAATTCAATGAATTAGGTAAATGCTTTAGTGAATATGATTAGATCTCTAGATAGTATAAAGAATATGTGTAAGAATGATTTTCAATTTGGTTTGTTGATAAAATTGATTGTAATGCAATCAATTAGGTCAAGAAATTGGATAGATTCTGAAGCCCAATGGATGAGGCACTAATCAACTAACTTCAATCTATGATTAGAGAAACCATGAAATAAGCATCAAGCTTGAAATTTAATCAATTTTACTTCAATGTTTGGAGAATGTCAATGCTATTCAACACTCATTTATATTTGATTTTCGAGTCTTAGTTAGTTGTTATTACCTAGAATTATCTGTAGATCTAAGAAGAATTCTGTCTAATCTGCTATAAGGGGATGATTATTATGGTATATGTTGAATGAATGAATTATGAATGTAATATCAGGTTGTGAATCTTTTATCCTCAGGTGCACCTACCTTGGTTTTGTAGAGCCAAAAGAGTAGAAAATATTTCTAGGTTTTGTTGAAGTTAAATCCAGATCTAAAGAACATATAGCTATTTATAGGAAATAGTTAGTCCTTAGGTTTTTTTTTTCATCATCTTGGTATTAAGTACTTTGTTTCTTAGTAGTGTAAAAACACCAATAGGTGTCATTTTTATTCTAATGCCCACATGATTATACACAAAAAAGAAAAAAAGAATGGCTCATTTGTCATTTTCCCCAAATATTATGTGCATGAAGAGGTGGAAGTTGATCTAGTGCAATTAACTCAAACTGGCATTGCATAGTTATTTTGTGGCAGAAGAAGATGAATAAAATATGATTTCCTTTCTTTGAAAATAGTGCACCTAAGGTTCTCTGCATGACATTCTAGAAAAACAAAAGTGTGTTTTTCTCTCACTTATGTATACACCTGGCTATGTGAATCTATTGCATATTTAGTGCATCCTTTACATATAGTCTATGCACATAAAAAAATGGTGCCCTAAAATCATATTTCATCTCTTCCTAACCCATTTTCTCTAAAAATGACTTTGAAAACTATGTTGATGATTGAAATCATACCATGGTTTTGAAATCTGAAGACCAAAACTATTGTTGTATATTTTGAAGCTTCATACGTCTTTGTAGTCATGTCTCCCAATAGAATGTACTACTCCTCAAGACTAATATGCTCTACTATTTACTTGTATGTGAAGAAAGCACCCATAACTGTTGTTGTCATTGAAACTAGTGAGACATCACTATTTATTATGTTCATGAATTCTTACATAAATAGATGAGATTGTTTGAGAATTATTACAGTGAATGAATACTAGCAGGACCACCTTGGTCAAAATTAAAATGTATATATTTGTTGATAATTTTCTTTCTTTATTTTCTTGTATGAAGAAACTTACATATATTTTGAGGTTAGAGATACATAAAACCCTAAATTCTATTTGTGATTGTTGTGGTTTTCTTCAACCCTAAGGTTTCTCCTTGTCATATTGCCATGAAATTTGTTCCATGATCTATTCAAAAATTATCTTTCAAGGTAAATGTATGTAATGTGATGATTCTAAGCTTATTTTCTTGAACACATATTCTAAGGTGAAAGTTCTGTAAATGTCATAAATCTATTCCTCTTTTTCATGTTTTGTTTAGTCCTAAGATTTCTTCTTTTTATATTGGTACACAATGACTTATCCTAAAGTTCATTTTAAAAGGAGGGCATTGGAAACATTTTTAAGACTTTTTTTTACTATAGATCATGCAATGCAAAATTTTCATTGAGAAAAGAATGGAAGCAAATTGCATGAATGAAAATGTTGATTTATATTAACATGTATAGATTTTCCTCTATTAAATAACTAATAAATAGGAAATATAATGCTAGGTTTATTATGTGATTTTTATTATTATGCAAGTTCTAATTTTTATTGATCAATCTATCTTCCTAATTAGCTAGAAATTTTTATTGCTCAATCTAGCTTTCTAATTGGCTGAACCTTTTCTTAAATCAAGATCATGAATATCACTCCTACTTAGAGGATTTATTTTCTAAATTAGCTTGTTTCTATTTAGAAAACCTAATCAAATCATGATAGTCTATTCTTGTAATCCTTTCTTATTTTTTATTAAATTAAGTGTGGTAGAGCCCCAAACTGTCATAAATCTAATCAAACCATCTAGATTTGAATTCAAACTAAAAATAAACCACATTCAAAAATTAAAAATAAAATAAAATAACCCAAAAGAAATAGCTACAAATATAAATTAGAATTAATACAATAAAAAAAATTTATTTTAGACAAGTAATTTTAAAAGAAAATCTAGGAGCATCTAACAAGATTAGATTTAGGACAACAAATTAGGCCCAATAGAATGATTTGTGATTACTAGGTTGAAATAGATTGACTTTTTTATACAAATAAGTATCCAAGAAGTTGCATCAAACTTTGGGGAAGAAAGGTGCACAATTTTGTCAAAACCAATATGATTGGTAGACAAGTTAGACAAGTGAGTCACCAAACACAAAAGAGTAATCCTAGAATCCAATGAAAGGGGGTGAAAAATAGTAATGGAAGCAAGAAAACATTGAAGAAAGTACTAGAAGGATTACAAATAATACAAAATCATGAGAAGAAAGGACCACCATAGAAATATCAATATCTATTAAAGAGACAATGGTCACAAGAGTATCAACTAGAGCTAAGATGATATGAACCACATTTGTAGGAGCAACAGTTAGAGAAAGAGGCACCAAGTCCATATTATAAATATAAATTGACATTGATTCATCACAGTAAATCTTACCCTATTTAATCCCCTACTCCTTCCTCTACCACTAGCATATCACTTTGCACACCCACAAATCTTTGTCATAGGGAGTGTAGGAGTAGAAAATGGGCTAATGTCTAACATACTATGAGAAAATCACAAACCCAATAAGCATGCATTGACACCCTCTAGTCTACCATGAAAGCCAAATAAACAAAAGGAAGAAACACAATGTTAAAAACCCCCTCTTTCATTTGTAGCTCCCATGTACTTCTTTCTTCTCCATATGATGTAGCTCCAAATTACATATAATTCACACAATTTGGAAGCAAAAGCCTATGGTAATGATAATGCTATGAGAATTCTAGAAGATGTGATTTAAGCTAGAGAGATAGAGTGAAAGACTAAGAAACTAGGGACCTAAAAAGACTTAAGAATTAGGGACCAGAAATGAGAGGAAGAATGTTCATTTTATAATCAATTCACAAGATAAGAGCATTGGAATTGTCACCTTGGATATGTGACTTGGTAAGAGATTCCTTTGAGAATCCATGACACATATGATGTAGGATGCCAAATGTAGGATTGTATGATGCTTTGGAAGACAAATGTGGCTATAAATGGAAGAGGGTTTATGACACATCATATGACACCTTAAAACCCACTTAAAGCCAAGAATCTATGACAATGGAAGCCAAATATGAATGTGCATAAGGAATAAGAATATATGGATTATGACATGTTTAGCTGAGTGTCAATAGAGAATCCATGATGTGTCATTCACATATGTCATGGTGATGTAAATATTATGTGAAATATTTGAATTAAAAATATATGATTCCACAAAAATAGAAATTAGTAAAAAATGGAATTAATGGAGGAAAATATGACTTAGGAAATTCAAAATTGCCATGGTTTGTGAATGATGAACCAATTAATTAATAAAATATCAATTAATTGAGGAGGTTAGATAAGAAGAATAATTAGTAATGCAAGATGAAAGATGATTTGAATTGACATAGGATTAAATTATGGGTTCTTTAATCCTAGATAGAGAGAGAGAGAGAGAGAGAGAGAGAGAGAGAGAGAGAGAGAGAGAGAGAGAGAGAGAGAGAGAGAGAGAGAGAGAGAGAGAGAGAGAGAGAGAGAGAGAGAGAGTAGATGATTGGCCAAACTAATTAAATAAGTATGACAATATCTTTTGATGAAATGTGACGATAATGGAGATTGACTAGGATGATGATGCGTAGACCAAAGCCATGGTCAAATTGATTGATTGATAAAAATGATAACATGCCAAGGACACATGACATGAATTAAGGACCTATAATATTTAATTGGAATTATAAAATGCTATAGGATTGAGATTGGGTGATAGGTTGATCATATAACATCGGCGGATACTGTCAATGTTAAATTGTTGATAATGCCATGATTTGACACTGCGAGACTCAACAATGTCAAAGATTAGATGACATTAATGATAGTTTGACCTAGCACTAAGAGCCATGATAGTACTAAGGTTAGATTGATAAGATTTAATAGATTGATAGGCTTCCAAGGCACTGAGAGCCATGACAATGCCTAGGGTTAGGAAAATGATTATAGATTTAGAATGTTTGACATATTTTGGGTTGATTAAGACTAATTTTGGGTTGATTTGGAGTGGTTTTGAGTTGATTTGAAATAGTTTTGAGTTTATTTGAAAAGGTTTCAAAATGATATAAAATTTATGTAAAATAGGATACAAATGATGGCAGACATTGTTGAGATATGATCAAGTTGGCCAAAAGATTAGAGTTAGTAGAAAGATAAAATTGAATGAGTTAGTATAAAAATGTGATGAAATTGTAGATGTGAACCATTTTTTAGCATCTACATTTTGCCTCTCTTTGATACAATGTGATTTAGAGTTTTGTGTCAAAGAATAACTAATGAGAAAGCCACAACAACATGCCCTGATAGGGATGATATTTATATGGGTGCTCCTCAAGAAATTGATTGAGATAAGCATATTATAGCTCAATTTCTTGAAAATGAGAAGAAAAAACCATAGCAACTAAAGGATTGAAAATCAAAGCTAAAATGTGAAAGTTATGAGGTCTAGAGTGTTAAATAGGGGTTGATTGGGAGCCTGAGAGTATTTTTAGGGGTTACCACTTAGGATAGTGACCAAATAATGAAAATGATAGCTTAAATTGTTCAAAATAATGATACATATCTAACATAAGTAACAGATTGCAAATTGGAGTTGAAACACAAAAGTTATGAGCTCTGGAGTGCAACATAGGGGCTCTGGGAGTAGTTTTGTGCATCTTATTGCCCCATGTGTGCCCAAAATGCACCCAAGATCCCCAATGAACACTTGGTAAGACCAAGTGCACTATGACAGTAACAAGTGTGCCCTGGGTATGCTTGGTAAGCCCAAGTGCACTCTGGAGGTGTAGACTGTACCCCAGAAGGCTCTGGGGCCAAAATTAGCCTGATTGGACTCAGAATGACCCAAAACTTTGTGTGTATGCCCAAAATGATAGAAATAGGTTATAATATGGGTAAAATCAGTCATACATGGTCAAATTTGGTCAAAATTTGTTTTAAAAAGGCTAGACTAAGGCTAGATTGGGTGGAAAGCCCTAGAAGGTTGACATACAGTGTAGGATGATGTAGGAATGTAGGAATTCAAGATGAAGATGATTTGGTGTATCAAAACACATGATGATGGTGGTGGATGAAGATATGAATGAAAGAAGACCAAAGAAGCAAGATGATGACTAGTTAGAATGAGGTGAAGACTTTTTCTTTTAGAAAGTGCACTATATGTCAAATGGAGCTTTATTTTGATATGGAAAATGGAATGTGATGCATCATGGCATAAAGAGACAGAGTGCAAATACAAACCTTTTGCATAAACAAGAATGATGTAGAAATAAAATGACCTTTTCCTTCTTGAGGCACATATACATACCCCAAACTCTCAAAGGTACATTGTAATAGATAGAAAATGAAAGATGACCTTGAACCATCCCAACCACTCTCATAGATCAGTTTATATCATTAAGTGGCATAGGAACATGATCAAAGAAAAGAAAAGAAAAGAAAAAAGTTACTCACTAAATAGCATAAGCCAACAACTATTCTTTTCCATTATTACTTTCCTTTTAGTGTTTTAGGTTTTTAGATAGTGTTTGATAGGTTGATCATGTGATAGTTTTGGTTTGTGGATTCAGTTGGTAGGTTCATAGTGACATGTTGGATTAATTATTGGTTCACATTGCTTAGATAGGTGTGATTTCCATTGAATTATAGTGCTTTGAGCTTTAGTCTATGAAAGTGCAAGTGTTTATGCAAAAGGGGTGATTATGTACAAGGTTTATTACAAATTTTTGATGGGTTTTGTGATTTTTTGGGGTTTTTGAGGATATTTGATGTTTTTATGTGACTCATTTCTTCAGGACATTTTACAATTTTTAGAATTTACTTTAAGACATTTTATGATTTTTAGTGATTTTTGTAGGAAATTTTATGAATTTTATGAATTTTTTCAAGACATTATATGATTTTTAGTATTTTTTAGGACATTATATGATTTTTAGGATTTTTCAAGCATAATAAAAGTATATACAAGTGTTAGCTCCAATCTATTATGTAGTAAGTCCAATGTATAAAAAGTGATTAGGGCTATGCCCCCAGCTCAAGTTCAAACTCATGCACCATGTAGGTAATATTCCCCTAGACAAGATGTAGGCTATGTATAAAGGCCTAAGATGGAGTGTGTACAAACTGGTGGTGCTTTAGATAAGATAACAATGGACATTAACCAATTCATGGGCCATAACAAGGGGCTAGGGATGTATTGCAATATGAATGATATGATCAAGGAATGACAAAAGGGGAAAAGCCAAATGGAATCTTGATAGATGAAGGAGCAACAATTGATTACACACGGCACCTGTTTGCCAAGTTTTCACCATGGTACTTTTCCAAAGCACGCATGTTTGCCATGATTTCACTTGTGGATGGAATTTTTCTCTTGACTCAATTTTTTGGGCCAAAATGCCTATTTGCTAGGTTTTCATCAAGGGATCCATTTTTTCATGACTTTTTTCACTTTTTTCTATTTTTTGGTATTTTTTAGGGCTTTTAGATGGAATCAAGAATGTTGCTAATGAGTGTTGAGAAGATATATATTGTTTGTATTGCTAGCTGGTAATCTCTGGACCCATAGCTAACCATAACTATGTAGGAGTCATTCCAAGTCTATAGCTAAGATCAAACCACTGGAAAGACCTCAAGATATACCATTACGTATTAGATGTTAGATAGTTTCTACCTCTTGTGAACCAAGGCATCTAAGGATAATCGGGTTAAAAGATTCTTTGTATGGGATGTCCCTGATGATGACATATACAAAGGGTTGTTGGATATAGGTTTGATTTTGGGTGTTAGATAGATTAGGTAGCTAGATTTGGGGATAGACAACTAGATATAAGGAAGGATTGGGAGGATTACAACTAATGACTTCCCACATGAAGGCTGATCGAGAGAGCTCAAAAACACTTTGTGGCATGTTGAACACTAGAACACTCATATTCATGGCATCATCTTTGTCATCTTGTATCCTTGGGAGGTTCTTATCTTTTGAATTTTCATAGTCTAATGACACCTTTTAGTTTTCACCAAGAGACCTACTTTTGTCATTTTTTTCTCTTTTTTCTTTACAACTAGAAGGTGGAGTTGGCTCCCCAAAATATGCCAATGTGTTCTCTTTAGGAGAAATTGCTTCTGTATGGTTGTCAATCATAATTTCTTCATAGATTCCAAAGTCTATTACAAGAGCATCATCATTTTCAAATCAATCAAAAATTGGTGGTCCACGTTGGTCCCAATCTAATAGTTCAAGATTACTTGAGGGGATGTCATCATCAGTGTTGAATGGACTTTCGTTGAAGGTAGATATATGGGTATGTGATTTAGTGGTATAATTGGGGTCATGCTTTAAAGTTGGATGACTATTTGTTTTAGGTTGGATATCCTCAAATTTCTTTTCATCATTCAAAAAATCTACAATCTTACACATAGGTACCATAGTACTAGGAGGACCTATTCGTAATGGTTTGAATCTAAGACCCAAACTAGGAGGTCATCCTTTTGCAGTGATAGGTTCAATTATTCCCTATTGCTGACATCCAAGACCATTATAGCCATCATAGCCTTTCTTTTGCATGATAATAAACCCAAGTCCATACTTGCCAGGAGATATCAAAGTGGGTTTTTGTTCCTCTTTTTCTTTCTCAATGCATACAAATGTATTCTCATTGATAGAAGTGGTATTTGTGTACTAATATCATAATGTTGTTTTTGAAATAGTTGTGATTTAGCATGAGATTGGGAAGAAATCATTGACTCCCTAATGTTGGATACTTGAGACATAAAGTATTTTCCACACCCTTTGTCTTCAATCTTCATCTTTTCTTTGGCTTTACTAAGGAGTATATCAGCATCCACATACTTAGAGGAATCTATAGGTTGTGTTTTATTGTTTGTTGGGACTTGGTATGTAGTGGCATCTCTCAAATTAGCACAAAAATGGAAAGGATCATTCCATAGCATGGATCCAAGGGTGTCCTAGTATCATGTTGAAATTCATTTTGATATCTAGGACATGGAATAATGTGTCTTTAGTAGCCAAACCAATTCTTATGAGTAATATGATAATACCTTTGGAGAAGCGTTCACAATCATCATAGGCTTTTATTGTGATTCTTCAAGAGGGATCCACATCACCCTCAAAATAACCAAAACCCTTGACAACCTTAAGAGTACAAATGTTCAATCCTACTCCTCCATCAATTAGGACATGTCTGACCTTAACATTATGGATAAAGACTTTGAGGTGAAGAGGATTGTTGTGGTTGGGTCTGTCCTTTGAAATATCCTTGGGGGAAAGGGTGATATGATGGGAGGTAGATAGGTTCCTAACCATGGCTTGGAACTAGGCAACATCAATGTTATCTAGGACCATTGACTCTTTAAGGGCTTGATCCAAGATCTTTTGATGTTGGAGAGATGCACCCAGTAGGTCCAAGATGGATATTTGTGTAGGGGTCTTTTTGAGTTGTTCAACCAAGCTATAATTAGATGAAGTAGGAGTAATAGGTCTACTAGGATGTGTAGGACTAGTAGAGGTAGTACGTCTAAATGGAGTGCTAGGTAGGGTGTTCTTGGTATGACATGTAGTGATAGAACAATAAGGGTCTTTAGCCTTTAAGGTGAATGTGGATATGTAGGAATTAGACTCATTGAAATAGTTGATGGTGTAGTCATAACCAGTGCATGTTTAATTCACATTAACTTGTGAGTTTGAGTTTGAACTAGAGGGTTTCTCTTTGTCGTGATTACCCAAAGGATCTTTAAAAATAGTGTGACTAGAATTTGATGCTAGTAGTGATGGATCAATTGTGATTAAACCATCATCAATAAGGTCTTGAATTGCATGCTTTAGTTGGAAACATGATGAGGTCTTATGTCCTTTAGTGCGGTGGTAGTCACAAAATCTCTTGTCATCCCACCAAGAAGCTTAGTTAATGGCTCGCCTTTGATTAGGGGTAACTGCAAGAAGTTATTACTAAGTAATTGTTGAAGTGTAGTCTCAAGAGGTATCCTCAATGGTGTGAATTTTCTATCTTTGGTTCTAGGACATCTCTAAGGTCCATCCTACATGGGAGTCTCAATTTTCTACTGTAGAGGTGATGCTTGATTAGGAGTTTGTGAATTCATAGGGTTTGCACCTTTCAATATCAATTGAGGTTGTGCTATGCTAATTGTACATGCATCCACAATGACATCATTGGTCACATTCTTGTTCTTGGAGAAAAATTTTTCCTTGTCATTAGATGAGTTGTTATTTTTGTTTTCCTTGTTCATCTTGAGGATTCTCTTACGGATAAGAGCATCTTCAATACTGGCCCCTTTTTTCATCAGTTTGGAAATGGTGCTTGGACTTTTGATTTTGAGTTCATACATTAAGTTGGGTACTAAGTTTTCAATGCACAAGTTAAATTTTTGTTCTTTAGGAATGTCTACTAAGCATTGATTGACTAAGCTTCTCTAGCATAGTAAGAATGTGATAAATGGTTCTCCCATCTTTTTTTTAGTTGAGAGCAAATTAGAAAGTGTCACCTCATTTATAATGCTAAAGGAAAAGTGGGAGATGAACTTGTCCACCAACTCTAACCAAGATTTGATAGTACCAAAAAGTTTGGAATACCATTCAAGTGTGAGCCCACCTAGAGAACAAGGGAACAATCTCATGAGGTAGGTGGGCTCATCATTGAGTCTAGTACAAGAGGCACACAATTCTTAGATATGTAACTCAATGTTATTGCACCATTGATCAAGAAAAACCATATTTGAAATATTAGATTTTGTGTATTCCACATAACCCAGATTAATACATAATTGTTTCCTTTTTGGATGCTCAGCTACTTACTGTTGGGCATTTGTTTTGCATGAGGTCAATGATAGGAATCCATTGTGTAATTCCTCTCTTGAAAAGAAAATCTTTTTAAGGATCCACTCTAAGGTTTAGTGTTTGTCTTGCAATGTACCAAAATTTTCTCAATAGAAGATAAATGTGAGTGTTCACAAGGAGGCCTTTGCTGGTTCAAAAAACTCTTTCATCTCAGAATCAAAGTAAATCTATTCGTTGTTTCAAAATATCACACCAAAAGAACAATATTTTTGTATTTTCTATTTTTTTAATGAATGTAACTCTAACAATGTAGCTACTATGAGGTCCTATTCTAATAGGGGGTTAGTAAAGAAAATAATGAAACTGAAAGAAAATAACATGAAATCAAAATGACTTGAAATTGAAATCCTAAATAGAGATAAGCTATAGAACACAACACACTGTGAGTTAAACCTTTGAAGAAATCAGTGGGAAACCAATGAAAATAGGAGTAGCACTTCCTAGAATCCACTAATGTAATCATCGATGAGAAACTTTAACAAATTGAATGATATTTCACTCCATCAAATTGCAAGGCCATGGAAAGTGCACTCATGCCAGATGAAAAGCTATGTAGAAACAATCAGGTGATCTCTTCTCAAGCTCATTACATCAGAAAAATTTATATATCTGTAGAAAACACTAGAACTAAAAGATTGCACAACTAGAAATAACACAATAAACCTTTGGCTCAATCACAATCTCATGAGTAAAATCCGCAAAACAATGACACATTCAGGCAAGAATCACTACACTCCAAATGCGAGCACCAAAAGCATAATTTTATTGCATAATAATGATGGCCCTTGTTATATTTTACAATGAGGTATTTATAAGAAATTGTCTCCTCAATTTGTGTTGAGAGTGAGAGATATCTTCATGCAATAAAATGCTTTTAAAACATTAAAACAAACTATATATATACAATCTAACCATTAATCTGGTGCTTAGAGGGACTCCATCTATGTTTTACTCATTATTTGGATGCATGAGCCCTTTACATATCAAAACAAAGAAGAAACAAGAGAGAAAGTAGGAGGAATCTATCAGTCAAAGTGGAAGGAAATGGAGACACAAAAAATAGAAGCTAGCCCTTCTCTAGGCATGTGTTGGAGTTAACTTGCCATCAAAATGCACTCCCGATGCATGGAAAGTGCTATTTTTGGAACTGGCAGTAAATTTTCAATGCACCTTTGAATTTTAGAGCTACAAACCTATGGAGCTACATGAAAATGCAGACTTGTAGACTTGTAGAGCTACGGACCTGCGAAGCTACAGACCTATGACTAGGTCAAAAACTCAAAATTTTACTAAGTATCAAAATTGAAATTCTGGCATCTAGGTTTTGTTCTTCTTCATCTGAAAGCTATGCTTGGATGTTTTCCCTTGAATTTCTCTATAATCTTAGTAATTATGGTAGAATCTACAAGATCTAAAGCCTCATACTTGTCCTTGACCTTCTGCCTATAGTTGTCCACCTCAATTCAAGTCCCTGCAAAATCTTCGAGTTTGGTGTCCAACTCTAACAATGCTTTCTCTATCCTAAAGGCTTGTCTAATGTCTTCATCAATAGATGCTTTGTCTAAAGTCTTCTTTAAATTCTCCACTACCAAATCAACTAACAACAACTTCTCTCATTCTTCATCTTCAAAGATGTCCAAGCATGCATCACTATACAACTTTTCTGCTTCCAAAATTCACTCTCGGGCTTGGTCCTTGAGCCTATGTATCTCATCATGCAATGTTTCCATCACTTTATTTCCATCCACAATCTTCTCTATCCAATAATCTATCATGTCTAGCTCTTCTTTGGTATATACATCAATCAGAATGTGGTACCTTTTCCCTTTTATGGCTTGTAGATTTTGCAAATCTTTGCTTCATGCCCATACCTCATCCATGATACTAAAGTCCTACCTCAAAATTTCCATGATCTTATCAATGTTCTCTTGCATAGCATGCAATAACTTCAAAATTCCTATGATTATAGTGACACCTTTATACTCAAGGCAATCTCACCATTCCTAACAAGCTTTCAAAAATGGATTGAGTTGTACACCTTCACCTTCTCTAAGAATGGTATTTAGAGTCTCCTTGGGGCATTCATGATCAAGAGGATCAAAAAATTCAGCTAGATAACCCTTTAGGATCTCAACTTGCCTTCAAAGTGTTCTGATTTCAATCTCATCCTGTTCCATGTGCCTAAGAATGTCTTTGACTCCTATAGTCATCATCTGTTGGGTTGTATCTCATGTAGGCTTTCCCAACATAATATCTTTCACTTCATAGTCTTCAAAACTAATAACTTCTACATCTATACATTTAGGAGGGTGAGCCACTTGTGAAAATAAGTCCTGGTTCTATGTGGTAGTGACAAATGCAAATGGTGTTGCATCATGTAATGAAGACTTGAGCTTGTTCAAGATCTCTGCAATATCACAAATGTAATCCTCTGAAGCATGGAACTAATGCTTGGCACTTCTCATTATTTCTTTCCAAAACCATCTTGGGATGTGTCTCTCTACAACCTTGGCTCTAGATGATGAAGGGATGTGTTCAACTACTTCCTTCCCTTTATCACTCTTGTTTGGAGTCTCCTTCTATGAGGACTCTTCTTCTGTAGTCTCAATTTCTATAGATCCTATAGTTTGATCCTCAACATCCTGAGAAGGTTGTTGTGTATATTCTACTATCTTTTCCTCTTTAGATGCCTCATCAATAACCCTTAGTTTTTTTTGATCTTGTGGTAATGGTTCCTTTTGAACATGTTCCTCTTCTAAACTTGGAGGTGGGGGAGTTACTGAACCCTCATCTACCATTACGACCTATGGTGGAGTTGGAGGAGTGAGATTAGGACCCTATGTCTCTGGTGGCATCTATGTCTAGTCTTTCTATTGGAGTTCACCTGTAGGGGTGTCCATGATCTTACCACCAACTAAGTCTGTATCCATAGGGATGAAATCAAATTTTGGGATGGAGAAAACATCTTCATCTTGCTCCCTTTGCTCATTCACCCACCACTACACTTCATCTTCTAAAGAAGAGAGTTCTACAGGGTCTACTTAGGTGGGTGGTAGGGTACTCATGGGACTCTTTCTTCTTTCCAACTCTGTGGCTCTTGCTAACCGAGTTCTTCTTTTTAGGGGTACTTTTTTTTCCTCCTTATCTAATTCTATTTCTTCCTCATTTGTTTCTTTCTCCATAATGGTTTGGAGAACTGATGGATTAGGCACTAATCTCTTATTAACTCTTTGCCTCTTGTTCATCCTAACCTTGATCCTTTTTTGTCTCTTTGGAACCATAAGAGAAGCATACTCTTCTTGCATAGGAGGAATAGAGGTCTCTAGAATTTCTCCCTCTTTTGGTTGGCTTAACACAACTGGAGGCAACTGAATTTTGACCTTGATTTGGGTAGCTCCACCATCCTGGGGCTCTTGTGGACTTGGCTCCCATTGTTGGGAAGAGACTTGTTCTATAATAGGCTCTGTTTGAATCTTCTGAGGAGAGGCTCTCTTCCTCTTTTCCTTCCTCACTGAAGGGTGATAGTATCCCACTAGGTGATCAATCTAGTGGACTGTTTTAGTCTTGATAGGAGATTGGAGTGCAAAGGTAGGAATAGTGACTTTCCTCCCTTTACCCCTTTTTGGATGAGCATGTGCATGGAAGATCATTGTATTTAGAACTGAATTGAGTGGAATAGGCTTCTTAACCTAACTCTTTGTCATTCAAATGACATGTCTTTCTCGATGATTAATATCATCTCCTTCCTCTTTACCAACTTCTACATTTAGAATGGGTCTCTCACCAAATTTATCTACATTGAATAGGGGATCCAATAGTTCCTTGGAGTCTTGTAGCCTTATCTTATTAGGGATGGTCAAATGGAGAGCCTTCTTTGTTAAATACAAAGTCATCCTACAATAGTCTTTGATGTGAACATCGTAGACATTTGTGGCCTTCATCCAATGATCTTCAATGGCATCCTCATGATAAAAATCCTTCCCTACTAGGTTTTCTACTTTACCAACATTGTCAAAGAATGGCCAAGGAGAGTTATACTCTTCAAGAGGGTAGTTCTCCCATTCTCACTCGAAAGTAAGGATATCCTATTTCCTCTTCACTTGATATGGTCCTATGACCAATGGCCACTCCCAACAAGGTCTCCATTGTCTTTGGTTCCTCTCATAAGCTAACTCAATCTACCAGGATATTTCCATTAGGACCAACTTGTCACTTGGGTACCTTAGGAGTTTCTTCAGATTGATAGATGCACCACCCACCTGAATATATGTAAATGTCCTGAACTAGATGAAATATGCTCCAAGATCTATGATCTATGCCTTATCTTTATCCGATAACCTCTTCCCATAGTCTCCCTCAATGAATCAAATGATGGCAAAGATGAAGGCATCATTTACAATTCTATACTTCTTGATCTATAGTGAAAGCTTCTTCTTCACCAACTAAGGATATACTATGTATGGCCATGCATTGGGATCCTGCATACTATGTTTCTTGTATAATCTAGGATAGTTTGTTGCCCTTGTTGCCAGAAAGTACACCATGTAAGAAGTCATACATAACTTTTTTCACTAAGTTTTCACTAAATTCTTCTTGTCCTTTACTATCCTTAGCTACTCACACAAGTTTTCACTAAGTGTGGTGGCCAAATCCAATGGTATCTTTGTATGCCTAATGGTCTCAATGAAGTTGACCGTGAATGGAACGAGATAACCTGCTATAGGTAAGCCCATGGCTCTACTCAAGAGAATGATAGAGCATCTAATATCATCTTTCATGTATCCCTAAGTCATATCCACTTTGCTAATTGTCTTTCCCTGAGGTGGCTTCTCAATGAAGTACAAGGAATGTATAATATCAATGGCCTCTTGGTGATGATCTTTATGCCATCTTTTAGCTATTTCATAGGAGAGTCAAATGAACTAATTAGCTCTAGCAACATAGAAGACCCTCTCAATTTTTTCAGGTCACAGATCTAAGACCACTTCTTTGGTGACGCTCTTAACTACCCTTTTATCAAGAACAAAGTGCCGATAGAAGGTCATGACCAATTCAGCTGATTGCACCGACACAGGGTGTGATGCTGCACTCACTAATCTGGATTGAATTAATATGGACACCAAGGTTGACCTTTTCATCAAACTGTTGCAAACTCTCAAGAATTCTCCCAAGTCTATGTGTTTGAGGTCAGTGTCTTTGATCTTAGCGTAATCATCATGTAACCTCAACTATGGGGGTACACCTTGGAATTTGAAAACAACTAGTTTCATTGGTGCTCTGAATGTGGATGCCATCTAATCACGTTACCTACACATCACAATAAAGAAAATGTCATTAGTCACCAGATAGTGAAAAAGAAAAAAATAGCGTAAGGGGAAGAAAAAAAGTCCCCCTTGGGGACTTTTTTTTTTTTGTTTTTTTTTATTATTGTTTATTTTTACTTTATTTTTTAAAAAATATTATATATATATATATATATTCAAAAATTTAACAAATAAAAATAAATAAATAAACCTTTTTTAAAAAAATGGGGGGGCAAAAGCACCCCCACGCACACGCCCTAGGGCAGCATGACATGGGCGCCATCGTGCACACGCCTAAGGGTGGTGTGGCATGGGCACCAACTCAAGGGTGGTGCAACGCGAGTGCTGCCCTAAGGGTAGCATGGCACAGGTGCCAACCCATAGAGCGAGTGCTGACACGAGAGAAATGTAGTGTATGCACCTAAGGGCAGCATTGTGCACTTGCCCAAGGGCGACATTGTGCACACTTTTCTGAGGGCAATGTGGTGCACCTACCCAAGGGCAGTGATGCACGTGCATGCTTGAGGGCAACACTATGTGCAGCGCCTAAGGGCAGCATGGCAGCAGATGACCAACACATGGAAGCATGCAAAAAACCTACCCTCCCTCTTCAAAGACTTGCAAAAAATGAGAACGAAGAGGGGGGAACAAAGGTCTTATAGCCCTCCCCCTTATTGTGCACGAAGCATAATGCACGCCATGCCTCAATGCGTGCATGCAAGTAAGAGGAGGGGAGAGATTTTTATTTTTTGAAACTTGTATTTCAAAATTTTTTAGTTTTCAAATATTTTAGTGATTTTTTAATTTTTTAATTTTTTTGTGTTTTTCAAATTTGACTTAACGACGCAAACTCCTAAACAAATTTTCTTCTCCTGACTCTTGAATTGTGAGTCTGAGAATCAAAAAAAGTAGGGGGTCCCCATTCCTAGAAAGGAATGGGGTGTGTGTTGTGGATACAACAACACTTACCTCTCCTTTTCTTGCAAAACATCTATTGCAGTCTTAGCATAAGAGTGCTCATGGTTTCTGGAAGAATAAATATGAACAAGGTAGTCGGGTGTTGTAGGAAATAAGAATAGAGTGTTGCTAAATGATTTTGTATTAGCTCTTCTTTGATTTGCTTCTAGAAATAATCACAATATGCAAATAGAATGTCAATATTCAACATAGAAAGAACAACTTGCAACAATCTGAATTAAGAATGACATTGCTATAAGTGCAAAAGTTTTTGAATGGAAATTACAAAAAATTGATTCGTTTTTGCAAGGTATTGGTTGTGGAAAGAAGTCAAAATGAGCTAGGAAAATGCTAGAAAAATAATGGAAGTGAAACTTTCTTGTCCCTCCCATCTCTCTCAACCTCATGTTATAAAAAAATAATTAAAAGACTCTTTGGCTTCCAAGAAGCCATAACAAAAGGAAATGTATTGGCTCTTGGATGCCAAATAAATGAGCCAAGTGTTCAATTGGTTTTCAAACAAGAAAAAAATAAAAAGATGGAAGAAGATTGAAGGTTATAATTTGGAAAATAGTATGATTTATATTTATATAAATATACGTAGATATATTAATGGGGTGGTCTCATTTTACTATAAAGAAAATAATATTATGGCGTCACTTTATTTATATCTATGTGTATGTACATAGGTATATATTATAACAATATAGTGAAGGATCATTTAAAATCTTTGAAGTTACATATTATATTTTAATTAAATTATTTTATGTTTTGAGTTATTTATTTAATAGCTCATACAGTTTCATTGATTGTATCATGATGTTCGACTTGCTAAGTCCTCAACCATGATGATTCATGATTCATACCCATTTTCCTAGTGATGGTGATGCCCCTGTGCTCAATTCTTTTCTAACAATGCTTCCACCCCTTTGACATCCTTCCTATAAGGAAATTCTTTGTAGTTAAATCATATTACAATAATAAGTTATTTAATCATAGATAATCATAACAACTAACCACCTTTTCAATTCCATGAATTCATGATAAATAATCAACTAGCATGTTATCTTTACATGAAATTATAATGACTAACCATTTTATCATTTCGTAGGATTATAAAAAATTTAACTATCAACTAACTTCATGTGAACCTCAACGACTATATGAACAATTTAAATTAGGCCAAAAATTGGAATGTAACATACCATTCCCCTTGTGTTTTATCATCCTTGATGAACTTGAAATTGTAATGAACATTATAAAGGAGCATTTAAAATTGGAATTTAACATACCATTCCCCTTTTTGTTTCATCATTCTTGATGATCTCTGCAATCTAAAAGAATATTCCAAATACAAGATGCATATATAGTATCTTGATATCATTTCTTTTTAAAATTGAATCAAAATCTAAATCATGATCAAAACTCAAGGTCTATTTTTACTTCAGTGTTTCTAGAAAGATGCTTGTATGTGTATATGAGAAATATGTTAGCAAGTAATACTAATCTATTAAAAAACAAAAGCATTAACTAGCATAAAAACTATAACATATATGAAAGACAAAGTGAAACCCTCAAATGAGAATATGAGCCATAGAATGGCTCTCCCAATGAGGATAGTCACTTGATTTAGGGATGAGTCTATTTGCTTAGATTTGGTATGTATGCTCAAGATTCTCAAAACTAGCTTCAATGGAGATGGATGAGTAAACAAAAAATTGGTAGCTTTTTGATCTCTCAATTTGGCATTATGAGGGTATGGTTAAGGGCTTTGGTTCTCAAACTAGCATTATAATTTGGCATTATGAGGGTATGGTTAAGGGCTTTGGTTCTCAAACTAGCATTATAACTTTAACTCAAGGATTGTGATGAAATGGCTTGGGAGGGGATTCAATTTATAGGCTAAGGGCTTGAGGGATGGAGGGTTAAGATGCAAGGAGAGATGAAAGCTTAAGGAGGGCTAGGATGCACTCAAAGGGGAGCACATGGATTGTGCTTGTTTAGCACCAACCAGGGAGTGACACATGTCACAGGGTGAGTGGATGGAGGCAAGGGGATGGATGAGTCAACAAAGGAGGCTCAAGGGATAATATCTTCATAAAGACCCTTCATAATGGCTTGTAAGAGCAATGAATGGGCTTGTAAGAGTCTTTATGGCTTTTGTAAGAGCATTCATGGCTTGGTGGTTGGGATATTTTGGAGGGAGTTGAGATTGTTGACTTTTCTTGGCTTAGGAAAGTCTTAAGCTTGCTTAGGGAATGTGACAAGGTTAGGGGTGGGATTAGAGGTGATTTAGGATTCGACTAAGCTTGTTAGAGATATGCAAGTGGATGGCATTCATGAGGGTGGGTGAGTTAGTGGCTAAGCTTGGTTAGTATGGGTGGATGGTGTGGATTAGGCTAAAAAAGGGGTTTATGATAGTTTAGGGGTTATTAGATTTGAGGGCTTTATTTATCAAATAGATTAATTTAATAAATGAGGATTTTGGAATTTAGATAGAAGAATAGGATTAATTGATAAATAATAGGTTATTTGATTTATCAATTAGGACTATAGATGATTAATTAAATTAATCAGCTAGGGGATGACAAAGGAATAATTAAATAGAAATTTAGTTAATGATGCCTTTAGAGATAACTAAATAAGATTACCAAAGCGGTGTAATCAAATTTAGGTGTCTAAATTTTGCCCCTCTTTGACATAGTGTTGAGACAACACTATTTCAAAGAAGTTTGAATGAAGAAGACATGAGGAATATGTTTTAGCAACAAGGTTGCCCCAGTCTCGGATAAGAAGAGGAGAGACTAGACGTAGAGATGCCCCCTCAAGAAGGCGACAGGGAGAGAAAAATGAGGCTCGATGGCTTCTTGAAAAATAAAAGAAGTCAAGATGGGAGGACGAAGAGTGGCTTAAGAGAAGAGGAAAAATTAGCTCAAACTCTCACTACAGGAGAATGATAAAGGGGAAAATTAGAGGCACAAGAGTAAATAAGCTTAAGACTTTTAGGATTGGGGGGAGGATGAAGGAGCGGAGTGCTATAAAAGGAATCTAGGATGGGGAGATGGATGAGGGGATTAAAAAGTTGATGCAATAGGATTTCAAAGTGTCAGATTGGTAGAAGATGGGTTTTGGAGATCCCTAGGACTAGGATTGTGGATCTCGAAAGATGAGGCTTGGTGGATTTATTGGATTGGTGGATCCCTAAGACTAGGATTGTGGATCCCTAAAGCTAAAGGTGAGGAGTGATTCAAAGAGATACTAATGCATAGGCTAGGGTAGGAGAGACGGATGTTGGATATGGATGGGGGATAATGGAGATGAAAGGAATCCATTGAAGCCTTTCGAGCAGGGGGATACTTCAAAGAGAAGTATCACCATATAGTTGAGCACTAGATTTTCTATAGGACTATTGGTTAAATGCCAAGGTTACCAAGAACATCAAGGCATTTTCACCAACTATCCAAAGGACTGATGAACTAACTCAAAACAAACACACAAGGATTTTCCTAGCATCACACATGAATCTCAAAAGAATCAGAGTGGAACTGACATTGGGTAACCCACAAGCAGAAAAGAAAAACAAACAAAAGACTTGATCAAGACCTTACGCCTAGATTGCCCCATTCGTAGTATACCATGATATGGAAGATCGTGGCAAATTTGAGGAGGGAACAAAAATATTGCTTGGAAAATATACTTCAAGACCCAAAAGGGAAGATTCCAAATCAAAAGAAAGTGAAAATCCAAAAGAGAACTGTTTGCCAACGAGATGGGTAGGATGAGGTACTAACATACCAAGATCAAACATGAGGAAAGCTATATCCTACAAGGATCTATCGGAGAGCACCTAAGGTGATGGATCTGGATGAGTGATGCATTTGGAAAGTTGAACTAAGAAGGATAACACTTTGGTGATAGGAGATCTAGCTAAAGGATGCATTGGAATAGCTAACCAAGGGTTGTGCGATGTGTGCAAGATGTTGATCAAGGAGGAACTGACATGAAAGCTGGATAGATACAATGGTACTAAGCTAAAGAGGATGTACAAGCTGACAGACCAAGATATTTACCAGCTGAAGCTGACCAAGATAGTTACAAGCAGGCAAAAGCTCAGGATGATAGGATAGCGGGATGGTTCGATGTTGCGTGAGATGCGAAAGCTAAGGATGGGGTGATAGCAGAAGATATGGATTTGGGGAGGATGCATCCCAATGATGATGAGAGATTTATGACCAAGGATGGGGACAATGCTAAGCTTGGTGGTAGCTGAGCTGATAGATGGCATTAGAGTGAATGGCTAATGAGAGGATGACATTGGATTTGCATGAGGATAGCCTAGATCGAGATACCAATGACAAGGGAGGATGGACAAGACAAGATCTCCAAGGAATACAGTGCCCCCAGTCAGAAGATGACATGTGGAAGGAGGTCTTACAATGGATGTGATAGGATTGAAGCTAGGATGGAAAAGTTGAAGGTGCTATGGAGATGGATGATAGCTAGGATGATTGGCTGAAGTTGCAGAAGATAAGTGGATGGTGATAGATAAAAGGTGGAGGATGAAAGATAGGTGGATAAATTGGAAGATGGAGCTAGATGACAAGATGTGACCAAAAGCATGAGGATGATAGGCTAAGCTGGGGATGGCTGGATTACACATGATGCTTGTTTGCCAAGTTTTCATCATGGTACTTGTCCAAGGTGCTTGAATTGCCAAGTTTTCACCAGTGGATGCTTTATTTTTCTTTATTTTTTTGACTTTTTGACTTTGGACTTAGCTGGAATGATTTTGGCTTTCTTCAGCTATTTTTGGCTTTTTTTGGGATTTTTCACTGGTTGTTGGAATGTTCAATTTTGTTGCTAGCTGTTGGTACACCGGATGTGTGATTTATGCAATAGATTGGATTAGATGGTAGGAGATGCAGAGATGAAAAGGCTGGAAAGGAAAATGATGCATATACCTATGAAAAAATGCATTTGAAACTTAAAACAACGTATCTGATTTACAAAATAGTGAATACAAGAATTATACTAGTGCACTTGAGTATTAAAATAGTGCATATGAGCAACAAAAAAAAGCATTTGATTACTATAATAGTGCATCTAAACATTCTTGTGATGCATCTGAGAAAAAGCATGAAATAGAGGCTATCTGCAAACATGATACTTGCAAACAAACTATAAATTTGGATACCCTTTTCCTTGCTAGCATTTTACAAAGATTGAAATTTTCTATATCTGACTAAAAACATCTTTTGAAAACAAGCAAAGAAAAATCATCATCGATCCAAAAATCACCATAACCATCACTTTGCACATCAAGCTAAGAATATTTAGAAACACACATCTATACCTGACTTCACAAAAGTGGACCTCATCTTATCAACATTGGCAAACACCTTATGCAAATTAGCTTGTTGCTACAAACAAATCAAGATCAATAGAAATGTTCACTTCTTGTAAAATTCTTAAAAACTAAAAGGATCTTACTCACTTTTCATGCCATGGTGCAAGATAAGTGTACCAACAAAACCAAAATGGTCACCCATATGAGTAAGTGCTAGACTAGCAAGTAAAACTGCCAAATGCACAAAACTTTTAAACCTCTCAAAATCTACTATAGCGACGGATTGTGCACAAAATGAAGTTACTCCCAAGTCACCCTTATTTGATCAAAATTTAGAATCCCTAGCCACAATGGGCTCATTTGACACCTAGGATGATAGAAGCATTGAATCTAAGATTGAAGATTTTCAACAAAATCTTGAACTTGTTGACATCAAGGACAAGATTCTAGAAAACACAAAGAATGATACATACTTGCATTAGCACAACAAGGTGCAAAACTACCATCTAGTTTTGATGTGACCAATTTGTAATGAGATCAAGAAGAATCACCCTTAGATGTAGTCATACAAAAATTGCAAGACCTACAATTAGAAATGGAAAAAATGAAAAGAGAAAAAACACAACTTGAAAAAGTATGTCCCCTACCATTTGAAAAAAACATTACCTTCACGCCTTTTCCTCCAAACGTGCAAATACCAAAGTATGACAAATATTTTGGCATGTCAGATCCACAAGATAACTTGAGGCAATTTTACATGCTAGACATGGAGTTTTTCTATGACACAATGTACTTCATGTACCTATTTCCTAGGAGCCTTGGAAGGCAAGCCATGGGTAGTTTTCCAAATTACCCTCAAATATTAAAAATTTCAACCAATTGGCCTCCATTTTCATCACCCAATACTCTTACAACATTGAAAGAGATGTTACAATGATCAATCTATGCAACACAAAACAACTCCTAAGAGAATCATTCAAAATCTTCCTACAACAGTGGAGACATAGGTTTGTTAAATACCATAGAGACATACCAAATAAGGAGAAGATGGATATCTTCATTAATACTCTCTCAAAACTGATGAATTATTGGCTCCAACTCCAAGGGCCTAAAGACTTTAAGACCACTTTAGAAAATGCAGCCAAGGTGGAAGAAACCTTGGTAAATAATGACATAATCAAATTATCTAAAGATGGTAAGGTCTTTTACAACAACTCCACACATGCACACAACTCCTCTGATTGGTCCATAGACAAACATAAATCATGGTGGAGAAATAATAATAAAAACTTCACAAATGAGGGGGTAGTTGAAGCTAATCATGTCAAAATGCACACTCAACCCCCTTTAAATCAATTGAGTCCTAGTTTCACATCTCAACAAAACAATACCAGCCCATTTTACTGACATAACACAAAGACTTCCTCAACATCTTACCAGCAAGTTGCTTACAATCAAGCTCCTCCACCATGAAGATATTAGTCTTTTGATATACCTAAGGAGTATACACCCATAGGGGTGTCCTATTAGAGTTCTTTACAAACACTCTTGGTCAATGACCACGTTGTATTACCTGAAGCTAAACCATATGAACCCCAAGTCAAGCTAAAATGGTGGAATGAGAAACACACTTGTGCCTATCATCGCAATCGAGGGCATCTAATAAACAATTGCCCCGCCCTTAAGGGAATTATTAAAAAATTAATAAATATGGAACTATTGAAGTAAATAATCTGAGTAATAACAAAGATCATACGGCCTTTAAGAACCCCTTTATGAGTAATGAAAAGGAGGAGTCCTCCAAGGTTAATCAAAATGTGCCTAGCTCCACAAACTAAGGTTAATTATGCACACCATTATGATAATACCATCGACATGATTTCCAAATTTGATGACACCATAAATGTCATCATAATCAAAGATAAAAATAAAAAATAGTCCTCAAATGCCATCACCTAAGGTCAAGCCTCCAAAATTACCCTATCAAGACCAATGAAAAACCTTGACTGAGCAACTCCAAATTCCTCTATGCCCAAATATAACTTGGTTAACCAATTGCTCAAGACTTCATCCCACATTTTTATTTTTGAACTACTGCAAATCTCCTCAGAGCATAAAGAGATACTCACTAAAGCCTTAGCGTTAAACGACCTAGACATGAGTAGATTCCAAAATATGGTCAGTAATTTAGTTGCTCCCCATTGCATATCATTTTTAGCACAAGATGACATGTTTTTCATATAGCCACAAAACTCTTCTTTGCACATAGAAGTATTCATCCATAGGAACTGAGTTAAAAGGGCATTGGTCGATGGCAGTGCTGGTCTAAATATCTACACACTCAGTTTAGTGAAAGCCCTAGGTACATAGAGGATGCTATTGACCCAAGAAAAAATATCACCATCAAGGCCTATGATGATGAAGAAAGGTCCTCCAAAGGCATGGTCATATTACCAATCAGAATAGGGCCGGTCGTGAAAGAAACTATCTATTAGGTCTTAGATTTTCAATTAACTTTCAACATTCTACTAGGAAGACCATGGATCCATGACATGCAAGTTGTTCCCTCCACCTACCACTAGTGCCTCAAATTTCCATACATGGGTCAAGAGATAACCATACTCAAAGATCAACATTTTGCATAGTATTATAACTCACTTGTCCCTCATAACAAAGAAGATGATGATACACCAACAAATGCCAATAGCCAGCCCATAGTTACAGGCACTTCACACTCAACTAACCAAACAAGCAACCACTTATCAACATCAGCTAAGGGTAAAGAGAAAGTGGTTTGTTTAGGTCCTTCTACTCCTTCACCGCTATCATCATCAATAGATCCCAAACAACTACACTATGAAGAAATGGATAAATTGATTAAGGAATTTGATAGAAAATGTAAGTTGCACCACAAAGGGGTAGGTGAGTACTCAGTCTCCCTATTTGATCCCCCACTTTCTCTGAGGTATCATGGAAAATTGACTTCCACTAAACCATATCATGCACATTTTCTCAAAGTAAGTGGCACACCTCCAAACTTGGTGGAAGACATCAGTCAACTGGACATTGAAATCTCCTCCCACCTACATGGGAAAGGCTTTGATCTAATGAAAAAAATGGGATATACAGGAGATGGTACCTTAGGGAAAAGGAAAGGAATCATAGAACCTTTGATGGCATAGTTTAGGTCCAATAAATCTAAAATAGGGGTAGGGTATGATGGACAAGACAAGGCACAAACCTCTTCTACCTTGGTGTGAGTACCCAAACCCCAATAAAAACTAATGACATAAACAAGAATTTGGTCATCTCTAGTTCACATTCTATAGAAGAACTACCCCTAAATACCTCCAATAATGAAGATGATGATGATTCCAATAAGTGGGAATTTGAGTCACTATTTGAGGAATCTCTCCATGACAAAGAATGTGATGTTGTCCACATACCCACCCCTAATAGTTTGGCTACACAAAGAAAAATTCAAAGTCCACGAACCACTTCTCCAAGAAATAGAACATATCAGAGGAGCTTAGAAGATGATGAACACATTGAGCGATTTCACTTTCAAACTTTATTCCCTGACTTCTTTCTAGTGGAAGTCAAAGATGATTACTATGAGCATCTCACAAGCTCTACTTTCCCTGACACTCTAGAAGAAGCCCATGTCATAGATCTAATGGATATAGTGTATAAGCCATCTAACAATGTTATGTCTTTAAACCCCATCAAACCCTTCCCGTACTATGAATCACTTTCCCTAGTCCATCTTGAGCTCATTAACTAGGATATAGCCAAACCCTATCACCTCCCTCATTTTGACATCAACCATGAAGCTTTCATCTACCTTAATGTGGTTGAACCATCTCGTCAAAAAAGAATGGAAGAAGAACGTATGGTTGGGTTGGGTATCAATTACCTTAGTCACACTAGAGCAAGGCAAGCATCCCACAATCTTATTGACCACCACCAAGTTGTGGCTAATCTTGATAAAAAATGGAAACAAATAGAGGTGATTTATCTCAAGTTGAAAACCCAACTATGGTACCCGTGGATGGGGTAATGGATACCTTACCTGAACATTCTAAGGAGTGATCTTCTATTTTGATTGAGCCTATAGAACTGGTCAACATCAGCATAGAACAAGAACCAAAGGTCATTTATTTAGCACAATCTTTGAGTCTAGAAGAAAGTGGGGCATTCATTGAATTCTTCAAAGAAAGACAAATAAACTTCGCATGGTCTTATGTGGACATGCCTGGCTTAGACCCAACCTTAATCCTCCACCATCTTAACATCTCTCTAGAGGTTAAGCCATTCAAACAAAAACTTAGAGAGATGCATCTGCATATAGCCCTATTAGTGAAAGAAAAGTTGCAAAAATTAATCAATACCAATTTCATCCAGCCCTTAGCATATGCATCATGGATCTCCAACATTGTCCCACTATCAAAGAAGAATGGAAACATACACATTTGTATTGACTTTTGGGATTTAAATAAAGCATGCCCTAAAGCTAACTTTTCTCTCCCTAATATTGACACCATAGTTGATCTCATAGCAGGCCATTCCATGTTTTCCCTTATGGATGGGTTGTTAGGATACAATCAAATCAAAATAGTACCAAAGGATCAAGAGAAAAAAACTTTTACTTGTGCATGGGGCACATTTTGTTGGAATGTAATGCCATTTGGGTTAAATAATGTTGGGGCAACCTATCAATGGGCCATGACCACTATTTTCTATGATATGATAAAAATCTTCATGGAAGATTATGTGGATGACATTCTTGCCAAATCCCATAGTCAAAAAGAACATCTTCCCATATTGGCCAAAATATTCACCCACCTAGAAGCGTTTAAGGTTAGGCTCAATCCCAAGAAATGCACCTTTGGCATCAAATTAGGAAAGCTCCTAGGATATATTTTCTTAGCTAAAGGGATAGAAGTTGACCCCAAGAAGGTACAAGCCATAGTTAGTATGCAACCTCCAAAGAACCTGAATCAATTATGCTTTCTTCAAGGTAGGCTTCAATCAGTGCATCGGTTCATTTCTCAGTTGGTAGAAAAGTGCATACCTTTCACACACCTATTACATTAAGACATAAATTTTAAGTGGGGTGATCAATGTCAGAAGGCCTTTGAAACACTTAAAACATATTTGATGAATCTGCCTAAGTTGGTTCCTCTGGTATCACACAAACCATTGCTATTGTATATTTCTGTAATGGAAAAGTCAATTGGAGCCCTCTTGGCACAAAAAAATGACCAAGGAAAAGAATGAGTTATTTACTACATTATTCGCACCTTAGTCAACTATGAGCTTAATTATTATTTTATTGAAAAGGCTTGCTTGGCTATAGTTTTTGCCTCCCAAAAACTATGTCATTACCTCCTAATGCACAAAGTTAAGCACATATCCAAGATTGATCCTCTCAAATACCTTCTCAAAAAGACAACATTAAGGGGTAGACTAGCTAAATGGGTAATGATCCTAAGTGATTTTGACATTGAGTATGTGGATAGGAAGGCAATCAAAGGATAGGTCATTGCTGATCAATTAGCAGATGTGCCTATAGAAAGTTCCAATCATATCTTAGTTGACTTCCTAATATGCACATCCTTCAAGAAAAGTCAGTCACATGGAAATTTTATTTTGATGGTTCCTACACACACCATGGGTCAGACACAAGTATTTTGTTCATCATGCCACTTGGTGTTACTATCCCCAAATCATACAAACTACTCTTCCCTTGCACCAACAACATGGCCAAATATGGAGCTTTGCTCTTGGGTCTCAAGCTGGATTTAGAATGGAAACTGATAGCTATAGAAGTTTATGGAGACTCTTAGTTCATCATCAATCAAGTTAATGATACTTATCAGACAAAAGATGAAAAATTGTTGCCTTATAAACATATAGTCGATGCACTCAAGGCATGTTTTGTTCAAATTATGTTTGAACAAAGTCCCAGAGAAAAGAATAGAGCAACAGATGCTATGGCCACCTTGGCCTCCTTAGTTCAGCTCTTGGAACAACATGAGCAGTATGAGTTCATAGTGGAAGAGGTGGTTCAACCTGCATTTACCCAACCCAATTCCCTTATCGTCTGCCACCTAAATACCCCCAATTCCATTTGGTATGATCCAATTATCATGTACCTTTGTGACAACGCCCTTCCATATGACCTCTCATGTAACCAAAAATGAA
This sequence comes from Cupressus sempervirens, assembly GCA_028749045.1. NCBI lineage: Eukaryota > Viridiplantae > Streptophyta > Pinopsida > Cupressales > Cupressaceae > Cupressus > Cupressus sempervirens. Next base: position 73,546,716 of record CM053784.1, on the reverse strand, counting down.
ACTTCATTCCCCAAGCCTCCCATTACACCTTGGTGGCAGATACACTATATAGGAAAGGTCTTTATAGTACTTTATTTAGGTGTCTCAAAAATGATGAGTCTAGAGTCACTTTGCAAGGAGTCCATGCAAGGATTTGTGGGTCACACTCTAGTGGGTTCACATTAGCCAAGAAGATTCTAAGAATGGGCTACTTTTGGCCAACCATGGAAAAGGATTCTATTGATTTTGTCAAAACCTGTAAAAAATGCCAAATCCATGGCAACCTTGTTTATGCACTAGCTCAAGAGATAAATCCTTTAGCCACGCCCTAGCCCTTTTATCGATGGGGTTTTTATTTGATTGGAGCCATCCATCCACCCTCCTCTAATTTGCATAAGTGGATTATCACTGCCATTGAATACTTCACCAAGTGGGTCGAAGCAGTGCCACTTGCAGACTCTATGGAAAAACAGATCTCCTCTTTCATTCTCAACCATATCATTTGTCAATTTAGCATACCTCATGCAATTCTCATAGATAACGCCTTGTATTTTAAAAACCAAATAATTGATGAATTATGTGAAAATTTCACATTATACACCATTCTTCATCTATCTATTACCCCCAAGGCAATGGCCAAGCAGAAGCTATCAACAAAACTATCATCAACATGCTCAAGAAAATAGTTAGAGATTTTGTAAGGGATTGGAAATTATAGTTAAACCCCACCCATTGGGCCTACAGGAAAAGTGTTAGGATGCCTATCAACATGACACCTTTCTCTCTAGTTTATGGCTATGAGGCTATTCTCCCTTTAGAAGTTGAGATCCCATCCTTGAGAGTTACTCTTGAAGATGTCCTATCAGATGAGGATTATAGAGTGGCCCATCTAGAATAGCTAGAGTTATTGGAGGAACATCAACATATGGCCCATGACAACCTCAAATTGTATCAGAACAGATTATCAAGGCATTATATCAAAAAGGTCAAATCTTATGTTTTTCAAACTGGTGACCTAGTTCTTAGCAAAAACCCCAAGAACCAAGAAACAAGAGAAAAGAAAGGAAAATGGGAGGCCAATTGGATTGGTCCTTACCTCATCATAGAATCCTTTGGGAGCAATACCTATCGACTTTTAGATTGTGATGGTACTGAATTAGCATAATTTATCAATAGCATCCAAAAGCTTTGCAAAACATCAAAAATACCAAAAATTTTTTTGAAAAGTTATATATATATATATGGTAAAAAGAAAAAAAAAGTGAGAATGTCACTTTTGGTTTGAAAAGGGGCAAGAGATAGCACTTTTAGGCTTCCCTAAGCAACACAAGGCCTTCAATGCCAAAAAAGGGCTATAGTTGAATGGTTGATTTACTATCTTTGAGACACATTTTGGTTCTTTGTGGCTTCCCATTGCAATTAATAGAAGATGGGAATAAGAGAAAGGGGTAGCATTTACAGCTGAATTATTTGGAGGTATTTGGTAGCAAATTATTTGTTTATTTGGGGTTGAGAAACTAGCATAATCTATCATGCTGGTATTCGATCAAGAATTAATTTCACACATACCCCCTTGAGAAACATTTGTGGGTTCATAGCAACAAAAATAATTAGTATGGTAGCAATAGTAAGGCAGGGGAAACAAAGCTCATAACGGCAATAATAATAACAATAACAAGAGTGAATCAAAGCCCCTTTTCCTTGAGTGAATGTACATAGCAATGGAAATAGCTAGTCCAACAACCGCAATAGGGAGCACCACAAATTCAACAACACAGAGAGTCTGATTAGGTATTGAGATACCATAGACATGAATTGCAAAAAATTCAATGCACATCCCCACCATCCACCTTGCCCAATGATCCCCCATACTTGTCATAGCCCTCAGTCAACCCATTTGGCATCATAAACTCCTTCATTACCTCTTTAGGTACCTCATATGGTCTTGGTCACCCCCATATTCCACCAAATCTCACTCCCATCCTCCATTTCACCCTTGTAAATCCAAAAATTGTCCAAAAATGCCACAAAAATATCCAAAGATAGCTAAAAAAAACCAAAAAAATCCAAAAATTGTCCTAAAATGTCAAAAAAAATCAAAAATAGCTTTAAAATACCAAAAAATCCAAAAATTGTCCTAAAATGTCAAAAAAAATATTCAAAAATAGCTTAAAGATACCAAAAAAATCCAAATATCATCCAAAAATGTCAAAAAAAAAATTTCAAAATTAAAAATTAAAAAAAAATCCAAAAATATATCAAAATGTCCCAAAAAAATTCAAAAATATTTGAAAATTCACAAGTAGTTTGCAGCATTCAAAATGGGGGCAATTCGTGTCAACAACACCCCAAAATTTCTCTCAATTTCTCACTTTGGCTACACAACCAAACATCAGCTCCCATCATGCCCTATTAATATTAAGAAGTAGCATTGTAATGCCTTGAAACATTTCATCAGACTTAGAAAATCCAACACAACTCAGATAGCAAAAGAGATGCCGCGAATTTGACCATCGTCTTCCTTCCATACGACCATTATTAATGTAAATCAAGAAGGATTTTTAGTCTTATTTAAGTTGCAATGACCACTATTAGTCTAGCCTCCTTCAACAAATATGTCAATCTATCTTGAAAGCCCAGATATCTATCAAACACTTTTATCCTCACTCGACCAAAGGTACAAAATAAGTAGGCGTAAGCGTGTGAGCTTGGCTTTCCCTCTAGTGCCTTTTCCAAGGCCCAAGTGTCCTTTTTGGACCCCCTTAGTGCCTTTTAACACCCAAAGCATCTTTTTTAGGCTCCTCTAGTGCCTTTTTCAAGGCCCAAGCATCCTTTTTGGACCCCTTCAGTGCCTTTTTAGGCCCAAAGCGCCTTTTTTAGGCCCCTCTAGTGCCTTTTTCAAGGCCCATGCGTCCTTTTAGGACCCCTCTAGTGCCTTTTTAGGCCCAAAGCACCTTTTTTAGGCCCCTCTAGTGCCTTTTTCAAGGCCCAAGCATCCTTTTTAGACCCCTATAGTGCCTTTTTAGGCCCAAAGCACCTTTTTTAGGCCCCTTTAGCGCCTTTTTCAAGGCCCAAGCATCCTTTTTGGACCCCTCCAATGTCTTTTTAGGCCCCTCTAGCACCTTTTTTAAGGCCCAAGCATCCTTTTGGGACCCCTCTAGCACCTTTTTAGGCCCAAAGCACCTTTTTTTAGGCCCCTCAAATACCTTTTTCGGCCCAAACACCTTTTTATAGGCCCCATTTCACCATTTTTCAAGACCCTCGATGTCTTTTTGGCCCCCAACATGCATTTTTTGGATAAAAACTTTTTTTCAAGGCCCTATTTTGCATACTTGAGACCCAAGGGTCCTCTTTTGGGCCCCAAACACCTTTTCATGGGCCTCAAGAATGCTTGTCTCGTCATACCCCTAGAGAAACATACTGCTATTGGCATTATTATTATCTGTCCTAGTTCTTCATATGCACACAAACATTATTGCTAGCCTGCCATGGTTATCCTCACTCTACAGATGGTATTGTTCCTATTTTTACAAGAGTTAAACCATTCCAACCTTTATCCAAAAAACACAAAAACATCCAAATATTTGCCAAACAAATCACAAAAACATTTAAGTATTTGCAAAAATCACAAAAAAATCCAAATATATTTCAAAAATGCCAAAAATACACATGACAATGTATTGCAATCAACATCAGTGGCTGCAAAAGAAAACAACCACTTTTAATTCCCTACGACAAAATTAATTGCATTTTCATCCCAAAAAAAAAGGTATAGTGGATTATTTATTCTGGCTCCCCAGAGGAGGTGGCATAACAGGATGTCTAATTAATGGGATCTTTTTTGGCCTAGCTCCAGATGAGGAGGCTCCCAATATCAACCCTTGACATGTCCATATCGCTTCCATATGAATTAGAAATCTCCCACCATATAATTGCACGTTTAACAAAGTTGTAAATTCTTTATCTATAAACTGTGTCTCCCACCAATCCTCATGAGGGAATGCCTAATAATAATGTCCCATCCAATAAGTAGCTTCCCAATGTACCTTGGTCGTCTGGTGCATTTCCACAAACACATTCTCCACCAACTTGCTTACCTCCTATTCAGTGATTGCTCATTGGGCTGCATCTCGCTTGTGTTGCATTTGATCAGTCATCATTCGCCAACACTCCACATCTACTTTCACCTTGCCTAAATGATCCTATAGTTTCCTCACCTTACCCTCACTTAATGCTAACTGTTCCTACAACTTCAATGCCAAGGTGTTCACCTTCGATATTGCTTCCCTAAATGACTTAGACTGTGATTGCAATAACACTAGCTCATTATGTGTGCTCTCCAAACCTACTTGCACCATATTCATTGATTCTTGCAACTTCTACGACTTTGATCATTTGGCCCACATTCCTGCATCGCTTCCTTCTACTTGTGCATGTTCCACGCTCAACTCCATCTCTAGTGATTGCACCTACACCCGCTCTTCATATATCATTGCTTGCAATCACTTCACCTCTATTGGTGCTCCATCCTCTTGAGCCTTCTCCATCAATCCTAGCAAAAATGTGACCTCCTATTCTGTGTTTTCTACTTGCACTCTCTCTATCACCAATAGTTTTCATAATCCTTCCATGTCCCATAATGTTTGATCACTATCCCCCACCTCTAGTTATTGCTCCACCACATTCATAACACTTTCTCCCCCTATTGAACCTCGTCCTGGTGTCCTGAGACTAATCCATTGTCCCATTCCACTCAGTACTTCACCACCACTAACACCTCCCACATCGTTCGCAGTCTCTCCCATAGACTTTTTAGGAGACTTTATTTCCCCCACTTCCTCCTCTACTCCTGACATACTCTTCATCTTTTCAAATGGACTATCCTCCACCTTTGTCTTTGACCCATCATCTACTACCTCCTATAGGGCTTTTCTTCCACCTCCATTCCCACCCCTTCAGATTGCACTAACCTCTATCCTAACTGGCTTGTCTCACCTAGACCTGAAAGTAACACTTGGAGTTCAAGTTGATCCACCCACTCCTTGAAAGATTGCACATTACTAGTGTCCACTTATAAGAGCCTCCTCTCAAATGGAATGCCATGTGTACCTTGACCAATTTTGTGCATTACCTTTGGTGAGGTCTTTTATCTGACATGTGATTGGTTGGCATGCCTATTTTATTTTTTGCAGCTATAGCTTTTGTTTCTTAATGATTGTCATATTTTCTTGTACATTGTTCCTCTTTGTTGGTACTCATTGGCGTGACAAATTATTCACATCACTATAGCTGAGCTAGTGGTGGTTGTACTCAATCACTTTTATCACGTGCTTTATGATGAGAATTAGTTTTCCTTTCTTTAAAAAAAGTGACAATTAAACTACATTCATCTAGTTTTCATTTTTCATCTTGGGCTCCTTGCAAAAAAAATGGTTGTTACACAATTAGGTTATAATACACCGACATTACTCAGCAATTTCATGACTGGTTATAAACAACATGTGCAACACCATCAACAAGCTTATGTGAACTCATGAACTTTGTTTCTTCACCTCATCCACACCAGCATTACATGTCATAACTTCACCATCAGATTGCACCACCTCACTTGCTCCCTTGCATGGCTTTTGAATCTCACACAATCTCATTTAACTGCCTTCCATTTTCATCCATTCATTTAGTGGATTTTGAATTGCAAAAATTGAGACTCCAACTTAGAGCCTTTGAATCTTAAACAATTTCATCACATTTTCATATCACTTCATTTCATTTCATTTCATATTACATTTCATTTTTATTTCTTATCATTCCATTTCATTATCACATATCATTTCATTGCCCATTTTCATTTAATTTCATTAACTATCATCTCCTTACTTATCATTTCATTGCATTTCATTTCCTTACATTTTATCATACCTCATTTCATTTCATTATCCATTTCATTGCATTACATTACATATCATGTTATCACATCTCCTTCCATTTCATATCACTACATTCATATTACCACATCATGCTTTCATTACATCATCAATAACATACCAACTATTCTAAATCATGATCCATCTAAATTGATCATTCACACACACACACACACACACACACACACACACACACACACACACACACACACACACACACACACACACACACACACACACACACATATCTACATCCACTACCACCATAATCATCAAATGAGATCATCACATGCATACAAAAAAACCATGATATAACAAGTGCACAAGTCCAAACATCAACAAGCTTGAATGTCTCGTAAATCAAAAAGATCAAATCATCAACATCAAAAGGTCATCAACATCAACATCAAAAGGTCCTCATCATCAACCTAAAAGGATCATCATCATTTCTAGCCTACATAATCAGTCCATAAAGCAAACACAAAAGCTCCAGAAATCAACCCCGTGTCACACTACATACATCATCTGTCTATGTCTATTTGAAAGTCCCTGCTCATTAGGGGCACTCATCCCATCTTGAACACTTGCAAACTAAACAATAACATCAATTTTTCATCACAAGTGATCATCCTACCTTAATCAAATCTCAACATCTAGCTATTCAACTAATGGTTCTATCTTGAACTAGTTGTTTGTCTACTCTATATCCTAAGATGGACATGTCAATTTTCCCTACTCTGTATCCTCAGGGGGGCACTTTTTCTATCTATCAACATTACCTTATTGATCCTACACATCACTTTGTGACTAAACATTCCCTATCAACTGTTCTCATCAAGTATTTTCAGAAATAAAATTGGAACATCCCTATTTTGCACATCCATTTTTTTCCAATTTCATTTCTGAGGGGGTAGTATACTAAGGTATCAAAATTTTCCAAAATATCAAAAATTTCCTACCACAACCAAATTTCAAACATCAAATCAAACTAGCGCATCCAAGCTAGGGCATTAAAATTTCTTGAAACATCAAAATGATCTACCCTAGCCAAAAATTTGCAAACATCAAAACCAAGGTATCCAAATAAAACCATTGCAATAAAATCATTGAATCAACATTGCAATCCAACCATCAAATCAATGACAATCAAAACATCATCAATGATCAAATATCAAATCATTGATGATCATACATCAAGCCATCAACAAATAGAGATCATGACAATGACAAAATGATAGAATATCATCGAACAGGCATCCAGTCATCAAAATTTGACCTAAAATCTAAAAATCAAGATAGTCTTTGAACATATATGCTTCAAATATTAGCTCAAAGAGGGGCATTTGTAGACACCCAAAATTTGGAAAAGACTTAAATCATGCAATATCAATCAATTAGGACCGAATTCAAGAGAAAATTAGAAGAAACATGATAGACTTTTAAATCAAAAATTGCATCAAGTCATTAATCACCTTTTAAATCAACAAGACCTAAGCCAACTTTAAAAGAGGAAGAAAACAATTCAAATTCATTAAAAAAAATGTGAAAAGGGAGAAAGAAAAAGACAAAGTGTTGAAAATAAATCATTTAGTAAATCAATAAAATCACTTTATCCTCACAAAATAAAAATCTCCCTTTTACCATTTAAAAGAATTTGAAAAATCCTCATATTATCCCCAAAACCAAGTCTGTTGGACTCTTCCTTCTGGCCTTTTATGAGATATTTTGAGTTTCAATTTCACCCCCAGTCAAAAGTAAAAATCTTAGTTATTACCCCAACCCCTTCTGAAATCCTACAAATAGGAGGGAAATTTAAGAGACAAGCGACCCAAGTTTTATGCATCTACACTATAGGCATATTTAGACTCATTATTTTAGCATTTTCATTATAGTGATTTCATAGCATTATTAGTATCATTTTATGTCATTTAGCATCATTTTGTATCATTTAGCTTCATTTATTTCATATTTAGCTCATGGCATGATTATTTCAAGAGTATTTTTAGGCGGTGCATTTCACACATAATCTATATTATAGTCATAGATCTTGCATTCTTCATCATAGATCTACATTTTTAGCAATATCCCATTCTAGAACTATCACTAAAAGGCTAGTCTAAGAGCTATTTTAGTAGTTTTAGTTAGGGAGACATGAGATGTTTATAGAGATTACTCGCTACTGATGATGTCTTGGGTCTAGCATATTTTTTCATCAGTCCAATTTCTTTCTACGTTAAAGTTTCATTTATACACATTCTTTTACCATGTACAAATATCTTCATATAAGAGAATTTTTAGGGTTCAATAACTGAAAGTAAGATAAGTATTCAAAATTGGAATTCTTCAACTAGCAAGTTCTAGATCATAACTTGATCACATAATTTAAATCACTTATACATACCATCTGGCATATGGTACTCATTAATTAGTAGATCATCCTTGCAAACTTATAGGTCACCTAAAAAAATTAATAGATCCATATTTTCCATTTATATAACTTCGGCCTTCATGCCCATATTATCACAATAATATTTCATCAAAATAATCATCCCATGATACAAATATAGTTCATCCTTAAATATAAATAGCTCAATATGCCTTGTTATTTCCATAAGCATTAGAAACAAATTTACATAGGGTTCTTATCGAGTAACTCATCATTCACTTGTCAATAGTTGGAAGTTTATCTTTTCCATTTGTGTGACCTAGGCTTTCATGCCTATCTTGTCAGTGTAATGTTTCAAGGAAAACTCAAGTCAAAAAAAAGTTCACATCTATAAATAAGCATTGATAGTTTCAATTATGTAAGTGTGTTTACTCCATACTAGAGCAGAAAATGACCTTGTTGTTTAATCAATATCAGAAAGGATTGCTATTCAAAATCATGGTTCACAATCTTTTTTTTCCTTCAATTCAAGTTCAAAATAGATAACAAAATATTACTACCATTTCATATGAATAGGAATATAATTTAATAAAGTATATGTTGGGAACGTTCAACTAAAAATAAATATTTAGCCATCATCAAGGTTTAGATAACATCTCATCAAGGTTATAGGAGCTAGTTTGTATTGTGCAAGCCTTGATATACCTAGCTTAATCTTCTCATTCTCTACTGAGAATGGCTCTCCCTCCTATGATAAGGGAAATGTACCATTTTGGTCCTACCACTTGAGCATACTAGTGTTTAGAATGTCTTCTCAGTAATAGGTGGGTCTTGCCTTATTAACTAGCACCACTTACAATCTTGTGATTAAAAGATGGAAAATATGCCTTTAAACTACCTTGGCCAAGGATTTAAATGGGTGGATATGTAGTGCCCAACTGAGGGATCCAAAAGAATTAACCTTAAGTTTTACTAAGTTTTCCAAACATTTTTTATAGAAAAGAATAACATACACATCAATCATAAAGTAGTGGAAGCAATAACATACAATCATACAAAAGCAACTATAAAAGATTACATTCCTTAAAGATCCCAATATGTTGAATCACATTTAATTTAATTAATTCTAAGTCTAAAAAATACCACATCCACATGAAAGAATAATTAAAAGTCCAAAGTCCATTTAAATAATATACATTTTTTTCAAATGCCACTTGACAATAAAATTCAGAATGCTCAATCATCCACTGTACATGTCACAAGGTATGAAAGGCTAAAAGAATATACATTTATAAAAATAGATTACATCATCCTTTTTGGATCCATGAAACCAAGTAAAATACAATAAGTGAAACCATCCATCATAAATATATAACTATCCATCATAAAGATGTAACCATCCATCATAATATGCAAGAATAGAATGAAAGGAAATGCAAACAAAGAATCTCCAGCCACAGTATCAATGAATGGATCTCAATGGTAAGAGTAAAAAGCACTACCACTTGACCATGTGGTAACCCAAAAAGGCCCACTCCCACCCGCTAAGAAGACAGTCTCAAGTCCCAAATAGGATATCAATCCAAATATCAAAAGTACTCTCTAAGTCCAGAAAATCCTAAAAGTAATCTAACTCAAAGGATCCAACATAAATTGACATCTAGACCTAGAGGCACACAAAGACACATAGGGAATTTACTATTTAAGTGGTCAAGTTTCATTGCATGAATCAACACTAGAGTTACCCTAGTAGTTTCTTAGGACCCAAGCCCCCTAGTGACCCTATGCAACACTAGTATCCTCTCCTACTAACAAGGCATACTAACAATGCATGGTTGCAACCAAGCATTCTCTCTACTCCCATCCTAGTCTGTACTAACACTCAAGGCATGGGCAAAAACATAAAAAGACTCTTATTAGATTCATTTACTCTCATTTAGTGTAGTTTTTTCACTTATTAAACAACTTACAATGGGTTTCCCTGGTAGCCACTTAGGGCCCCACCCTCCATTAAAAGCCACTTCTCGACATTACATATAGATAACCTACCTTAAGCTCATGAAATCACAAATCAAATAATCATATAATATCACCTTAGTCTTATACAGTGACTGTAATGCATCAAAAGATAAATCACAATAACCCATCAATTCTCTACAAGAAACTAGAAAGTATCCCAAAAATATTGATCAAAGACTCAAAATGGTTAAGTCAAATATATCATAGCATTTATCTTGCTATCCCACAATGACAATGAAAGCAATAATCAACAATATAAACATACTCATCATAGAGAATACCAACACATTACCATGGTTGAGTTTAAAAGACCAAAGATCAAATTAGCATAATACCACAATCACAAAAGTCCCAAGCCTCTAGTAGACATCCTAAAACTGGTCAATATCCTAGTCAACCCAAACTCAGAACATATACAACATACAGGTAACAAAGTGTAGGTTTCATAGTTTGGTTTGCTTTTGGAAACATATTGTTGAGTTAAATGTAAGGTTTAAGTTTTCATTTCAATGTATGTTTCAAGTAGATGAGATTCACAGTTTACCATTACAAATTAACTCATTCTTATATTCGAATAAAATATAGAATTACCCCTATTTGATTTTAAGTCAATTTTCTAAAATACTCTAAGGGTAATTATTCATTTAAATTATTAAATAATAATTATTGATCGTCTAATAAAATAATTTCAGTTTTATTAAAGTCAATATCATTATTAATAAAATAAACCTAAAATCTAGTAAATGACTTCCATTTTTTAATTAAATTTAATTAGATTACATTTAATTAAATTAATTAATAATTATATAAAATAATAACTATATTAATATTTTTATTAATTAATAATAACTAATAAATTTATTAATAATATACTATTTTAAAATATTTTTTAAATGTATTAATAATAAACTTAACAATTAATAGAAAAATAATTTAAAAATAATAATTAACATTAATTATTAATTAAAAATTAATAAAATAAAAATTATTTAAATCATCATTGGCCATCCCACAAAGGGAAACTGTCGAGTGGCATCCCTGCTGTCGCAGGGCCTGCAACCATAGTGGTACTCTATACCACTACAGTCGCAATACCTGTGATAGCAGCCTTTTGGCCACCGGCAGGAAAAAATGAGGGAGGGGTGTGGGGATATCCCACCCCTTCCCACAAACATTTTTAAAAAAATATTATTATAATCTTTTTATATTGTTTTGTTTTATAATTTTTTATTTTAATATATAAATTTTAAAAAACAAAACCCTCCTCTACAATGATTTAATTTTTTTCAATAACAGTTTCAGCATTAATCTGATAGGGAAAATACAACCAACTAGTTGAATTTTTTCTTTAAATTTTTCTTTTTAATTTCAAAACCCTTCTCGATTTAAATCTAATTTACAAAATTACTGAACAAGGAAGTCTAAGATATTTTAATCTCTACGTATGCAAAAGAAATTAACATGCATACCAGTAATTTCAAATTGAAATATTCATAACAAAGAAATATTGAGATAACCATTTCACAGTCACGAAGAAGATAGGAAAAGAAAATAACATAATTAATTGTGTGAATCAAACACAAGAATCTACCTAGATTCTGATGCTAAATTGCAGCACCCAAAAAGATTTGTGAGAGAAATTTCTCCTCTCAAAACTTTCTCTCTTCTAAAAATTTCTTCTACAATAATTTGTGGTCCCACAAAAATGAACCCTCAATTGTTGATAAGGAGTTTTCTCCTAAATTCGGGGCACTAATTGTGTGAGCACCCAAGAGGACTCCTTGCTCACCACTCTTTAACTCTTTATGGACTTTCTTTTATGTTTTCATGCACCTTTATAAAATATAAAATATCTTTATTTAATTTCACTTGACTTCTCATTTTAATTAATTTATTAAATTTTAATCTCATGCATAATTTATGCAATCTAAAAACTCTTTAATAAATTAATATTTTTTCCATTTAATTTATTTTTGAAATGTTAATAGATAAAATATTTATTAACTTAAGTTATAATAATATTTAGCATTTATTTAAAAATGGACTCCTAAATATATTATTATTAAATTTAATAAATATTATCACATTCTAAAATTAAACTTATAATTTTATCTTTAAATTTCATTCTTTTTATTTAATTAATTTGAAAATTAATTAAACATAATTAAATATTAAAAATATCTTAACAATTTTCCATTAAATTTAATCATTTGATTTGACTCAATTAAAAGAAAAATCACCAAAGACTTATAGGACAAAATATGAAAACTCATCATAGAAAAACAAATACAAGATCAAACTAAAGGGTTATAATCATGAATTTATGTCATACAATGCATTCGAAAGGTAATCAACTCAGAAACTTGTCCTAATTTTTTAGGACAAATAGGTTTAAAGGTTAGGATTTGGACTTAAGAATTTATCTCCCCTCTCTTACCATTGAGATAATGTGATAGGGTACGCTCGTCTTAACAATTCAGGGAAGTCGATACCTAGTACTTGCAATCTGCATAAAATCCACACACATACAAACACATATTTACTAAGCTAAATAGGCAATGACAAGAAGTGGTACATCATGTAGATCTCGACTAGCAGGTGACTACAACTCCCTTTCTTCACCACATCAAAAATGTCATACATAAAAAAAATATACACACACACCATACACATGTAGTATGAGGTATGTATCCATAAGAAAACACATATGATAATCCATCTAACTAATCATCATCAATAATTGAAATCATTGTAATAATCATCATGCATACATGAAGCATAGCATACCAAGTAATCTCACCATATAAATCAATTGAATGTGAAACAATATCTACTAATCTCAAAATAATGCTACTAATCATGAAGCATAAAACTAGCCTAAAAGAGTTTGGTAATGATAGTAGAAATGTAAACAAGGGGTAGGCACTATACGATAAACAACCTGATCACCACTTCTCGACTTGCCAGTCATGTCATTTCTTAGTTCTATTTCATTTTTATGATTTTGTAGTTTATATATTTGTCCATTTCATATCATCTTAGCCCTTTCTGACTATTCTGGATAATTTCTTGATGTGATTTTTCCAACTTGATTGTAATATTTAGTTATATAAAATAAATCTTTTTCAACATTACATTCTCAGTTTCTTAAAAATAGTGTTGGGCCCAAGATTTCAGCATTGAACCCAATGCCCTAATACCATATGTAATAGCCACTTTTTTTGGGTCTTAATTCAAATTCAAAGAAATATAGTTATTACTTCATTTCCATAGGAAGATAGTTAAATCAATTATGTTCATGTGAATGAGATTAACAGTTACAATTACTTAAATAGAAAACTCATAATAATATCTGAAAATACCATCAATAAATTTACTATGGAAATTAAAATCTACATACCATAGAATTTGAACTGAGAAATCATTCTAGGTATGCTTCTGCAATCACCCAGATTAGTCCACAAATATCACTTAGGATACTTTGATGATTACCATCAAATAACACTATATCAAAATTAAATGATGATTACCATTAAATACCACTATATAAAAATAAAATGATGATTACCATCAAATACCACTATATCAATTAGGGCATCAATTACTATTGGATCATTTAGGGCATCAAATAACACTATATCATTCCTTTCCTTTTGATTGCTTAATTGTGACAATAACATAAGATTAGAAAATATGCTCATAATCATTATTCTTATAAATGAAAGATTGTAATAACAATCCATCAAATAAATCTATCTCTCACAAATAAATATATTTCATGTTTAGTTAGAAGATCAATTAATCTAATTGGTTGCCAACTATCTTGATGATAAGAGTTATTTTCATTTATAGAAATAATTGTAATGATGATAAAACTCAATTAATCTTACCTTCTACTTGAATATACATAATAAAAGTAAAAATACCTATTTCCAAATAATGTTTGAATGCATATCTTATCTTTATCTAATGCACATCCGAAATCTTGTGAAAAGGGGAAATATTGTCAGGGGCTTAATCACCCAACCTCAAACCATAATTTATCCCCTGTTGGATACAATTGTTTAATTATGTGTTGTCTTTGATGTTACACAAATGTCATATTAGTCATTAGATAGAGTCTACCAAGCTCAATTGGTCAGCAAGGAAAAAGACAGTGTCTACCTAGCATTCTCATACTTTACCTTGTGAAAATAGTTGTTACTGAGCTTTCAAGGTTAGCAAAGAAAATTTAGTTGTTACCAAACTTACTCAGTCATCAAAGGGAAGTATGGAAAAGATAGTTCTTACCGAGCTCTCATGGTCAGTGAAGGAAATTTAGTTCTTACCAAGTTTTCTCGACAGCCAAAATATTTTGTAGATTTTGCAATATTAATTGAGTTAAGATGGTTAACTCAAGAAATTGTTTCTGGAAGTAGTGCTTACTGAGAAGGGTTGGCCAATGAAGGATTTCATTATTTTGTGAAATAAAGATTTATTTTTTAATGTAATATTTGTAGCTAACTGATGTATGGTTTATTGTTAAATGTAACATGTGAATGAGTAGACTTGATAATCTGAATGGTATATATAAGAGGTCAAGTTGTGAATTCTAAGTGTGTGGTGGATTTGATGTGATGCAAATGTGAAGGAGGACTGATTATTGGGAGAGAAAATTTTCAAGGATGATTAGAGATCATTGAGGAGTAGCAAAGCTATATGTGATCATGGTGGATCTAATGGTGCAAAATAGAGATCTGTAATCAGAAAATTTAGTTGCATCATATTTAGGTCAATTCATTGTTACTTTCTAACCATTGTAGCAATGATTTTGAAATCTCTTAATAGAGTTGGTTTAACAGCCATTTCGTAAATCCTCTAACAAGGTGACAGTTCAGTTGAATTATTCTAAATACCCCTAGCAAGGCCACTCTTAATAGCGTGATTAAATCCTCTAACAGGGTCACACTTAACAATGTGTATTGTAACCTTTAATAGGGTGGGCTCTTAATAGGGCTTGCTTTAGAAGAGTGAAAATTGGTAGCTAGTTACTTGGTGGTTTTCTCCATATTGATTTTTCATGTTAAATCTGGTGTCTCTTGTGTTCATGTTATTTACTTTTGCATCCATGCTAATAATTATGAATGTTAAAAGATTAGTAACAAGTTAATCTATCGAGTTATAGCATTTTGTGATGTGTTTATCGAGCATTAGTAGTAGCTAGTTATCTAAGACATCTAAGGGATTAAGATTTATTTTTTTGGTAACTAATTCACCCCCCCCTCTCAGTTACCTCATCTATAATTCCAACAATTGGTATTAAAGCTTTTGGTTCTTGCAAAAAAATATTTCAAGGATCTGAGATAAAGATCAAGATGTCTTACAAGAGGTAAATTCCAAGACTTAATAGGGATGACTTCTCAGCATGGTAGGGATTGATGAGACTTCATCTTTCTTCTATTGGTGATTCAGGGCTGAAGTACGTTGATGAAAAATATGCAAAACCTACTGGTACATTATCTATCAATGATATTGCTAAAAAGAAGACTCACAACAATATGATGATAGATATTGCATCTGCCCTAAGTTATGAAGAATTTGATGACATCAAGGATTGCAAAACTACTTTTGAAATGTGGAATAAGTTGAAAGAGATCTATGGAGGTGATGATAATGTAAGAAGAGCCAAAGCTGAAAGTTTGAGAGAATAATTTGATGAGATGAAGATGAGAGAGGATGAAAACATAGCCAAATATGTTGAAAGAGTTAAAGCAAGTGTTAGTGCAATTAAAAAATTTGGAGGAGATATCAAGGAAGAGATAGTTATAAGTAAAGTTCTTAGAACTCTACTTCCTATTTATGCAATCAAATTTTCTGCAATTGAAGAAAGAAGATGTGAAGCTAATCATAAGATAAATTTAGAGGCCATAGTTGGAAGATTGATTGCATTCGAGCTAGACAACTATGATAATTATGTTCTAGCTGCAAAGAACATTGAATCAACATTTGAAGCCAAGCTTTCACTCAAGGAGAAAAGCAAGAAGATAAAGGATCCTTAGTTAGATAGTGATGAAGAATCAAAATAGAGTTCAGACAGTGATCTTGAGGTGGTTGAAGCTCTACTAGCAAGGGAATATTCAAGAGGCAAAGGGAAATACGAAGGTAAAGTTCCTCTAATCTATTTTTTTTGTGAAGAAATTGGACATATTGCTGCTAGGTACCCAAATAAGTAGAACAAGGATGAGAAGAAAAGTCACAAGTGCAATGGCAAGAAAGACTTCAAATCATTCAAGGATAAAGGTAAGAAAACATGTTTCATAGCTAAGGATCCTAATGATTCTGATGATGAAGAAGATGATGAAATTGTTTACATTGCTATAAAGGATGAATCTAATAATGATGAAGATATAGCACTCATTTCTTATGTAAGCAAAAATGATACATGGATTATAGGTAGTAGTTGTTCTCATCACATGACTAGTGATAAAACTAAGTTTGAACATTTTGAAGACTATGATGGTGGCAGTGTAAGATTTGGTAAAAATGAACCTTGTTGCATAAAAGGAAAAGGAAGAATCTCTCTAACTAAAGAACTTGTATGTGATAATGCATATTGGGTAGAAAGACTAAAACACGATCTATTGAGTGTGGCATAGCTACTCAATAATGGATTCAAAGTGGAATTCATGCATGGAAAAGCAAGACTGGTGGATGGAAAAGGAAAGCTAATTGGATTAGGTACTCAAACAAAAGGTAACTTGTATTATCTTGAACTTGGTGAATGTTCATGTTTTATTGCTCAAGTTGAAGATAGTTGGTTATGGCATAGGAGGTTGTGTAATGTAAATTTTGATAACTTGGTAAAAATAAGTAAATTTGGGAAAGTAAGAGGAATTCCTAACATAAAGAAACCTGAGGTTGGTCTATTCAAGAATTGTCAAATTGGCAAGATGAGAAAGACTAGCTTTAAAAGAAAGAACTATCAGTTTGAAGAAATTTTTGAAATTGTGCATACTAATTTGGGTGGACCTATTGGCATTGAAAGTTATATTGGTGAAAAGTTCTTCATTCTTTTTGTTGATGACTACTCAAGAATGATGGTTGTCATGTACCTAAGAGAGAAATCAGAAGCATTTGAAAAGTTCAAATTGTATTTGGCCAGAGTAGAAAAGGAAATAGGCAAAAGACTAAAATGTTTGAGGTTAGATAGAGGTGGTGAATTCACTTCACATTAGTTTAATAAATTTTTCATTGAAAGGGGAACTAAAAGATATGTTTTAGCACCTAGAACTCTTGAACAAAATGGAATAGCTAAAAGAAGGAATAGATCTATCATGGACTATGCAAGAACCTTAATGATTGAAAAGAGAAAATCTATCAAATACTAGAAGGAAGCTATCAGCACTGTAGTTCATACTTTGAACTGAGCACAACTAAAGAAAGACTTATTCAAAACCCCCTATGAGTTATGGTATGGCTACAAACCCAATGTAAGTTACCTAAAAGTATTTGGAAGAAAATGTTACATTTGAAAGAATCTAGAAAAGGTAAATTTGATGTGAAGGGTGATGAAGGAATATTTTTGGGATATTTTTGCAAAAGCAAAGCATATAGATGTTTGAATTTTTCTACTCACAAAGTCATAGAAATTGTACATGTAAAAGTTGATGAGTTTGCAGAAAGAACTAAAGAAGAAAGCAAAAGGGAACCTGAAGACAATAGGAGATTGGTTTTCATTGTACCTAATATAGTGCCAAGTACACCTATCATTCAGAAATCTTCTACTTAGAGTCTTCTATAACTGAGTTGTAGGAAGTTCAAACCAAGCTAATGCCTACCCAGTTGCAAGGACTCAAGTTGCAAATAGAAGCTACCAAATCAACAACTACTGAGCCTGAGCAACTAGAACTAGAACTAGAAATTGAAACATAGAAGGATAACAATGAAAGTCATTCAAAAGGTAACGAGTCTATGCTAGCCAAGTATGTCAGGAAGCATCATGCACCAAATCAAATCATTGAAGATAAATCTAAAAGAACAATGACAAGAAGTAAATTGAAAGGCACTTGTTTACTTTCTGATTTTGAACCTAGAAATGTCAAAGATGCATTAGAAAATGAGATTTGGATTGAAGCTATGAATGAAGAGATAGAATAGATAGAGAAAAACAAAATATGGACTCTTGTACCTAGGCCTAAAGACAAAAATGTGATTGGAACTAAGTGGGCATTCAGAAACAAGTTAAATGAAGATGGTAAGGTGTCAAGGAACAAAGCTAGACTGGTGTGCAAAGGATACTCTCAAGAAGAAGGTGTAGACTATGGAGAGACTTTTGCTTCTATTGCAAGATTGGAAGGTGTTAGAACCTTACTTGCATATGCTACATACAAAGGATTCAAAATTTATTAGATGGATTAAGAGGTTTACATTTCAGCATTTCTCAATGGTACACTAGATTAAGAGGTTTACATTGAATAGCTTGAAGGTTTTGTTGATCCAGACAAAAAGGACATGGTCTGCAAATTACATAAAGCATTGTATGGTCTAAAACAAACCCCTAAACCATGGTATGAAAGGCTGCATAACTATCTTATTTAGGTTGGTTTTCAAAGAATTAATGATAATAGTAGCTTTTACATCAAGGAAGGACTAGATAATAAGATTTTTTTGGCAAAAATATTTGTAGATGATACTTTGTTCATAGGAATTGATGATCTTTGCAAAGAATTCTCGAAATAAATGAACAAGAAATTTGAAATGTCAATATTTGTTGAGATCAAATTCTTTGTTGGTCTTCAAATTCATTAGAGTAAGAATGGCATCTACATCACTCAATCTAAATACATCAAGAAGATACTAAAAAAGTTTGGTATGGAAGACTACAAACGAGTTGGGACTCTTATGTGTACTGGATTGAAACTTACCATGGATGATGAGTCAAAGGAAGTGGATTAGACATTATATACATCTATGATTGAAAAGTTGCAGTATGTAGTGCACACAAGACCAAACATTGCCCTTGTAGTAGGAATTGTAGCAAGATTCTTAGCAAAACCAAAATAAAATCACATGATGGAAATCAAAAGGATCATGTGATATTTGAAAGGAACTAAAGATTATGGATTATGGTATAAATTTGGAGGAAATTAGTATTTAAAAGTGTTCACTAATGTAGATTGGGTAGGGAACGTTGATTATAGAAAGAGTACAAGTGGAGGAGCTTTCTTTCTTGGAAAGAGGTTGGTTTCTTAGACAAGTGAAAAGCATAACTGTACATTCCAGTCCATAGCAAAGGTTGAATATGTTGCGGCAGTAGTAAACTGTTCAAACGTTGTTTGGTTTAAACAGTTATTGGCAGGTATGAAGCAAGAAATCAAAGAACCTATTGTTATGTTTTGTGACAATACAAGTGCAATTAACATATCCAAGAATCCAATGATGCATTCAAAAACCAAGCATATTGCTACAAAGTATCACTTTGTTAGAAAATTGGTGCAAGATAAGGAAATTAGATTACAATATGTCCATACAAAGGAATAAATTGCTGACATATTCACAAAGCCTTTACCTAAGGATGTATTATTGTATCTAAGAGGTAAGTTAGGGGTCATTCCCCTATTTGAAACTCACTATGATAAAGTCCTAGTGATGCATCACCAAGTATCACATTGAAGAACCTTTTAGTTGATGCAAAATAGACATGAAAATATTGGATATGAATCAGTACATAAGGTACATTACTATTCATTTGAGTTGTGTTGTCTTTTTCATGTGTTGTCAAAGAGGGAGATTTTAATGTCATATCTTTCTAAAATTTTCAAGAAAAAGAGAGTTTATGTAAGGAGGAGAGATTACTATGAAAGAGGGAGATTATTGTATTTGAGGAGTTTTATGGTTGCCATCAATGCCAAAGAGGGAGATTGTTGGATACAATTGTTCAATTGTGTGTTGTCTTTGATGTTACACAAATGTCATATCAGTCATCAGATAGAGTCTACTGAGCTTAGTTGGTTAGCAAGGAAAAAGATAGTGTCTACCAAGCATTCTCAGACTTTACCTTGTACAGACAGTTGTTACTGAGCTTTCAAGGTTAGCAAAGAAAATTTAGTTGTTACCAAGCTCACTCGGTCATCAAAGGAAGTATGGCAAAGATAGTTCTTACTGAGCTTTCATGGTTAGTGAAGGAAATTTAGTTCTTACCTAGTTCACTTGGTAGCCAAAGGATTTTACAAATTTTGTAGTATTAACCGAGTTAAGACGGTTGACGCAGGAAATTATTTTTGTAAGTAGTGGTTACCAAGCAAGGTCAGCCAATGAAGGATTTTATTATTTTGTGAAATAAAATTTATTTGTTTAATGTAATATTTGTAACCGACTGATGTATGGTTTATTGGTAAATGTAACATGTGAATGAGCCAAATTGATAAGCTAAATGGTATATATAAGAGGTCAAGTTGTGAATTCTAAGTGTGTCATGGGTTTGATGTGAATGAGGATTGATTATTGGGAGAGCAAATTTTGAAGGATGATCAAAGATCATTGAGGAGTAGCAAAGCTATATTTGATCAAGGAGGATCTAATGGTGTAGAATAGAGATCTGTAATCAGCAAATTCAGTTGCATCATATTTAGGTCAATTAATTGTTACTTTTAAACCATTGTAGCAATGATTTCAAAATCTCTTAACAGAGTTGGTTTAACAACCATTTTGTAAATCCTCTAACAAGGTGATAGTTCAATTGAATTATTCTAAAGATCTCTAGCAAGGCCACTCTTAATAGGGTGATTAAATTCTCTAATAGGGTCACACCTAATAGTGTGTGTTGTAACCTTTAACAAGGTTGGCTCCTAACAGGGCTCACTTCAGAAGAGTGAAAATTAGTAACTAGTTACTTGGTGGTTTTTCCCATATTGGGTTTCCACATTAAATTTGGTGTCTCTTGTGTTCATGTTATTTACTTTTGCATGCATGCTAATAATTATGAATGTTTAAAGATTAGTAACAAGTTAATATACCAAGTTATAGCATTTTGTGATGTGTTTACCAAGTATCAATAGTAGCTAGTTATGTAAGACATCTAAGGGATCAGGATTTTTTTTTGTGGTAACTAATTCACCCCCCCTCTCAATTACTTTATCTATAATTTCAACAATCCCCACACAATCTCTGATGAGAAAGGCCCTCCTTACCTAGATTAGACATGGAACATCTTGTCATCCACTGAGCATCCTAGTATCTACTCACACTGCTTGACTTGATGATAGGAGAATACAAAAAACATGATCATTCATGAGTTATTAAATGATATTATTCTAGATTTAGTTTATCATATCTGACTTTTATTTCTATGTCATTGTAAACTCCATCCCATCTCTTCACCTTTTCCATGGCTATATAGTAGGTGAATCCTACATGCTTGGATCTAAGAACAATTAGCTCTATCTATTGATTCTCAACTTATTCATGAATATTAAATATATATTTTAGCTTATCACAATCTATTATTTGAAAAAGATATTCTTAAAGATTTGTAGAAGATATTGTTTTAATTCAAATTGCATAATAATTTATGGATTCATGTCATGGTTACATAGCTTTTACTTGCCATGAAAAATTCTAATTTAAAGAAGATCAATCCTATAATATCAAACAAGACATAATCATGATAAATATTGTAGCTTACTACTATGTAATTCTATGTTATTGCATCAATTGATCAAGAAAATTTGTATATAAAATATTAGATTTTGGGTATTCTGCATAACTCTGATTAATTTATAATTGTTGCCTTGCTGGATGTTCAGCTACTTACCTCTCCTTTACTTGCAAAACATCTATCCCAATCTTAGCATAAGAGTGCTCATGATTTCTAGTAGAATAAAAATGAACAAGGTAGTTGGGTGTTGTAGGAAACAAGAATAGAGTGTTGCTAAATGATTTTGTATTTTCTCTTCTTTGGTTTTTTTCTAGGCTTAATCACAATATGTAAATACAACATCAATATTCAGCATAGAAGGAACAACTTGTAGCAGTCTGTATTAAGAATGACATTGCTATAAATGCAAAGGTTTTCAAATAGAAATTGTAGAAAATTGATTAATTTTTGCAAGGTATCAGTTGTGGGAAGAAGCCAGAATGAGCTAGGAAAATGCTAGAAAAATAATGGAAGTCAGAAATGTGATTTCTTGTCCCTCCCATCCCTTCTAACCTCATGTTATAAAGAATTCAAAGCTATTTGGCTTCCAAGAAGCCATAACATAAGGAAATGTATTGGCTCTTGGATGCCAAATAAATGAGCCAAGTGGTCAATCCGTTTTCAAACAAGAAAAAGAATAAAAAGATGGAAGAAGATTGAAGGTTATATTTTGAAAAATATTATGGTTTATAAATATCTACATATACATAGATATATTAATGAGGTGGCATCATTTTATTATAAATAAAATAATATTATGGTATCACTTTATTTATATCTATGTGTACGTACATAGTTATATATTATAAAAATATAGTGAAAGATCATTTAAAATCTTTGGTGGTACATATTATATTTTAATTAAATTATTTTATGTTTTAAATTATTTATTTAATAGCTCATGCAGTTTCATTGATTGTATCCTAATGTTTGAGTCACTAAGTCCTCAACCATGGTGATTCACGATTTATACCCAGTTTTCTAGTGATGGTGATGCTTCTATGAAAAATTCTTTTTTGGCAATGCTTCCACCCCTTCAACATGCTTTGTACAAGGAAATTCTCTATAGTTCAATCGTAGTACCATAACAAGTTATTTAATCATAAATAACCATAATGGTTAACCACCTTTTCAATTCCATGAATTCATGAAAAATAATCAACTAGCATGTTATATTCACATGAAATTATAACAACTAATCATCCTAGAATTTCACAGGATTATAACATATATAACTGTTAACTGCCTTAATGTAAACCTCAATGGCTATATGAAAATTTTAAATTAGGTCAAAAATAGGGATGTAACAAAACCAATTAATGATTCTCATTGCTTGCCCCACACTTTCATCTTCTAATATAGAGATTTTAATGTAGAAATTGTTCCCCTTAGCTTGGCATTTGGGAGGGTCCCCTATAGCATAAATTTTTGCAAGTATCAGATGATGATCCAACATAGAATAAGGGCAACACTAATAGGGGCATCATATACACCCAACTCAAATCTAAACAAAATTTTATTTGTATAAAATCTATCCAACCTATAAAAAATTCTCTTCCCACCACTCTGGAAGTTAGACAATGTAAACCAAATACATTTGCATTTATTTTTAGCACCTTCAAGAAGATCAAAGAGTCTAAGTTTGTTGATCATTTTGTTCCAATAAAAATCTTCATTTACTTTCCATTCAAATATGTGATCGCCCCTCTTTATCTAAGGTTATTGTAACCATATTAAAGTCACCTCCCATAATCCAAGGTATATTAGGAAAATCATTGAACTAGTTCAAAAGGTTAATCCTTTCCTTGTACTCATTTGGGCATATACATTGTGGACCCCAAATTCCTTGTCCTTAGAAGAGAATTTAATCTATGCTACTTTATTTTAAGGTGAGGTTCCCCAATCTACAATATTATTTCTCTAGTTAGGCATGTAAGAATGAATGCAGATGGTATTCCTTTGGGGGAGTATCCTAAGCATTGGAGAAATGGTTAGCATAATTAAAATGTTTCATTCATGACTATATTTTTCATTGATATCAATACAATATTGTTTCTATGAAGACTAGTAGAGTAGAAGATAGAGAATGAGGTCATATAGATTGTATATTGGTGATTGGGTCAAGTGAAGTGGAGCATATGTTCTACATTGTGTACTGATGAAGTGAAAAAGTCTACATATAGAGAGTCAAAGACATGCAAAAGTTATTAAAGAATTATAGAGGATAGTGTGTAGATAGAGTACCTAATAAGTGGTTTTTGATGTTTGAATTGTATCTCTTAATAGGGAAGTAATTGTGATGAGTGAAGTTAGACAATGAGAGTAGACAACTTGATGATTATGGTAGTGAGTGTACAAGGTTAGAGGTTGCATGCGTGAGAAGTTGTAAAGACTCTGAGCTGAAATTTTTTTGTATTTTGTTAAAAGATGTAATGAATTGTAATATCTTAATGAGGTCCGATTATAATTAATTGAGAAAGCCTCAAGGCTAACTCAAGGATTATTTTGAAGATATGATATATAGGAAATTTTTTTTCCTTGTAATAAAGTGTTGATTTAGGAGTGAAGTGTGAATTGTAAAAGTGATATACAAAGTACTTGGTAAATGCAAGTAAGAGATCCAAGGGATTATTGGATGCAAAGTTTGAAGATCTAGTATTTGTTAACATCAGATTGAAAAAGATCATTGTAGAGGGAGATTTTTGTGATTAGATTACAAGAAGGAGATTGTTGAAGAAGATTACATGTTTAAATCATTATTTTGTCATTGATGTCAAACCTACTATTTTCTAGTAAGACAACTGCTTATATGATTTAAGTACTATCACTTAGTTGATTGATGAAGATGATTTGATCAAAAGATGTAACAATAGCACCTAAAGGAAAGGTTGAGTTATGATTATGTAATGAAGTACAAGAATCAGTTAAGATAAAGATAACATGATGTATTGATAATCTACATAAGGTTACAAAGGCTAGTTACACTAAGAAAGTTTAGAAGAACAAGTTACACAAAGGTTTTCTACTAATCTTAACTGAGTGAAGAGTAGGTGTTGAGAAAATTTAGTGCAAGTTGATTAAAAAATTAGTTGGACCTGAGTAAAAGTTCATTCTAGTTTATGCCAAGCAAAATAATGGATGTTTAGTAAAGTTTAGTTGATCTTGAGCACTAATAAACTTTAGTTTGTGTTGAGTAATTTTATAGAGGATGCCGAGAAACACAGTATGTGTTGAGCATTAGAAACTAGATGATGTCGACTGGCTACATTATTTAAAAGATCATGAAATTGATGAATCTAAGCTGACAAATTTTTTTTCTTGGAATTTTTGAACTAGGTGGAAGATAAGGTTAATGAGCTAGTGGCACAGAATTCAAGGTAAACTGGTTTTAGGTGAATTCAAAGAGGATTCAAGGAGAAGTTTCTAGAAGAAATGTGGAATGTGGGATAGATTCATTGTATCCTACCTAATCCATCCTAACCCTAAATTGTATGATGGAAAATGAGCGGGAAAATATCTTAATTTCCTATTTATAGGAATGGTTGGTTAGAAGCAAAAGTGCTAGGTGTGAGAACTTAAGGAAGACAAGGAGTCAATAGTTTTTCTTCATCAAGTGACCTAATAGAAGAGACTACATTAGCATGTTAAGAAAGAAGGCTTAAGGATGTGAATTATTGAAGGGCGAACAAGCTATCAAAGCTAAAAATTATGAAGGCCAAGTAGAATGGAGGACTAAAATAGTGATCTATAATCTGCAAATGAAGTTGTAAGTTGTTATCAGATCAAGCCTTACTATTACTCTCTAACAATTGTATCAGTCTAGGGTAAATTATTTGGACTAAGGTTGACCTAATAGTCATTTGTAAATCCTTTAATTAGGTGACATTCCAAGTGAATGGTCTGAAGTCCTCTAACAAGGCTCACTCTTAATAGGGTAATTGAAATCCTTTAACAGGGTCACATTTAATAGTGTGTATTGTAACATTTAATAGGGTTGGCCTTTCAAAGGGAATCACTTCAGAAGAGTGAAAAAGAGTAGCATGTTACTGGTGGTTTTTCCCAAACTGGGTTTCCATATAAATCATTATGTCAAGTGTGTTGATGAATTTGTTTTATTTTATGTTTACAATTCTGCAAGTTGATTCATAGTAACCTACAAGTTTTAAGTGATTGCATAATCTTATGGATGCATGATGATGATAAATGATTTATGGGTTCACTAAGCTGTGAAAAGTTTTATTTATACATATGGACCTTGGATAACTGATTCACCCCCCCTCTCAGGTATTCTAAAAGTATTCCAATAGTATTGAGAAAAAAAGAGATTTTTATTTGGTCAAGAGGATAGAGGAGTTCAAGTTATTCATTTCTATTATTCTACAAGAAATAATATAGAGATTAGTTGGATAGTGTGTTTTTTTATCTTGCCCCTAAAGCTATTTGGATAATGGGTACTCCTACCTTCTACAACTTCTAACAAGGTTGGAATCTCCTAAAATGGATTCGAAGTCTCCTAATAGGGACAAATATGTACTAAATGTAGTTCATTGGCTCCTAACATAGTCCATCCTCTTACAAATAACCTTTTTATCAATACATCATTTTGTGGTTACCACCCCCACCGGGGATTTCCCTTTGACCAAGGTTTTCCCTATTTAACATATTTGGTGTTATTGTATATGTGTATATTTATATGGTTGTTGATTGTATTACTCATGCGGTTAAGGATAAATAAGGTTAATAAATGTTATAATATTTGGATAACTAATTCACCCCCTAGTTATCTTAGTGGACTTTACTTTCTAACAATTTGTATTAGAGTATTAGTTCCTTAAAGGAAAAGCTTAATAGCATAAGGAGATCAATGATGGGTCACTTCATAAAAGAAATTCTTAAATTTGATGAAGTTAACTATGACAACAGGAAGGAAAATATGAAGATTCATTTCTATATATGGGTCTAGGGTATTAGCTAATGACAAAGAATGGAAAGAAGAATGTGGAAGAAAGAGAATATGAGGACTACAGTGAAGCTAAAAGAGATATTTTTATGTGCAATATGGTTGATAGAGAAACATTATTGTTAGCTCTTCTTGAAAATGAATATAGTCAAGTAAAATCCTTAGAAACATCTCATGGTATTTGGAAAGCTTTAGAAACTACATTTAAAGGTGATGTGCATGTTAAATGAATCAAATTACATAATTGGATATGTTTGTTTCAAGATGCTAAGATGATGGAAGATGAATCTATAAGAAGCTATATTGGTAGAATATTAGAAATTGTTGCAGGAATTAAGTTTTACAATGGATCTAAAACCAAAGATGAGATTATTTAAAAGATCTTGAAAATGTTGAGACCACCATTCAAGAAAATAGTGCAGATGATTGAGCTGGTGACTCTCTATGCTGAGAATTTTACCAAAGAAGCTCTACTTGGAAGATTGGAAGAAAAAGAAGTGAGCTTGAAGCAATCTGGAGATTTTCCTAGAATGGGAACATCTTTTAGTGCATTAAGTATGCACCCTTATTTATTGAGAAGGGCAAGAACTGGTGGAGATTATGCTAGTAGTAGTAGATCCAAATTTGAGGAGGATAGAAAAATTGAAGAAGGGATCACCCAATTTGTAAGAAGAGATCTAGATGGTGAGATAATCTTTACATGTTGAACTTGCAATAAATTTGGTCATTATACTTCTAAGTGTCTTATAAGATAGAAAAAGTATAAGAATAATTTTTCAAGTCTAGAAGGCCTAGAGATTATTTGTATGCAAATGAAGATGACAAGTTTGAAAAAAGAGTTCAAAGTGAAAGTGATGATAGATTAGGATTTGTACCTATAAAAGAAAAATAATTAGGAAATAGAAGTTAGAGAAGAGAAAGCCCCAATTTCATAGGTTGGAAAGAAAGCTAATTAGATCAAAGATAGTAATTTTTTGCATCATATGACTAGTGACATGAATAAATTTGCTAAGTTTAATAGTCATGATGGAGGAATTGTTAGAGTTGGTAACAATGTAGCTAGTCATAACAAGGGAATAGGATCTATTACTCTTAATGGAAAGACTAACACTGATAATGTCTATTTTTTTAATGGATTAAAACATGACCTATTGAGTGTTGGAAATTTGGTTGATAAAGGTTATCAATTACAATTCATAGAGAAGACATGCCTTATCAAGAATAAAGATGGTAAACTAATTGGAACTGGTACAAGATCCAAAGGTAATTTTTTTAATTGAACCCCACAGAGATGACATGTTTGGTTGCAAAGGTGGATAATATTTTGTTATCACATAGAAAAAAATTTCATATAAAATTTTATAATATTATGAAGGCTAGTAGTAAATTTGATGTTAGAGATTTACCCAAAATTGTGAAGCCTACTGATTTTGTGCGAAATAATGTGTTATGGGTAAGAAGAAGAAAGTTCCCTTTCTTAGAAAGAATTTTACTACCATATTGAAATTGGAGATTGTTCATGGAGATTTTAGTGGTCCTACTAGAACAAGAGGATTCTATGGTGAAAATTACTTCATGATTTTTGTTGATGATTTCACTAGGATGATGTGAGTAGCATTTCTTGATGAAAAGTTTGAGGCATTTGAAAACTTTAAGTTGTTTAAGAATAGATTTGAGAATGAATCTAGATTAAAGATAAAATATTTGAGATTAGATAGAGGTGAAGAGTTTACCTTGAATTAGTTGAACACCTTTTGTGAAGTAAATGACATCAAGAGGCAACTATTAGCACCTAAGACTCCTAAGCAATATTGGATTGTTGAAAGAGGAAATAGGTCTATAAAAAAAGCAACAAGAGCCATGATGTTTGAGAATGATGTATCAAAGATATTTTGGAGAGAAGCAATCAATACAATAGTATACATAGTACAGAGCAGACAAGGTACAAACAAGAAACCCTATGAAGTTGTTTGGACATGCACCCTTAGTGAAGCATTACATAAAGAGAGATGGTGATATTGGTAAGTTAGATGCAAGAAGCAATGAAGGTATGTTCCTTGGTTATTCATTGAATGAAAAAAAGATTATAGATGTTTTATGTTGGAATTACAATAGGAAAGGTAAAATTCTAAGAGGGGGGGTGAATCAGTAGTTTACACAAGGACCCATAAAACTTTCACCACACATCCATCTCATACATTTAACAATAAACTAAAATACCATGTAAAGCATGTATATCTAATACATGTAACCAAGTAAACATTCACACATTCAACACCAAATATGATCACCGAGAAACCCTCCAATGAGAAGGTAAATTTGAGGTGGGGATGACACCCACAAATCTTCACTACTACAGTAATAAAGTGTATCCAATGAAGGTTACAATATTTTTACCATGAAACATGATCTACCCTATGAAAGGTCTACCCTGTTAAAGGCTTACAAAGACTATTAGGTCTTACCCTGTTAAAGGATTTTAGAAAATTGTTAGAAGTGTGCTTGGTTAAAGGACTTTAACTTACAATTAAGTAAGCACCATGTTAGAGGATTTCATATAGCAAGTCAGGACTACTTTGTTAAGAGATTTTGACTTGATTGCTTGATGTTAGATCACCTCTAAACTGATGTATCATCAATCCTTCTTGATCAAATGTCTCTTTGTTGTATCCTTTTCTTTTCCTCTATTCTACTCTAACTAATTCTACAATGAAATCTTACTTCATAACTCATTAGTCACCATGAATGCTCTGTCTTTGCATGAAAACTACACTTCTTCAACATGGATAGTTTAGGGTTTATCCTCCTTAAAATTATTCTTGTGACTTAGGGTTAGGGATGAATCTACAGCTAAGATTCATCGATTTTGTTTTTTAAACCTTCACTTTTTCTAATTGGCTGCATGTAATTTCATAGGGAATCCAATTTGAGATTTTTCCTTATCAAAAAAATATTGAAATTCATCTTTAATTTGGCTCAAAAATAGTATACATAGTTGTTTGTTCCATTACAAAAATATATATCAAAACTATGTCACTCAGTATCCAAAGTCTCTGATGCTTGGCATATATTGTTCTCTATGTTGTGACTCAACATACACTACTTTCTCAACTCATGTGTCACTTGGCATATGCTATCTACTTGGTACTTGAGTGACTTGACACTCACTATGGACTCGGTATGTTCAATGATATACATGTTGTGATCGGTGTATACTCTTTGTTTGGCATGAACTGAGTAAACAACTTAAGTGTGTTGACACTCACTTGTCAAAACCAATCTAAGATCAAAAATCTCCCCCTTTGACATGAGTGTTAAAAACACTTGACTATTCATTAATATCTTTAACCTCACAAGCATAACATATCTCTAACTTGGCTTATATACAAAATTCCAAATTTTCAAAATTTTGTAAAGATACCTCAAAATTTGATAACTCCCCCTAAGTTGATAGATTTTTTCTATGTCCAAAATTTTGTATTCCTACTGAGTAAATATGCCTCAACTAATACACTTTGATTTCATGTTGTTTTGTGCTTTCTCTCCCCTTGGCTTATTTTAACTTTAGTCTATCCTTTTTCTTCTTTCTCCCATTCTTCTTATCTCCCCCTTTGTTTGTTCTCCCCTATTTCTCACTCTCCTTATATCTCCCCCAATATATATGTCTCCCCTCTTTTGACACTTATGTCAATGGGCTATACACTTATTGTGTGTTTGTCCAAAAATTATTTATGCACATCTAGATTTATCTTGAGAGTAGCATCCTAGTTTTCATATGCAACATCCAAAGACTTGATTTGGATGGCCAACTTGGCAGCAAGGTGGACTAGGCCATATAATGTTGAAATATTGGAGTCTTTCTTCAATAGATTTTCAGCATATCCTAGTTCCTTGTGCAAGATTTACATGTGGGGAGTCAAGGTGGATTGAATAATAATCAATTTGGCCTTTATATTGGCCTCATCTATTGACAATGTAGCTAACTAACTCTAGGTTTGAAGCAAAGTCCTGAAGTGCCTTTCACTCTGAGCTAGTGTCATTAGTAGTTGTGCACCTGATGAACTTATCTAACTTTCAAAGCTTAATATGTGAACTCTAGTCTCTTGTGTGAAGAGTGTTAGATTACACAGTTTAGTTTCCACATCCTCAACTTTAGTTGCCAATGTAACTTGTGTTAGTGCTATGTCACCTGATATCCTTTTATTCACTTCGATCTGCAATTTCTTTTTTGATCATTCTAACAATTTTGCATTTGTATCTAGGTCAGCATCACTAACCTTCTCCACTATTTTTGTCAGTTATTCAATCAGTGGCTTGGTCTCATCTAGAGTTGGCAAACTAAATGCATCCAAAAAGATGTCTTTAATATCTTACAATGCTTGCTTCTGTCTGTGCTCCCTTCTAAGAATTTCTTGATTCTTCTTCCTTTCTAGGGATTGTTGAAGTATGCCCATTTTTTCTATGGTCATTGTATCATAGTTATATTTGGGGAAAATTATTTCTTTATCAAGACTCACATCTCCATATTTAATTACTTTTTCTACCTCTGATGAACTCAGGCTTAGCAATGGGGTTACATCTAAGCTTTTCTTTTGAAGAGTTTGTGTGGAAGGAGTACCAGATGTTGGTAAGGTTACTAGTGTTTGTATAGCTACTTTCTCCTTCATTATAGGTATCTACTCTATCTCTTTGGGATTTCCATGTTCTATCACAATGACTTGACTTGCACCTTGATCTTGTGTTGTAGGTGTAGATGTGTCTATCTGACTTGTTCCACTTGTTGGTGTTTTGAAACATTGTGGCTTCAAATTACCCTAATTAGACAAGATAGATCTGGGGGAAGCTAATTCCCATCTTTAACATACCCTTTCAAACACCGGGCCAACTATAAGGCCAGAACCTTCTTCTACTTCAGGCTCTCCAAAACCTAGGTAGGTGTACCTCTAATTCACTTATATGGAACCAGTGCTAAACATATTCTTGAATCTAAACAAAGTAGATTAAACCCTTATTTCTCCTATTGACTCATGCAATAACATAGATCTACAATAGCTAAATATAGGACAATGCAATTCATAAGCTAAGTGAGGGCATCCTTTTCAATTCTTCAACATTAAAGGGAAATACATTTGATTAATGTTCTTGATTTCAGCAAGACCCCAAATATGTAGCAATAAGAACCAATGATCATGTAGCTTATCAATGTCTTATCTATTGGGAAATTCCATGAATCAAATACATACATCTATGATATCAATGAAATATTTCATACACCAAGATATCAAATCTATCTTATCACTTTGTGAATCAGACGTTGGTGCTCATAGAGACCTTATCCTTATGAAGTATCCTTCTCAAAATAACCAGCAATCCTCTCAAACACATCAAGCATTTACTTGGCCCTTTGTCTCAACAAAAAAATGTATCAGACATACAACCTTAAAGGGGTGCAAATGGGTCTCAGTTATTTGTCCCTAAACCACATAAGATTCCAAATTATAAAGATAGGAGATGAGAATCGGAATGAAACTAAGAGATATTCTACTAATTTGTATTCATTTCCTTTAAAGTATACATTCAGATGCATGAAATTAAAACATAAAAATACCTAACTGATCTAAACTTTCTATATTATCTTAAGTACTGTTATTCATACAAGAGAAAATATGCTAAAAATTTTAGTGGAATTGCAGTCATGGATCCAACAATTTGGTCACATACTAAAAATTGCCAACCAACAATGGTCTCATAGTGAAAAATTGGAACCCCTTAAATAAATGAGAGAAAGAAAGATATAGAAGAGAATGAATTCTTGGATCTATTATGTATCTAACATGTGTCCACTTGGAAAACTTCCCCAAGAAGTTAAAATAATCTCTCTAGTCTCTCTCTGCAACTAATAAATCAAATCCTTAATCATTTTGGCCTCCAAAAGCATAAATATCTCAAATATTTGATGGAAAAGATAATTGATTTTGATGCCAAATCTAAAATCAAGGCAAGAGAAAAAATTAGTTAAATGATCTCTAGAGGCAAAATAAACTTATCAGAGTCACTTTTCTCCACTTTCAAGCTTCAATAGGCTTTTATATCTGCCCCATAACCAATTTTGATGCTCAAAGATGAATTCTGCCTATTCTGCTAAAAATGCCCCAGAAAACACAAATCTACTTATAGACTAAACAATTGAACATCTGTTCAAATTCAAACCCCATATTCAAAAAATTCATCTCCTCCCAATTCCAACAATATACTGGAGTCCACATTTTGGGCAAAAAATGTGCCTCTGACAGCCATTTGAAATTTCAAGCTCCAAACTATGAATTGTTAGTTTAAAAGAAAAAAATTGAAAAAATTAAAATATTTCTATAGTATAAACTATAGAAAATCATTTTTTTGAATCAAATTTTTCAAACTCTCAAACTAAATGCTCAAAGCTAAAAAAGATATTATTTTAAATATCTCCTTATATATCCTTTGGCCACTCACATAATGCCACATGTTGGACTTTGATTGGTCACCTTGATCATTGTTTCCTCTCACCGAATTTTAACTTTACCAGGAGGTTACCATGTCACTTATGGCGAGACCCTCCAATTTTTTGGTGGTGACATGGTGACCACCAGAATCTTCAACTTTTCCAACAAGCTCCATCCCTTGCCTATTCATATGATGCCACTTGTTAACTATTGGTTGGCCCTCACCATTTCTATTGAGTCTCGGGTCCCACAACCTTCTCATCAAATTTATGGTTTTTTAGGAGTTCGCCATATCTCCACTGAAAAAAACCTCCCATTTTTTGGTGGTGACATGGTGACTACCAGAATCCAACATCTTTTTCTAGCAGGTCTTCTTTGCTTTGTTGGTGAAAAATTTAGTTGTTGTGCCAACTAGCCATCTATGCAGGTCCCAATATGCAAGAAACTACCTTCCAAAAGGCCCACATCTTGAAGACAACTAACACTATGATTCATTTGGTATTTAAACCTTTAAATATATCCAAACCTAGTGCATGTGGGATAAATGGTTTATCATTTTTTTCTCATTGAATGCTCAGACTATCCTTGCACAATATATCTCTACTCATTTCTTCTTCCATCAATGCATTTCAACTCCTCTAATGTCAACGTGGTTGTCTATTTCATATAGGGAGAGTGAAGTTTAGATGTAAGAGAGCTCCCCTATTTTTTATCATAAGTAGGGTCACTTTGATGAGGTAAGCTTAGCAATTCTAATGTCTTGACTTTGAATTATAGTTGTAACGTAAAAAAATTTGTGCCTAGATCCCATTGAGAAAAGAATTTAGAAGTTTCCTTGTCTATCTCTGTACTCAAAACCTTGAATGCAATAATATCATATGGCTATGTTGCAAATAGAAGATATCGATATCATTTATCCCATGATTGAATCCTTTGCTCAAATGAAGCTATACAACGGTGCCTTGGTTAAGAGCCTTCCTCTATTTTTGGATATTAAAACTAGAAAAGAAGTGAGTGTTTCTTTGTTTCTAGGTCAAATTGCTTAGTAACCTTGTAACCAAGCCTACCAATTTAACTAATTCCTTTGGGGAAACTTTCCTTCTATTTGGTTGTGGTTGGGTTGGAGCATCTTTTGCTTCATGAGCAACACGCTTTGCTAAATTTGTCTGATGTCTCTTTCCTTCAGTGTGTACCAAATAATTTCCTTCATTCTTGTCTAGGGTCAAACATAGTTTGCATTCATAAACATTTTTTTTCTCTAATGCTACATTGAATGTGATCGATTCCTCCCCTACCCATGCCGTGGGATTCTTTCTTCAATGGCAAGAAGAGCAAACCCAATTTTTGTTGGTTGGTTAGTTAATGCCCCTTCTTGCCACTTCTTAGTCCTTCTATGGCTTTAACAATAAATATGGGTGTCTTTTTATTTTACATGACCACCTTACTCCTTGTCATCCATGCCCTATTCTACTCCTTTCTTCACATGGTTTTCCACCCTAAATGAAAAGGCCTCCTTCAATGACAAAATTGACTTTGAAATCAAACATACAAAAGACATCTTTGCATTTCACTTTTAGAGTAGAAGGCTTAAAGATCAAACTATTGGTACCATTGAGCATATGATCATAATATTTATAATGTTTGATATCAAGTGTGTTAGCCTCAAAAGATTATGCAAGCCTATGAACCAGATTGACTAGTCAATAAAGCTATATGAAAATTCTAATGGATTCTTACATTGCAATAAAATACCATGCATCAACTCAAATACTTGCCATACAGAACAAGGTGTATTTGACTCAAAAATTTCTAGAATACTATACTATCTATAAATAGACTATACATATCATTACTTACTTTTTTTTACTATAGCCCATTTTTTGGTTGATAGGAAATGAAACCCATGTCTATAAATATCCTACTTAGTTTCTTATTTTGATGCATCCATTGCTCCTAGCCCAAGTCCACATCAATTTCTGCTTCAATAAATTTAATTCCTTTACCCTTTATTAGATCAGAGAAACTTCAATCCAGTCTAATGCAATCTACCTCACAAATCAGTCCCAACATAGGTCTAGTTGAGCCTTGTATGTTTACCCTATTTGGATGAAGATACCAACTTCTCACTTAGTCCAAGTCCTTGTATGAGACTTATCTAGATACCATATCTCAATTTAACCTAGAATGAAGTTGCATAAGAATACTTTGCTAATGTCTCATTTGTATAAGCATAAATTATTCTCACATATGCTATGGCCTTTTTGAATTGCCCATTGGTATTCTCCCATTAACCAAATGTAAGTTGTGTTGGAGAAGAAAGATTTTTAACTTTTTTTACACTATTGAAAAATAACTACATTACCAAATGGTCCCATTTTGACATACCAAAACATTCAATGATAATAATCATTAAAACATCTTTTGAGCAATCTCACTCCCTAACAGCTTATCAACATAATGGAATCAATTGGACCCCAAAGTGGGTCTAGCTAAAAAAAACATTGAATTCAAACACCTAGACTTTCAAATTATTTTTTTCACCATCTGGCACTGATTTAAAACAAATTCAACCACTAGAAAAAAAAATTTCAACTCACTTTACACCAATCTGCAAACTATCAACTTCATGCCAAGAGGTCCTTAACTAGCTTTAAAAACTGATCCAAATAGATAACTAGGCTCTGAAACCAAACCTACTAATTCTCTATTTCACACACTCTTACCCTATTGAATCTCATCTCATGATGAATTATTAGTCAAAATATATTGACTATCAAATTTTCCCTCTTAGAACTGCCTACAAGCAAATAAGTTAGAAAACCATAGAATGCATTCAAATTCAGCTTTCAAAACTAGGTAAAGTGACACGTGGGGAAACAAAAATTGGGGCATTTGTTCACTACCATGAGAAAAATATAAATCTAGGATTAGGGCTCATGAAAAATAATTGGATGCAAATGGAAAGTGGTCAAAGCAGGCTACTCAAATTTGTAGACTGGAAGCAATGTCAGAAAAGTAATTTTTACATACGGAATGGACCTAGGAAAGTGTGCAAATGGATTCATCAAAACTTGTTAATTGGAACATTTAAAGTATGTTTTGAATAAAACACAATATTAAAATCCATTTGATCTCACCTATCACATATTCTGAGTTATGACATCATGAACAAGGGTACTAACAACTCTACATTTGCTGACACCAGTAAAACTTCACAAATTGCATTTGGAATCACATTCGAAAACTTATCAAATAGATTCATCATAAGCTCAAAATTAAAACATAGAAAGGATCTAACCTCTAAAATGAAACACAAAAGGAATTTTGTCACTTTTGTCAATTGGTTCAAAGTTATAACATGTCAAATAGGGCCTTCCAAAATTTAGAATAATTTGCATCAGCATGACAACAGTAAAGGACCAACTTTGAGGGATTCAAAACTTAGTCAAATAGATTCAAAATGACACAAAATTTGAAGTAGTCTCTCTAGTATGGACACTAAAATTTTTCAAAGGAACGAGTGATCAAACATTACTAGGTGCAAGGTATTCAATTGTAAACATGGCCTCCTATTACTGTTTGACACTTAGGCAGAAATGCGTATTTGGTCATTGCTTAAAATGGGACTTCACAAAATGGTTTGGAATGGAAATTTATCTTCATGGAATGAGGGGATATACTGAATGCAAGGTGTTATAAACATTAAACACCTCTTAGCCCTCACAAGTATAGTCGGGTACACATGCATTTAAAATCACATATAGGGCTTGATTTTTTAATGGTACTCAAAATTAGGGTTTCAATTTTGAGTCCCAATAGTGGTTCTATCTAGGGATACATGTCCCTTGTCAGCATGGCAAGGATTCAAATCTTTGGAGGAAGCAGACCACACTCTTGACAGCAAAAACTTCTCTCAAGTAGCTTTATTGAAAGTGAGAAACTACACAAACTGTACAAGGGGTAGCCCGAGGCCACCAAAACTTACTGAAACTTCTTACCTCTATCAAATACCTAATTTTCATTTGTATTTTTCTAAGGTAAGCCACAAATTTCAATTTCACTTGTTTTTCCATTTTCAACAACACCTTCACTTAGCTCATGAGGCAAAACAAAATAACTACCATCATTCTCATCGTGCATATAAAACTCAAAGACTATTTCATCATCATGCTCACTATGAGAAAAAACATCCACATGCTCATGATAATAAAAAATGAAGTGAGAATCAAAATCCAACAATGATTCATGCATGTTGTCAATTAGAAACACAAAAACTTCATATTCTACAATATTCACCAAGTTGCATGTACCAAAAACTTGCAACTCACCTTGTGCCTCCAACTGTAAAGAGTAAAATGGATCTAAATAAACTTCATGTATCATGTCATCACATACCAAATCATTGAAACTCATTAAAAAAATTCATCATAGTCTTCAAGCAAAGGTCCAACAAACCTATAAAAAGAATCCTCATTAAAATTCCCATCAATAGGAAGTTTACTAGCATCAATATTCTCATCAAAGAAATTGTTAAAGACACTTGTCAATGCATTAAACGCATTAGTATAAGACTTACCAACCTATAAAGAAGATTTAATTTTAGATTCATGTGTAGTTTTGTCAATACTTACTTCACTACATGAATCATCAAACCTCATCTCATGTAACTAAAAATTACTATCATATACTCCATCCAAATCAGATCAAAAATCAACTAATCTCTCAACATTATCAATAACATCAATCATAGGATTCTCTTTTTTAAGTGTTAAATCACAATCAAGAGATATCAACAACTTCTCATTATCATATGTATAACATAAATCTGATTTAACATCACTTATGGCAGCAGTAAATATGTCTCTACTAATTTTCACTTCTTCAAATAAATCCTCATGCTTATGTTGAAAGTCCTCAAAAGAATAACAATGTTGATATGTAGGAGAGCAAACATAGGGGTATACATTATACCCTACATCATCCTTAAGAGATGTATGTAATAACAAAGGTGAGTTTGAATCACACATTGATGCATACCTTTCAAATTCATGTTGTAACAAGGCTGAAACCTCGTCAATGTTCAACAAATCCTTTTCACAAATTTCTTCATCTTAATTGTAGTCATATCCTAAATAATCTAAAGAACTTATAAAAATAGCACCATTAGTCATACAACCTAAAAAATTAGTAGTACTCTCACAATATGTATCCTCTTCCCTACACCACATCTCAACAATAGATGCATCCTTATATTGAATTTCATTAGAAGAAGATATTTTAGGACTGTTGTCATAACTTTTTTCATTCTCAAATATGCTATCATAGGACTTATCACTTTCACTATGACTATCTGCATTTTCAATTTCAAAAAATATGGTAACCATTCTTTTCTAAATAACATTCACATTCTTTATATACTCTTCCAAAATACTAGATCTTTTCAAATCTTTCTTTCATTGTCCAATGTACTAAATCGGGCATAAAAACTAATAAAAACACAAAAGCACATGATGATTCATTGGGTCTCTCTAAAATGGGAAGCTCTAATATTTCCAACTTGAATTTCATGTAAAGCTGGATTGCATCTAAATCAGCTACACTTCCCACATTCCTTCGGATAGAAGAAATGACTTGACTATGAAGCTTTCCATACAATATGAACAAATTTTCATGTACCTCTTCATACCTTGACAAAGTATTATTAGATCTACAATCTAAATCCATTTGAAAAAAAAAATCTACCTCTTTATCCTAGTGCTGAAAAACACTAAATAGAGGCTTTTATTTTTATCTCATAGAAAGAACATAGTCAAACAAGTGCTGCAATTTTTGGGATTCTAAAATCCTAATCTCTCAAATTTTTTATCATCACAGAACTTGCACACACACCTCAACAAGTCTGTAATAAAATTACAGCAATATTTTCTCTCTCTACTAGTTTTCATACTCAACCATATTCTTTTCAAAATCCAAATTCTAGAATATGAAAACTTATAAAACAAGTTCTCCTATATATAGTGTTGATCACCAAATGGAGAATACTTCTAAATAATCTTATTTTCATGAAAGGAAAATCTCATGAAAATAGAAATATTTGAATCTATGGTGGCTGCAAAGAACTTCAATGATTGAAACAATAGCATATTTAGATTTTTTCTACAATTTAGTATCTTTTTGCAACTGAACACCACACAATTTCTTCAATCATTTCCAAGAACCATAGATAAAATCTTTCACAATTCTTTCTAACTGTTGTATCTTCAATCATACCATGAATATCAAATTTCACTGGTTTAGAGATTTAACTTCAAGTCACCACTCACGTAGTGAGAAAGAATATATTAGCTTGCACAAAATTACAAGCCAATCCAAAATTTATAACAAGTATGTGAAAAATATTGATCAACAAGATGGAATGCCAAATACTTGACAAGTTGAAGAAAACAATATAACTCTATAATCTGACAACAACTTGGTAAAATGCCAAGTGACATTGATACTACAACTTCTTCAATTTAGTCAACTACTACTATCAATGAACAAGGTTAAGAGGGTGCATGATATTTGAGTAAGAAAACTAGAAAACACATCAGATAACTTACTACTGCAACTTTTTTTCATGCACTTATCCTACTGTATTGAATCTACCTTTCTCAAATTCTCAAGGTTTGTCTACCATTTAGATTCAATATAGTTCCCAGCAAAATTTCCATTTTGTTGGTGTTTTGAAATTTTATGGCTTCAAATTACCCTGATGAGACAAGATACATCTAGGGGTAGCTAATTCCCATCTTCAACATACCCTTTCAGACATCATGCCAACTATAAGCCTAGACCCTTCTTCTACTTCAAGCTTTGCAAAACTTAGGCAGGTGTACCTAAGATTCACTTATATGGTACCAGTGCTAAACATATTCTTGAATCTAAATAAAGCAGGTTAAACCCTTATTTCTCCTATTGACTTGTGCAATAACATAGATCTACAATAGCTAAATACAAGACAATGCAATTCATAAGCTGAGTGAGGGGATCCTTTTTGGTTCTTCAACATTAAAGGGAAATACATTTAATTAATAATGTTGATTTCAGAAGGACCCTAAATATGCAATAGTAAGAACTAGTGATCTTGTAGCTGATTAGTGCCTTATCTATTGGGCAATTCCATGAATCAAATACATAAATATGTGATATCAATGACATATTTCATACACCAAGATATCAAATCTATCTTATCACTTTGTGAATCAGACATTAGTTTGCATAAAGAACTCATCCTTATGAAGTATCCTTGTCAAAATAACCAGCAAACCTCTCAAACACATCAAGCATTTACTTGGTCCTTTGTTCCAATAGCAAAACATATTAGACATACAACCTTAAATTGATGCAAATGGGTCTCATTTCCTTGTCCCTAAACTACATAAGATTGCAAATTATAAAGATAGGAGATGAGAATCAGAATGAAACTAAGACATATTTTGCTCATTTGTATTCATTTCCTTGAAACTATACATTCAAAAGCATGAAATTAAAACATAAAAACACCTAATAGATCTAAACATTCTATATTATCTTCACTACTTTTGTTCATACAAGAAAAAATATGTTGAAGAGTTTGGTGGAATTACAATCATGGATCCAACAATGTGGTCACATACTGAAAATTACCAAACAACAATGGTCTCACAATGAAAAACTAGAACCCCTTAAATGAATGAGAGAAAGAAAGATATAGAAGAGAATAAATTCTTAAATCTGTTTTGTGTCTGACATGTGTCCACTTGGAAAACTTCCCTAAGAAGTTAAAATAATCACTCTAATCTCTCTCTTTGCAACTAATAAATCAAATCCTTAATCATTTTGGGCTCCAAAAGCATAAATATTTCAAATATTTGATGGAAAAGATAACTGATTTTGATGCCAAATATGAAATCAAGGCAAAGGAAAAAATTAGTTAAATGATCTCTAGAGGCAAAATAAACTTATCAAAATATATTTTCTCCACATTCAAGCTTCAACAAGATTTTCTATCTACCCCCTAACCAATTTTGATGCTCAATGATGAATTTTGCCTATTCAACTGAGAATGCCCTAGAAAATACAAATCTTCTTATAAATTAAATTGTTGAAAAGCTATGCAAAGTTTGACCCCATATTCAAAAAAATCATCTCCTCCCAATTCCAATAGTATATTGGAGTTCACATTTTAGGCAAAAAATGTGCCTCTGGAAGCCATTTGAAATTTCAATCTCCAAACTATGAACTATCAATTTAAATGAATAAAATTTAAAAAAATAAAATATTTCTATAGTATAAACTATAGAAAATCATTTTTTAAAACAAATTTTCCAAATTCTCAAACTGAATACACAAAGCTAAAAAAGATATTATTTTAAATATCTCCTTATATATCCTTTGGCCACTCACATAATGTCACATGTCAAACTTTGATTGATCACCTTGATCATTGCCACCTCTCGCTAGATTTTTACTTTTCTGGGAGCTTGCCATGTCACTTTCAATGAAACCCTCCAATTTTTTGGTGGTGACATGGTGACCATAGGAATCTTCAACTTTTCAAAATGAGTGTCATCCCTTGCCTATTCATATGATGCCACTTATTAGCCTTTGGTTGGCCCTCACCATTTCTATCAGGTCCCGAGTCCCACAACCTTCTTGCCAAATTTATGGTTTTCTAGGAGCTCACCATGTTTCCAGTAATGAAACCCTCCCATTTTCCAGTGACGACATGGCGACTACCAAAATATAGCATCTTTTTTCTACAGGTCTTGTTTGCTTTGTTGGTCAAAATTTTGGTTATTATGCTAGTTGGCTATCCATGCAGGTCCCACTATGCAAGCAACTGCCTTCCAAAAGGCCAACATCTTTAAGACAAATAACACTACGAGTTATTTGGTATTTAAACCTTAAAATATCCCCAAACACAATGCATGTGGGATAAATGGTTTATCATTATTTTCTCAGTGAATGCTCAGATAGTCCTTCCACAATATATCTCTACTCATTTCTTCTTCCATCCATACATTTCAACTCCTCTAATGTCAATGTGGCTATCTATTTCATATAGGGAGAGTGAATTTTAGGTGTTTAAGAGAGCTCACCTATTTTTTAATGTAAGCAAGGCCACTTTATTGAGGTAAGCTTGACAACTCCAGCATCTTGACTTTGGAGTATAGTTGTAACATAACATTTTTGTGTCTGGAACCCAGTGAGGAAAGAATTTAGAATTTTCCTTGTCTATCTTTGTACTCAAAACCTCGAATGCAATAATCTCATATGGCTATTTTGCAAATAGAAGATATTCGTATCATTTATTCCATGATTGAATCCTCTACTCAAATGAAGATATAAAATAGTGCCTTGGTTTAGAGCCTTCCTCTGTTTTTGGATATTCAGTCTAGAAAAGAAGTGAGCACTACTTTTTCTATGAGTCAAATTGCTTAGTAACACTGTAACCAAGCCTACCAATTTAAACTAATTTCTTTGGGGTAATTTTCCTTCTATTTGGTTGTGGTTGGGTTGGAGCATATTTTTCTTCATGAGCAACATGCTTTACTAAATTTGTTAAATGTCTCTTTCCTTTAGTATGTGCCAAATAATTGGCTTCATTATTGTGTAGGGTCAAATATAGTTTGCATTCATAAATGTTTTTTTCTCTAATGCTACATTGAATGTGATTGGTTCCGACCCTGCCCATGATGTGGGATTATTTCCTCAATGACAAGAAGAGAAAACTCAATTTTTGTTGGTTGCATAGTTAATGCCTCCTCTTGCCACTTCTTAGTCCTTCTATGGCATTAGCAATCAATATGGGTGTCTTTTTATTTTACATGAATTCCTTGCTCCTTTTCGTCCATGCCATGTTATGGTCTTTTCCTCAAGTGGTCTTCCACCCTAAATAACAAGGCCTCCTTCAATGTTAAAATTGACTTTGAAATTAAACATACAAAAGATAGCTCTTCATTTTGCTTTTAGAGTAGAAGGCTTAAAGATCAAACTATTGGTACCATTGAGCATACAATCATAATGTTGATATATTGGCATTAAGTTATTATTGCCATTAGTGACAACACTTATCTATATCAGTATAGCTACTGAGCTCAGCACTCAATTTTCTACACTCACCAAGTTTAGAAGTGTTCAACAATTTACACTAAGCTTCACAGTATCCACTGAGCTTCACAGTTTACACCAAGTTTCATAGTATCCACCAAGCATCTCAGTATCTACTGAGCATCTCACTGTCTACCAAGCAGTCAGACTGTGTCATGGGAATTCAATGTAAATCAAGCATGGAAGTTATAATGTTTATCAAGTAAAGCAAGGTAAACTCGATGTGCAATATCTATCGAGTAACACTACATCTACTAAGTCACTAGTGGTCACCGAGTTTAGAGCTACCTCAAGTGATTAGTATGGATTGAGCCTTCACTTCTACTGATTGCATGATGATGTCGAGTAATGTAGTAGACACCGAGTATCAGAAGGTCACCGAGTCAGTTTAGTGAACCCAAGTTATTTACTATTGGGCCGACTCAGTAATGTTTTGTTCACTTGTGTTTCTGACCTTGCAATGATAATTATTGGAATGATATATATGTAATGCATTATATCATTTACAATGTATGGATGAGAATATTAAGGACTAGACATGTAATTTTTTGAGAAGAGTAAATGTGAATCAACAATAGAGAAAAATACTCAATAAGGTTAACAAGGAACAGTAAAGATTCATCAATCACAAGAGGTGATATGTACTTCAAGGATCTAATCAGCAATCAAGTTGTAAGTCAAATCTACTATTTCATCCTAATAGGTGAACCGGTCTCTAAATCCTTTAACAAGGTAGACTTAACAGTCATTTGTGAATCTCTTAACCGAGTGCATACTTCATTGTGTGTTTGTAAATCTTCTAACAAGGTGGACCTAGCAGTCCTTTGTGCTCCTAATAGGGTAGATCACCTTAGGTGGTCAATGTAAGCCTTAATAAGACAACTTTATATTGTAGTATTGAAATTTTTTGGGTATCATTCCCACCCTAGTTTTACTTTCTATTTGGAAGGTTTCTGGGTCATCAAATCACTGTGTACATGTGTTATGAATGTTTGATCTCTCATACATGCAGTAGATTAGATGAATGAATGGTGAATAGCATATATGATTAAAGTGTTGAATTGTTTTAAAATTTTGAAGTTATTGATTCACCCCTCCCCTCTCAGTAACCTATCATATCTTGAATATTTCCA
Source organism: Cupressus sempervirens (assembly GCA_028749045.1). Lineage (NCBI taxonomy): Eukaryota > Viridiplantae > Streptophyta > Pinopsida > Cupressales > Cupressaceae > Cupressus > Cupressus sempervirens. The sequence goes on along the minus strand of CM053784.1, from coordinate 73,502,028 downwards.
ACATGATAACACTTGATATCAAATGCTTCAACCTCAAAAGATTATGCATACATACGAACTAGATTGACTAGTCGATAAAGTTGTATGAAAATTACATTGTATTCTTACATTACAATAAAATAACATGCACCAACTCAAATATTTTCTATACGGAACAGAGTGTATTTGACTCAAAAATTGTTGGAATCCTATACTATCTATGAAGAGACTATACATATCATTACTTACTTTATTTCGACTGTGGCCCATTTTTTGGTTGATAGGAAATGAAACCCATGTCTATAAATATCCTTCTTACTTTCTTATTTTGATGCATCCATTCCTCCTAGCCCAAGCCCACACAAGTTTTTGCTTCAAAAAATTTAATGCCTTCATCCTTTACTAGATTGGAGAAACTTCAATCTGGTCCTATTGGTTTTTTTCAACTATTAAGTACACAACTTAATACCAAGATAATAAAGGAGCACAACAACCTAAGGATAAGCTACTTCCTATAAACAATTGAATGTGTTTCATATCTAGAACCAACTTCAACAAAATCAAGATGGATTTTCTACTCTTTAGGCTCTACAAAACCAAGGTGGGTATACCTTAGGGATGAAAGATTTTTCAACTTGACACTAAACATATAATTTAATCCTTCCATAACAATACACATCCCTTAAAAGTAGATTTTGGTCACAATTCTTCTCAGGTTTACAAATATTTCTGACAAGAGAAGTTAACTAAAGTAAGAGATTAAATGCAAACAAGTGCTCATCAACATTGATGTCCTTCAAGCATTAAAAAGAAATTGGTTTTGAATTTAATCTTGATGCTCATTTATGATATTTTCATCTACAAATTGAATTAGCCAGATTAGTGCCTCATCCATTGGGATTCAAAATCCATTTAATCCTAGATCTAATTGACTGCATTACAATCAATACTATCACCAATTCTTATTGAAAATCATTCTTACAAAAATTCATCCCACTACCATGGAAATCTTATCAGTTTCACTAAAGCATTTATTTAATCTTTTGAATTAAGAGTAATAATGAATTGACATACAACTTGATTTAATTGCATTCAATTGAATAAGCCTTGCTCATACAATCTCAAGATAACTAGATAATGAAAATGGAGACAAGATTCAGTCAGAAAAGATGTGGGGATAGTTCATTTTTGTATTAGGTCCATTTTGAAAAGTTGTATACAATTGAATAAGACTCAAAATGACTCAAGAGAAAACATCTAAATCCTATCAAGTTGATGTATTCTCATAAAATTGTAGAGAAAACATATTACAAAGTATACATCAAGAAAAACTAGATCGAATAGACTTAGTAAAGACTTAGAAAGACAATAATTCGAACCTTTTCTCTAGCCCTAGAATCTCACTTATATAATGTGAGATGCAACAAGCTTCAGGCCTAGAGAACTAATGGTTGTCCTTTTGACAAAAGATATTTACATTTTAAAATTGTCACAAAAAGACAAAATTGTGTGTAACAAAACAACTTTATACCAAAGTATTCCCTTTGATGGGCCTACCTCTTGTTACATTTTCAAATGCTACAAATTACATTATTGGCCCTCTATTATTCTCAATACTTAGAATATGTAGCCATTAGGTTTTTCAATGATGTGTCAGGCTCTAATTACTACAAATTTACCTCAACTTAAGCATTTCCAGTTGCATTATCATGTATTTTCAAGGTGACAGTTACATCTAGGTTTGTTTATGTCACATCATCCATCTAGCCCATGGTACTTTCCACCTTGGATGGTTGCCCTTCTTTGTCTTCTTCTTTCCTTTGATCTACAGAAGGTGCATCAATGATCTTTATTTCATCTTGAACCATCTCATCACTATCACTTTCAACTTCTTCCCACTACTCATTAGAAGCAATATCTACCATCCACTTGTTAAAAAGTGTGTCATCTGGCCAATTAAACTACACAATGTCATTTTACTTCTTGATTACATAATCAGCCACTTTGTTAATGCTAACAAAATCTTGTTTTAAAGAATCAAAGAATAAATAGACCTTCACAACTTCCTCTATTATGGTTGCCCACCATGCATGTCCTTTTTCATTTTTGACTCTATTTATTCTCAAACAAAACAAGTCATCTAATTCTTTGGCCCATTCATCCTTACTTTTTAATCTATTCTTCTTATCCAAAGAAAATGGGAATAAATAAAAAAATTCGCTTCTATACTTATCCAAGTAGCTAACAATTCTTCTCTGTAACTCAGCTCTTTTATCATCAAATTTTGTAAGATTATCAACAACATCATAAGTTTTTTCAATATGTTCATGTGAAGATCTTATAGCAGAATAACACAGCAATGTGACCTCTTTTCTTCTCTTGCTCCACTTATTGACAATGGGTTTCAAAATTTCATCGCTTGATTTTACTTCCGCCCATAGGTTTATTATCTTTGCTAACTAATCATAAAAGAATGGCCATTCAATTTGATCAATCAAATACACGAGAGCCTTTCTCAATTTATCCTCATATTTCACATTCAACTCTACATGTGAGGCCCACAATTTTATCTCCTCCTCTTCAAAATCTTTAGCTGTATAATATTGTGGCATCTATGGTGTATTAGGAATCTCAATAAGGGGAGTAGATTTAAAAGGCTCCACTGGTGGGTGAAGGTATGTGATCTTGGGCCTAGTAGACTATCCCATCACCTTATTATCAAGTTCAATTCTCCTTTGAACTTCTTTATTATAGGCTTCTAGAACCTTTTCATATTTATTTTGCAATACAAACATTTCCTTTTCTTCTCTTTTAGTTGAGGCTAAATTCAAACCAGATACTTCCTTACCTAGATGTGTAGCTTCTACATTGGTAGTATCTTCCACCCTTTACACAATTAGGTTACCTATCAATCTAGCATTATCAAGATAAGAGGAGCCAGTTCTATATCCTTTCCTTACCAACCAAATGAATAATGCAGCCTAGTCCTCACTGAATTTGGCGCCTTTTATTTCTTTATTTCCCTAATCTTTTACATTTAATTTTACTAAAAAAAAATTAAAAACTAAGGCATCTTCTATATCCCAACTAAGTAGTAGTAGAATACCAAATGATTTTACCATCTATCTCCCTTCTTCAAGGGTTATATTTTGGAATTCTTGCATCATTTCATCTTTTATTTGATTTCGGATGCTATGTTCTTAGCTTATTGCACCTTTCCTCATATTTTCCCATATTTGTTCTCCATGCCAATTGGTAAAAGGCTCTTGTTCTAATAAAATTTTCATTAGATAAAACCTCATGGTTGGCCTATTTAATTATAGGATTTAGCTCCTTTCCTCTGTGGTTTGATGCTATCAATTCTAAGCTAGGCATTGGAAGTTCCTACAAATCTCCTTCTTCCAACTCAGCTTGTGTGATGAATATTTCCCCTTGGGATCCCATTTGCTCTATCTACTCCCTAGTGAGTTGTTCATCTCCAATTTGTAATGGGGATTGTATAGGTGAATAAGCTTCAACCTAAGGTACCTATTCCCTTATTATATTCTACCTTTTAGGTGAGGGTTCATCAGGTCTTTCCTCTAAGGATACACTAGTAGATGATGCTATCTATTTCTCTTTATCTACAAAGCTCCTTTTTTTATGAATTATATCATAACCAAGTCTATTATGGACAATCAGTGGTCATGTTCCAACATTGGGAGTGAATGCCAATCTCCTCATGATGTCTTTGGCTCTATTTGGATAAGTATTGATAAAAAAAATAATATTCTCATTCATTACTTCCATTATTTTAGGAAAGGTAAGCATGAGCTTATTTATTTTATCTACCTCTATTTTTTCTTTACTAAGAGGTGCATAATCTTCATTAAAATAATTAATAAATTCCAATACTCTAGAAATAACTCTCCACTTATCCTTCTTAGTCTCTTGCTCCTGTAAAGAGAACTCATTCCTAATTATATACCCAAGCAAATAGGGCTCATGCTTTATGGAACCAAACTAAACCCTAATTTTGAAAACTAAATCATAAAATCCCTCAGTAATAAACAAAAAAGGGCATGAGACTCAACCATCTTACATTGGTCCAAAAAACTTGTATAAAAATAACCAACCACCTTTTGCAATTACAAAATTGTTGGCTACAGTACAAGTTGGGAAAATTGAGCCTCCACTTCTTCTATCCAAATAAGTTTCCTCCAATCCTCCCAGCTACCATAAGATCTCAGCTATCCCTACTTTTAGAGGTACGTGGCTATCTCAGCTAAAATAGTTGAAACAGGGTATGTTATCATATCTCTCTAGTTATGTGATACTTTTAGACCTGTAGGATTATCCATGGGCCTAAAAAATTTTATTAGTGCCCTAAGAACTTTGGGATTGTCACTTAATAAGAGGCACCTTAACCTTGAGGCAAAGTATGTATCAAACCTAACAAAACTAGCATTTTTTGCATCCCAATTCATATATGCACTCCATAATTGAACTGGTAGAGCTTCTCCCTCATGTTCTCTATTCAATACCATTTCTTTCCCAAAATATTTCACAACATTAAAAAAGAACAGATGCATCAGCAATGAGTAGTGACCAAAAAAAATTTCTACCTTGCCCTTGGCAATTCAAACCAAGCCTGTATGGATTTCTTCTACTAAATAGGAGGCAAAATAAAAAATAATATCAACACTAAAAGAAGAAATTTGAGCCACCATATACATAAAATTTTGTAGGCATGACATTTTGTTCATCCTTACCAAAAACCCTACACAGAGTCACATATATCTCCACAGCCCAAGAAGTGAAATATTCCTTTTTAAAAGGTTCCCTAGTAGATGTTGTTGTTACTAGAAAGTTACCAATTGTGCCTACGTGTGCTCCTAATGTGCCCTACCTAATCTTATCTTTTTTAGATAGATATTATTTTTTCCAATTCTTATAGGTCAGTAGGTATATGATAATCTAAAAGTGGCCCAAACCAAAAACTTCTCAAATTTATTCGAGGCTTATTGTGATCAGACATTCACCATTCAACCTTCTCACTACTCTAATTATTGGATCAAAATTTTTGGCAATAGCCACTAATAGGTCATAATCCATAAAAACACTAGGGACCACTAGTTTTCCCAAGTCAAAGTTCCAGATATTCCCATGAAGAGAAAATAATATCCTTTCTCAAAACTATTTTTTGAAAAGGAAAAGCCTTTTTTGAGAAGTTTTGGCATCTCTAACCCAATTTCCCTTATCATATAGTACATTGGCAATCTTGAGTCTAGGGTTCAGAGAGGTTAATTTTTTCACTTGAGCAGATTCATTTGTGGACTCAGACAATAACTCAAGGAGATCATCATGTATGTTTATGGATAAATAGTCTACTTGACCTAAGAAAACTTTCTTTGGAGGCATAATGACTAAAATTTTAGAATACTAGAAAGCTTAATATATAATGGACTAAGAAACTTACTTGTTCTTCACCATTCTATAATTGTAACTGTGCAACACACCATGACTATTGGAAATTTCTTTGTGTTTTTATTGCCAAGCACAATTTCTCAATGACTCTGAGCTCTCTAGAAGTCTGAAGATTTGTTTTTGTGGAGAAGAATTAGCAAAACTATTTGCAATATACTATATTCTTGGTTTGTACAAGGAGCTTTCAATCTTCATAAATGAACTATAAGAAGAATAGGGTGGCACCACCTTCTATCTTTTTTTGAAAAAAATACACCATTGATTTTTAAAAATATAATGATCTAGGGATATGATCATGGATGATTCATTTTTGTGCTTACCAGGTTAGCAATCAACCCAATAGAAATTCTCAATGTAAGCCTTTCCTTTTGCTGCTAGCAACTTGACCTAGAACCACTAGCACTCACGTACACGTGTCATCTTCTCACTATGTCATTATGCCTAAACAGTGAGCAGTTTCCTTATGCAAGATAATGACCATCATTGATTCATTATAATCTAATGATGTGCCTTTCACCAGTGCTTTAACATGATTATGGTGGGTCCCTTTGTTTCTTCCTTTGGTTGCCATGTCACTACCATTAAAAATCAAACAATTTCTCATAATGACTTAGCACCTACAATTGATGCAATTTACATCATACGGTGAGGAGTTTGCAATTATCTTTTTGGTCGCCATGTCACATGGGATAAACATTAAGCAACTCTTCATAGAGACTTGGTGACAGTCATTGATCAACTTTGATTTGATAGTTCCAACTATTCATCTACCTTCTTCTTGAGTGTGAATCCACATAATATATGACAAGATATCACCTTGACACACTGGCAAAGTATTAGTATTAATTATCTTGCTGGCAATACCTCCTTTTTAGTTCCAACCATGTTATGATTTACTAGTAAGGTGCTATTCTTTAGATTATAGTAAGGTTCTATGTTGCTACTGGCCAAAATGATGAGTTTTTCAATTGTGACATAGCAACCTTTGAGTCATTTGAAAAATTTTGGAACCAAGGAGATACATTTTCTTATAACTATTATTGCATTTATTACTCCTAACATTCCATGAAAATGATGTGGAGCATTAATGATAAAGAATAATTTTTACGATGCCTAACATATATTAATCTCATCACCTTTCACTTTAATGGGAAGGCACTATGTCACTACCAGCCAAAATGATGAGTTTTTTGGTCACAACATAGTAACCACCATGATGTTTCAGAAAAACATCACCATGAAAAAGAAGAAAATGGAAAGTCCTCACTCTGTTGCCTTTTACTGTATCTGACATCTCTAACAACCTTCCATGTTGGCAAGGCTTATTAATAACATGTTAAGTCCTAGCACTATAATCTGCTTCTGGTCTTGCCATGGTTCATTTTTGTGAGAAGGCTCTATGTCACTACCAATGAGATTCTACTATTTTCCAATCACGACATAGCAACCTCCGTTGAGTTTAGAGAATTTTAATGATGCCAGTGAAAAGTGAAAAGTTTACATTAAATGTTATCTAGGTCCTAGGGGTAACAAAAAAATTTGTCACTATGTCGCTAAAGACAAAGTAACCAGAATCCTACAACTTGACATAGTGACTACCGTAGATCTTAGAAAGATCTGATGGTGTAGAATTTTTGCATGAAGTCTTAATAAAAACATAAAATTTTGCAAAAACTATGACCACTTAAAGTAATTCTTGCACTTAAAACTATAGGATGATGATCATATGACATAGAGGGCACCAAAGATACTTAGAATAGAGCTTTTTCTTAGGGTTTAAACAATATTGCCATGACCAAACTCTAATTCATAGACTTGAACTAGTAACCCATAGCAACATATCTTTGTGAAAACATGGAAAAAACATGACTAGAAGTGGCTCAATCTGGGGACTATGAATATGAAAAATTTATATGAGGGCTTAGAATCCCTGGGAGAAGAAGACCACAAACTCAACTATCTCTGTAACTTTGACAACTCTTGAGAGAGAAACAAGACCAATAAATGAATATACAAGCACTACACATAGACATAAAGGATATAAAAATATATAGAAGCCCTAAAACTATTGTTCATGGAGAAAAATTATTTTAGCAAAAATACCTCTTCAAAAACTATCCATGAACTGATAGCTCAAGAATGTTACCTAATAGATCTTTCAGCAAATAAGAATTCTATCCCCACAAAGCTTCAATTAAATAAGGGCCTAAACATATAGGATCAAATTTTCCATGTTTTCTCTTATCCTCAATCCTAGAATTCCACATGAGGTCTAGATCTCCAAGTTCAAATTTCTTATTCATTATTCTTCTATTATAAAGTGTCTTAACTTGTAGTTACAACTTCTGATTTCTAACAAATGCTTCTTTTTTGGTATCAAAAAATCCTACCAACTCATCCAACCTTTCTTACATGTCATCAATAATGTCTTCATCATACATTTGCATGTAATTATAGAGTCCCACTAGGTTTTTCTAAGGCATTCTTTCCTGGATTCCATACACAATATCAAAGGGTACTACTCCTATAGCCTTTTTCACAGTCACCTTGTCAGCCCATATTGCTAACTGTAATTTACCATCCCAAGCTTTCTTATTATCATCCAGTGTCCTTTTTATTACTTTCAACAAGCTTTTATTAGTGGATTCAGCTTGTCCATTTCCTTGTGGATTATATGGAGAAGATGTTGATCTTGTAATCCCATACTTACCACAAAATTTTATGAATTCCTCAGATCTAAAACACATTGCATTATCTATCACAATCCTTTGAGGACAACCAAACCTTGAAATGATGTTATTTATCAAAAAATTGTTGACAACCTTACTAGTTGCATTTCTTATAGGAATTGCCTCTACCCTTTTTGTGAAGTAATCAGTAGCAACCAATATCCATGAATAAGTAGTACTAGACTTAGGAGAGATTTCTCCTATGAAATACATTCCCCATTATTATAATGGTGCTTGAACTTCCACTAGTTTTAATGGAGTGTTTCCTAAAAAATTCAATTTACCTACAAATCTTTGACAGGCATCACATTTTTTGACCATCATCTGACCATCTTTGAAGAAGGAAGGCCACTAGAATCGAGCTCTCATCACTTTGTGTGTAGTATTCTTGGCCATATAATATCCTCCACAAACTCCAGAATGCATTTCACTTAACACTTCTTTTGATTTTTCTTGATCAACACATTTTAGTAGCACTCCTTCAAAATTTCTCCACCATAAGTTGTTTTGGACAATAATATATCACATGGCTTGTAATTTGGTGCTTCTCTTTTCATTTTTAGTCAAATGATAAGGGGCTTCCATATGTTGTAGATAATGAATGAAATTAGTATACCATTCACAATGGTCCATGTCACATGAGTTTGACCTTAAATCATCTATTACTATATTGATATGATTAGCATCTTAGTTGGATTGAGCCATAAGCTTAGCTAATCCTTGAGCTCTTACCAATTTTGTGATCTAAATTTAAATGTTAAATTCTTAGATCCTATTGATCCATCTAAATCTCCTACCTAATACATCCTACTAAGAAAATATGTCCTTGATAGCTACACTAGATACAAATACAATAACAATGGCACCTATCAAATAACACCTAAAAGCCTTAACAGCTTTTACCAAGACATATTCTTGTTTCTCATTTATTTCATATTTCAACTCAATAGGCTGTAATGATTTACTAAAAAATGCAATGGGTTGTTCATATCCTTCCTCATTCTTCTATAATAAGACTGTAGCTACAGTAAGAAATGATGCAAAAGAAAATATATGCGTTGGCTTAGTATAATCTATGGTTCTAAGGATTGGAACATTTTTTATATAAGTTTTAATATCTCGAAAGGCCTGTGAAGGTTCACCATCCCAATTGATAGTAGCTCCTTTCTTAAGCATTTTTGAAATGGGCCTACTAATCTTAGCAAAATTTGTAACAAATCTCCTTAGAAAGTTTACTTGCCCAAAGAAGGATTGTATTCCCTTTATGTTTTTTGTCCTAGGCACCTTGCCAATGGTTACCACTCTTTTAGGATCTATTTTTACTCCACCCTTTGATACTATATGTCCTAGTAATTTTCCTTCAATTACCCCATATGCACATTTCTTTGGGTTTAGGGACACCCCATACTCCAAGGCTTTGATAAAGATCTTTTCCAAATGTCTACAATGGTCTTTAGCCTTCTTGGAATAAGTTGTGAGGTCATCTTAGTATACTAACATGAACTTGTTAATATATTCATGGAATGCTACATCCATAGCTCTCTAAAAAGTTGCACCTGCATTAATCAATCCAAATGGCATTCTCACATATACATGGGTTCCCAATGGATTTGTAAAAGTTGTCTTACATTGTTCATTTTCTTTCACAAGGACCTAATTATATCCTAAAAATCCATCCATCATGGACATCAATTCAGAACCAATCACTTGTTGCAGCATAGCTTCCATATTTGGTAGCCCATAATTGTCCTTCGAAGATGCAATATTCAAATTTTTAAAATCTACATAGCCTTATATCCCCATTATTTTTTCGAATAGGTAACAAATTTGAAACCCAAGTAGAGTGTCTAATTGGTTTGATTATCCCTCCATCCCTTAGCTTCATCAACTCTTCTTGCATTTTGGGGATTAGTGTAGGATTTATTAGTCTTTGCTTCTATCTGAAAGGTTGTAAATTATCTTTTAATTGTATGACTTGTTGGAAAATATCTTCTCTATAGGCTTTAAGGTCATCATATGACCATACAAAGACATGTTTGTACTTGCTTAGCAAATTAATCAATGTTTTTCTAATTTTTGCTGGCAAGTTTTGGCCAATATAAACCTTCTTAGGAGTCTCTTTAGTACCAAGATTTATTTCTTCTAATTCTTGAGGCTTAAAGTCTCTGGTTCTAGGTTTTACTCTATCTTGATTATCAAAAATATTCTCCATACATGATCTCTTGGCCAAAAATTGTTTCCTTACCATTAATGGTTTCAATTAAATCATTGCAATCCATTTCTTGATTGTGATATTTCTCCTCACTTAACATGAAATCTAGAATATCTTTGTCATCTTCAAATAGTTGTCAATGTTCAACATTATCAGGTATTGAAGGCCTATTTTGAACCCCCATCTTTAAAATTCCAGAAAATGACATTTCCTTAGGCTTGATTGCTACATTTTCAAGTAGGTTTTCCATTTTATTTTGGCTTCTATCCCTTCATGAAATACCAAATGCATCAAAAAACTCTATTTGATTCAACCTTTTGTTTTTTGAGGCATAAGTTTCCTTTATTTGTGAAATGACCAATTTAGAGTCACCTATGACATACAATTTTTTTATTCCATGGTGGGTGGTAACTTTCAATCCTAACATAAGAGCTTCATATTTTTCTATATTGTTAGTAAAAGAAAAGTTTAGAGTAAATGAATATCTAAACATATTCTTTTTAGGAGAAACAAAGACTACTCCTACCCTTGAACCTTCTTTGGAACTAGCTCCATCAAAGTACATGGTCCACAAGACTGGTGAATCCATACAATATTCCACTTCATGTTCTATCATGGTAGGCAATTTCTCTACTTCTTGAATGATCAATTCTTCCCTAAAAGAATTCACACCAGTATCTAAGAAACAAGTTGAATCCTTATCAATGCTTTCTCCCAGAATTTTATTGACCCTTGGCTCTCTATCTACCCTAACTGCCTTATCACCTATATGGAAAGTTGCATAAGACAAGTCACATTGTAGACTACCTCCCATAGTAGCACTTCATTTTCTGGAGAGCAACATCCCATAATGTGGGGGGATGTCACCCAAAAGGACTAACATGGTCAATTATGCTTGAGGGTATGTAGGAAGCTTGATTGGTAATGCATTAATAGTACCTATGATAGGGACTTCTCTAGCATCCATACCTCTACATTTACCGTGTTTAGTATCTACCTTCAGACCTAAAGCTTCCATAACTTTAAAAGGCATGATGGTGTTAGATGCTCCTAAATCTATCATGCAATTTTTTAGGGTTTTTCCTTTTATGATCAAACTAAGGGAAAATGGGTCAATATCTTCTATGTAGGCTACTGATGAATCATCCAAAAAAAATTGAGGGACTTGGGATATAATACCATTATCTTCTACCACTACTGGGGTTTTTTGAATGGCACTTGGTTCAACCATATTACCATTATTTCCTATCCCACCCAACCATGATAAGCCCTTGCTCTTGTGCTCCTCAATTCTAAATAATTAAGACAAAGGTACTTTGACAGTAATTTGTGACAACATAGATAGTATATCAATAGGCTTAGACACAGTGGACTTTACAAGCATACCTAGAGTGGAAGTCCTTTGAATAGTAGGCACTATGATCTACTTGGCTAAATTAGATCCTGAATTCTTCTCTTGTATAATGGCCTTTACTAGATAATTTTCTTGGAACTAAACTTTATTCTTGGGCTCCCACTTCTTGATCTTGCTATCCTTGACCTTAGCTAGATCTACACTAGCCTTCTTGCTATCATCCTTCATCTTATGGGTGATATCCTTAATGAATATACTAGAAGGTTTTCCAGCATCATTTCTAATTTTTTATTCCTCAAGTTATAGTTGCAGTGATTTTTTCAATCTCCACTTTTGAAGTCATTCTCAAGTTTATATTATCAATATTTGAGGATACATTGCATACCTTGTCTTTATCATAATTTTCATCATATGAGAATACTTATTGATGATGTAGTTGGTAAGCAATTCTCTGACTAGTAACAACATCCTCATGTTCCTCTAAATTAGAATCTACACAATCATCAAACATGCTTACCATATTACAGCTTACATCATCATAGCATGTTTCTTCTTCTTCATGTTGTGTACTCTAATCTAAAGAAAATGACTAAGCAACTACACAATAATCTATAGAGTGAGGTAATTGACATATAATGCACCATGGTACATCATCATTCATATTAATAGAGCTTCTCTATAGAGGATCTAGTGTACCCTTATCTTTTACATTCTGGGTTTGGTTGGGAATTGGTTTACCATCCTTCCATTGAGTGCTATAGGAGCAATTCTTCATTCTTGGTTGTCTATTGAAATGGTTATTATTTGGAAAGGCCTTCTCACCAATATTGGGTTTGTTTGAATTGAAATTTTATGGATTAATCTTCTTTAATAAGTTGAGTACTTTACCTATTGTGGGTTCTTCAAGATTCTTTTCTACTAGGACTTTATCATATTGTTTCTTGTTATTCTTGGGATTGAACAACTTTGGATCATCCCTTCTCCCAAGCTTATCGGATGATTTTCTATTATTTTCAATATTTATTGCAATTCTAAAAGTATTCCTTAAATTTTTAGGCTCTTTTTCCCTCAATTGATAAGCCATCTTGCTATCAAAAGCAATGAAGTATGTTGTAAGGAAAACATCTTCATTTAACTTCATAACTTGAAACAATTTGTGCGTTCTCTTCTAGAATCTTACATTGAAATTGAATGTAGAATCATTAGCACTTTTCTTGATATTTTTGAAATCATTCAACATGAAACCAACATTAGTATTATCACCATATTATTCTTTGAACAATTTCTCCATATTGTTCTAGGAACTAATACAATCATCTGACAATCTTCTAAACCAATCCCTAGCATCCTCAATCAATGAATGTACAAAAAATTTCATCACCACCTCTTCATGCTCAACTTCAAATTCATTTAACATATCTATAAAAACTCTCAAGTGTTCCTAACCAGTGATAGCATTGTTTCTAGAGAACTTGACAACTTTATCCCTTAGATCAAAAGATGTGGGATGAGGGAAACCAGGAATCCCTACAAATGATATTTGTCTAAATTTTTCCATATATATATATAGGATTTTTCTAAAAACCATTAGCATTGGATGTGCTTTCTATATTAGCTTGATTATGGGAAAAATTTTGTGATTGTTGTATTTGGACAGTAGGGATCTAAATGCTAGTGATGAATGAAGAGACAGTGGTAGATTGAGACATCGCTTGACTAGATATTACTAGTCCACAAGTAGGCATAGAAGTTTTAGTTTGAGTAGACAAGTTGGGCTACAAAACTAAAGCAAAGTTAGACTTGATGAACTGAATCTTTCTCCTAGTTTCTGTTGCTTGAGCTTCATTCTGAATCTTCTCAAGTTCTTTTGCCAAATCATCTTTCTCCTTTCTAGCTTTTTCTAGATCAAGGTCCAATTTAGACATGGTAGAATTTGTAGATTTGTTTAATGCAACTTGGTGTTCATTTATTTGGATTCCTATAGCTTTTCCCTGTCCTTTATTTGTGGTTTTTATAGGAGGTTCTACAGGATCTATTTGGACAGGCTTGTATGGTTAGACTTGAGAAATGATAGGTTCTTGCCTTTGGCTCATAAGGTTTTCTTATTCTAGAGCATTAGATCTTAAATTATCTATATCCCCAAACACATCAGCATGAAGGACTGAGGTCCTTTCTTCTAACTTCTTGTTTTGTTCTTTCAAAGTAGCCATCCTTCTAAGCAGGTTATCTCTTTCAACAATGATGTTTAAGGTTGCTTTCTTTCTTTCTTTCTCCAAATAGACACACTTGGCTTCCTCTTCTATAACCCATTTCTTCAGGACTTCTATCTATGAGCATACTTCTTTAGGATGTAGGGCCCATTTGCCATTGCACCAAAATCCATGACTGTTAGTGAACATGGAACACCACATAATTAACCACCTGTGGGTAGGGGAGTGCATCACATCACCCAACAATCTCCCCCTTGATGTGCATACCAGGTGCTTACACAGGTCGAGAAGGCACCGAGGAGATTTGAACCCATGATCAAGCCAAAACTAGGCTCTGATACCACTTGTAAGGCCCATTTGCCATTGCACCAAAAGCCATGACTGTTAGTGAACATGGAACACCACATAATTAACCACCTGTGGGCAGGGGAGCGCGTCGCATCACCCAACATGGGATCTACAAAAGTTGCTTCTAAATCAGCAGTGTCGTCAAGATCTATAAGATTAGTTTCCATAAATGGAACTATTCTCGGATCCTTCATTATATTCCCATATCTTAACTTATGATTCATATATGATCTATGAAATGTATCTCCTACTAAGGAAACATTATTATCATGATAAACTTGGTCTTCTTGTAGTGGGGTACTAAATATCCCCCCTAAAAACCTCGTAGTTTCTGACTCAAAACTCAATGAGGAGGATTCCCTCAATACTATTGGTTGGTATTGAGGGTAACCTAATGTATTACCCCTTGGTTTCTAGGTGGGATTTGGATCAGCATTCCTTTTTCCCTAATTATTCCTACCACCTTAGGGCAGATCAATATATAAGGGTATATCAGGATTGGCACTTTTTTAAGCTCTTGTATTCTTTCTTTTTTTTACCCATTAAGAGGAAATTTCTTATTAAATAAGAACTAGCTCAAAAACCTTGACTGAGTCACCACCCTATTCTATGGACAATATGACAAAAAAATAGCTTTTGACTTCAATAGAAAGACATAGGAAAATAGGCTATTACTTTGCAACACAGATCAACCAATCACAAAAATACATGATTGGAACTCTTACTTGATAGATAAGACACTTCATATGGACTATATACATCAGTGTAAGTTTGTGGTACTTATGATCCTTTTTTTAAATTTAATTCTCAAGGTTTGTCACTAAAAAGGTCCACTAAAACAATGAGCAATACTGAAAGAATTTGACATACATGTATACTCCAAGACCAAGGAAACTGAAGTACATTTTACACACACATGTGTGTTAAGTGGCTCCCCAGTAGAGTTGTCATTTTGTTGGTGCTTTTCAACTATTAAGTACACAACTTAATACTAAGATAATAAAAGAGAAAAACAACCTAAGGATCAACTTCTTCCTATAAACAATTAAATGTGTTACATATATGGACCCAACTTCAACAAAATCAAGATAGATTTTCTTCTCTTTAAGCTCTATAAAACTGAGGTGATTATACCTTAGGGATGAAAGATTTTGCAACTTAACACTGCACATATAATTTACTACTTCCTTAAAAATACACATCCCTTAAAAGTAGATTTTGGTCTTCTCAAGTTTACAAATATTTCTGACAATAGAAGCTGACTAAACTCAAAGATTAAATGCAAACAAGTGCTGACCAACATTGATATCCTTCAAACATTAAAATGAAATTGGTTTTGAATTTAAGCTTGATGCTCATTTATGATCTTTCCATCTACAAATTGAATTAGCTAGATAAGTGCATTCAATTCCTAGATCTGATTAACTACATTACAATCAATACTATCAACAATTCTTACTAAAAATCATTCTTACAAAAATCCATCCCACTACCATGGAAATCTTATCAATTTTAGTAAAGCATTTATTTAATCCTTTGAATTAAGAGCAATAATGAATTGACATGCAACTTGATTCAATTGCATTCAATTGAATAAGCCTTGCTCATACAATCTCAAGATAACTAGATAATGAAAATGGAGACAAGATTTAGTCAGAAAAGATGTGGGGATAGTTCATCTTTGTATTAGTTCCATTTTGAAAAATTGTATACAGTTGAATAAGACTTGAAATGACTCAAGACAAAACGTCTAAATCTTGTCAAGTTGATGTATTTTCATAAAATTGCAGAGAAATCATAGCACAAAGTATACATCAAGAAAAGTTGGATTGAACAAACTTAGTAAAGACACAGAAAGACAATCATTCAAACCTTTTCTCTAGCCTTGGAATCTCACTTATATAATGTGAGATACAACAAGCTTCAAGTCTAGAGAATTGGCAGTTATCCTTTTGACAAAAGATATTTATATTTTAAAACTGTCACAAAAAGACAAAATTGTGTGCAACAAAATTACTTTATACAAGAGTATTCCCTTTGATGGCCCTACCTTTTATTACATTTTCAAATGCTACAAATTCCATGATTGACCCTTTGCTATACTAAATCCTTAGAATATGTAGCCATTAGGTTTGTCAATAATGTGTCAGGTTTTGATTCTGCCAATTTATGTCGACTCAAGCATTTCCACTTGCATCATCATGTACTATCAAGGTGATAGTTACATCTAGGTTTGTTTCTAGCACATCATCCATCTAGCCCATGGTACTTTCCACCTGGGATGGTTGCCCTTCTTTGTCTTCTTTTTTCCTCTAATCTCTTGAAGGTGCATCAATGATCTGTATTCCATCTTGACCCATCTCATCATTATCACTTTCAACTTCTTCCCACTACTCATCAAAAGCAATATCTACCATCCATGTGTTAAAAAGTGTGTCATCTAGCCAGTTAAACCACACAATATCATTTTGCTTCTTGATTACATAATCATCCACTTTGTCTAATCTAACAAAATCTTGTTTTAAAGAATCAAAGAATAATTGGACCTCTGTAATATCCTCTGTTGTGGTTGCCCACCATACATGTCCTTTTTAATTAATGACTATTTATTCTCAAACAAAACAAGTCATCTAATTCTTTGGCCCATTCATCCTTACTTTTCAATCTATTTTTCTTATCCAAAGCAAATGGGAATAAATAAAAAATTTCACTTCTATACTTATCCAAGTAGCTAACAATTCTTCTCTGCAATTCAACTCTTTTATCATCAAATTTTGTAAGATCATCAGCAACATCATAATTTTCTTCAATATAGTCATGTGAAGATCTTATAGCAAAATAACACAACAATGTGACCTCTTTCCTTCTCTTGCTCCACTTATTGACAATGGGTTTCAAAATTTCATCACTTCCTTTTATTTCCTTCCATATGTTTATTACTTTTTCTAACTAATCATAAAACAATGGCCATTCAATTTTATCAACCAAATACATGAGAGCCTTTCTCAGTTTGTCCTCATACTACACATTTAACTCTTCATGTAATGCCCACAATTTTCTCTTCTCCTTTTCAAAATCTTTAGTTGTATAATACTGTGGTCTCTGTGGTGCATCAAGAATCTCAATAAGGGGAGTGGATTTAAAAGAATCCACTGGTGGGAAAGGGTAAGTAATCCTTGGCCTAGTAGACCATCCCATCACCTTTTTCTCAAGTTCAATTCTCCTTTGAACTTCTTTATTGTAGGCTTCTAGAACCTTTTCATATTTATTTTGCAATTCAAACATTATCTTTTCTTCTCTTTTAGTTGTGGCTAAATTCAAATTAGATACTTCCTTACCTAGGCATGTAGCTTCTACATTGGTAGTATCTTCCACCCTTTTCACAATCAAGTAACCTATCAATCTAATATTATCAAGCTGAGAGGAGCTAGTTGTAGATCCTTTCCTTACTGACTAGATGACTAATGCAACCTAGTCCTTACTGAATTTGGCACCTTATATTTCTTTATTCCCCTAATCTTTTATATTTAATTTTAATGAAAAAAATTAAAAACTAAGGCATCTACTATATCCCAATTGGGTAGCAATAGAGTACCAAATGATTTTACCATCTTTCTTCGTTCTTTAGGGGTTATATTTTGGAATTCTTGCATCATTTCATCTTTTATTTGATTCTATATGGTTGCCTCCTCCATTTTTGGATGCTTTGTTCTTAGCTTATTGCACCTTTCCTCATATTTTCCCATATTTGTTCTCCATACAAATTGATAAAAGGCTCTTGTTCTAATAAAACTATCATCAGATAAAAATTCATGGCTAGCTTGTTCAATTATAGGATCTTGCTCCTTTCCTCTTTAGTCTCCTACTGTCAATTCTAAGCTAGGCATTGGAGGTTCCTATAGATTTCCTTCTTCCAACTCAGCCTGTGTGATGAATATTTCCCCTTGGGATCCCATTTTCTCTATCTACTCCCTAGTGAGTTGTTCATCTTTAACTTGTAATGGGGATTGTGTAGATGAATAAGCTACAACTTGAGGTACCTATTCCCTTATTATCTTCTACCTTTTAGGTGAGGTTTTATGAGATCTTTCCTCTAAGGATACACTAGTAGATGCTACTATTTGTTTCCCTTTATGTATAAAGCTCCTTTTGTTGTGAATTATATTATAACCAAGTCTTTTATGGACAATTAATGGTCCTATTCCAACATTGGGAGTGAATACCAATCTCCTCATGACCTTTTTGGCTTTGTCTGGATAAGTATTGATAAAAAGTTGTTTCTTCTCATTCATTGTTTCCATTATTTCAAGAAAGGTAAGCATGGGTTTTTTTTTCTTTTATCTGCCTCTATTTTTACATTAGCAAGAGGTGCATAATCTTTGTCAAAACAATGAATAAATTCCAAAACTCTAGAAAAAACTCTCCACTTCTCCTTCTTATTCTCTTGCTCTTATAAAGAGAACTCATTGTTAATTATATCCTTAGGGAGATAGGGCTCATGCTTTATGGAACCAAACTAAACCCTAATTCTAAAAACTAGATCATAAAATTCCACAGTATCACAAAAATAGGCATGAGACATAGCCATCATATATTGGTCTAGAAACTTGTATAAAAAACAACCAACAACCTTTTGTAATTACAAAATGGTGGGCTATAGTAAAAGTTGGGAAAATTGAGCCTCTACTTCTTTTATCCAAATAAGTTTCCTCCCAGCTACCATAAAATCTCAGCTATCCCTACTTTTAGAGGTACATGGTAGGGAAATACATGAGGAGTTCCTTGGAAACCATAAACTCTAAAAATAGTTGAAACAGGGTATGGTATAATATCTCTCTAGTCATGTGATACTTTTAGACTAGTAGGATTATCCATGGGCCTGATAAAATTTATCAGTGCCCTAGGAACTCTGGGATTGTCACTTAATAAGAGGCACCTTAACCTTGAGGAAAAGTACCTATCAAACTTGACAAAATTAGCATTTTCTACATCCAAAGTCATATCTACGCTCCATAATTGAACTGGTAGAGCTTCTCCCTCCTGTACTCTGTTCAAGACCATTTTCTTCCCAAAATATGTTAGACCTTTAAACAAGAACATATGCATCAGCAATGAGTAGTGACCAAAAGTTTTTTCTACCTTGCCCTTGGCAATTCCAACCAAGCTTGTATGGATTTCTTCTACTGAATAGGAGACGAAATTAAAAATAATATCAACACCAAAAGAAGAAATTTGAGCCACCATATACATAAAATTTATAGGCATGACATAATGTTCATCCTCATCAAAAACCCAACAAAGAGTTATATATGTCTCCATAGCCTGGGAAGTGAAATATTCCTTTTTTAAAGATTCCCTAGTAGATGCTATGATTACTGGTAGGTTCCCAATTGTGCCTATGTTTGCCCTCAATGCATCCTACCTAATCTTATCCTATTTACATTGATATTCTTTCTCCAATTCTTGTAGGTCAATAGGTATATGATAATCTAAATGTGGCTCAAGACAAAAAAAAAATTGAATTTCCTTAGGGCTTATTGTGATCAAACATTTACCATTCAACCTTCTCACTACTCTAATTGTTGGGTCATAATTTTTGGCAATAGCCACTAATAGGTCATAATCCATAAAAACACTAGGGACCACTAGTTTTCCTAAGTCAAAGTTCCAAATATTCCCATGAGGAGCAAATAATTCCCTTTCTTAGAACCATTTTTTGAAAAGGAAAAGCCCTATTTGAGAAGTTTTGGCATCTCTAACCCAATTTCCCTTATCTTACAGTCCATCGGCAATCTTGAGTCTAGGGTTCAGAGAGGTTAATTTTTTCACTTGAGCAAATTCATTTGTGAACTCAGACAATAACTCAAGGAGATCATCATTTATGTTTTTGGATAAATAGTCTACTTGACTTGAGAAAACTTTCTTTCAAGGCATGATGACTAAAATTGTGAAATACTAGAAAGCTTAATATATAATGGACTAAGAAACTTACTTGCTCTTCACCGTTCTATAACTGTAACTCTAAATCACACTGTTATTACTAGAAATTTCTTCACATTTTAATTTCCAAGCACAATTTCTCAATGGCTCTGAGCTCTCTAAAAGTCTAAAGATTTGTCTATGTGGAGAAGAATTAGCAAAAATCTCTATGATATACTCTATTCCTAGTTCACACGAAGAGTTTTCAATCTTCATAAATGAACTATAAGGAGAACAGGGTGGCACCACCTTCTTTAAAATAAAAATTAAAAAACATCGTTGATTGCAAAAAATCCAACAATCCATGGATATGATCGTGGATGATTAATTTTCCCACTTTCTAGGTTAGCAGTCAACCCAATAGAAATTCTCCATGTAAGCTTTTCCTTTTTCCACTAGCAACTTGACTTGGACCCACTAGCACTCGCATACACATGTCATCTTCTTGCTATGTCACTATGCCTAAACAGTGAGCATTTTTCCTATCCAAGATAACAACCATTATTGATTCACTATAATCTAATTATGTGCCTTTAACTAGGGCTTTAACATGATTATGGTGGGTCCTTCTATTTCTTCCTTTGGTTGCCATGTCACTACCATAAAAAATCAAACAATTTTTCATAATGACTTTGTGCCTACCCTCTATGCAATTTAGATCATAGAGTGAGGAGCTTGCAATTAACTTACTTAAGCTATGGTGAGCCCATGTGTTCTTTCCTTTGGTCACCATGTCACATGGGATAAACATTGAGCAACTCTTCATAGTGACTTGGCGATAGTCATTGATGCACTTTGATCTGATGGTTCCAACTATTCATCTACCTTCTTCTTGAGTGTGAATCCATGTAATATATGACAAGATATTACCTTAACATGCTAGCAAAGTATTATTATTGCTTATCTTTCTGGCACCACCTCCTTTTCAGTTCCCAACATATTTAGATTTACTAGGAAGGTGCTATGTCACTACCGGCCAAAATAATGAGTTTTTTGGTCATAACATAGCAACCTTCAAGTCATTTGAAAAATTCTTGCACCAAGGAGACATAGGTTCTTACAATTGTTATTACATTGATTACTCCTGAGATTCCATGAAAATGTTGTGGTGCATTAATGATAAATAAAAATTTTTACAGTACCTGACATATATTAATCTCATTTCCTTTCACTATAATAGGAAGGCACTATGTTGCTACCAACCAAAATGATGAGTTTTTTGGTCGCAACATAGTAACCACCATGATCTTTTAGAAAAATGTCACTGTGAAAAAGAAGAAAATGGAAAGTCCTCACTCTGGTGCCTTTTACTATATCTAAAATCTTTGACAACCTTCCATGCTAGCAAGGCTTATTAATAACATGCTAGGTCCTGGCACTATAATCTTCTTCTGGTCCCACCATGGTTCACTTTTGTGGGAAGGCGTTATGTCACTACCAATGAGATTCTACTATTTTTTGGTCACAACATAGAGACCTTTGTTGAGTTTAGAGAATTTTGATGGTGCTGGTGAAACATGAAAATTTTATATTAAATTTTAGCTACATCCCAAGAGTAACAAAAAATTTGGTCGCTATCTCGCTAAAGATAAACTAACTAGAATCCTACAACTCGACATAGCAAATACTGTAGATCTTTGAAAGATCTAAGGTTGTAGGATTTTTTCATGAAGTCTCAATAAAAATATAAAATTTTACAGAAACTATGACCACTTAAAGTATTTTTTGCACTTAAAACTATGGGATGATGATCATATGACATACAAGGCACCAAAGATACTCAGAATAGGGCTTTTTCTTAGGGTTTAAACAATATTTCCATGACCGAACCCTAATTTGCATACTCAAACCAATAACCCATAGCAAGATATCTTTATGAAGACATATGGAAAAAACATGACCAACAAGTCTAATGTAATCTACCTCACAAATTAGTCCCAACACATGTCTAGCCGAGCCTTGTATATTTACCCTATTCAGATGAAAGATACCAACTTCTCACTCAATCCAATTCCTTGTATGAGACTTATCTAGATGCCATATCTCAGTGTAGCTTGGAATGAAGTTGCATAAGAATACTTTGCTAATGTCTCATTTTTATAAGCATAAATTGTTCTCATATATGCTATGACCTTTTTGAATTTCCCATTGGTATTCACCCACTAACCTGATGTAAGTTTTGTTGGAAAGGAAAGATTTTTACTTTGTTTGCACTATTGAAAAACAACTATATTACTAAATGGTCCCATGCTAAGATACCAAAAAATTCAATGATAATAATCATTAAAACAAATTCTAAGAAATCTCACTCCCTAATAGCTTATCAACATGATGGAATCAATTGGGCCCCAAACTAGGTCCAGCTAAAAAAAATTCGAATTCAAACACCTAGACTTTCAAACTGGTTTGTTCACTATCTAGTACTAATTTAAAACAAATTCAACCACTGGAAACAAATTTGTAACTCACTTTACACCTGTCTACAAACTATCGACTTCGTTCCAAGAGGTCCTTTAACTGGCTTTAAAAACTGATCCAAACAAATAATTAGGCTCTAAAACCAAACCTGCTAATTCTCTATTTTGCACACTCTTATCCTATCAAATCACATCTCATGACGAATGCTCAATCAAAAGATATTGACTATCAAATTTTCCCTCTTAGAACTGCCTGCAAGCAAACAAGTGAGAAAACCATAAAATATGTTTGGATTCAACTTTGAAAATTGGGCAAATTGATACTTGGGGAAATTAAAAATAGGGCATTGATTCACTACCATGAGAAAAAATTAAATATAGAATTAGGGCTCATGATGAATAACTGGATGCAAATGGTGAGTGAACAAAGTAGGCTACTCAAATTTGCAGACTGGAATCAATGTTAGAAAAGTGATTTTTACAAATGGAATGGACTTGGGAAAGTGTGTAGACAAATTTTTCAAGACTTGCAAATTGGAATACTTAAAGTATTTTCAAAGTAGAATGACAAAATATAATCCATTTGATCTCACCTATCATGAATCCTGAGTTATGACATCACAAACAGGGGTACTAACAACTCTGCATTTTCTTACACTAGTAAAACATCACAAATTTCATTTTGAATCACATTCAAAAATTGATCAAATAGATTCCTCATAAGCTCAAAATAGAAAAATAGAAATCCTTTGACCTCTAAAATGCAACACAAAAGGAATTTTATCACTTTATTCAACTAGGTCAAAGTTATAACAAGTCAAATAGGGCCTTCTAGAATACAGAATAATTTGCATCAACATGATAGTAATAAAAGACCAACTTTGAGGGATTCAAAACCTAATCAAACAGATTCAAATGACTCAAAATCTGAAACATAGGCTCTCTAGTATGGCCACTAAATACTCCCAAATTGGCGAGTCATGAAACATTACTAGGTGCAAGATATTCAATTACAAACATGGCCTCCTATCATTGTTTGACACTTAGGTAGAAATGCAAATTTGGTCATTGCTCAAAACAGGACTTCACGAAATGGTTCAGAATGGAAATTTATCTTCATGGGATGAGGGGATATACTAAATGCAAGGTATTAGAAACATTAAACACCTCTTAGGCCTCACAAGTATAGTTGGGTACACATGCATTTAAAAGCACTTATAGGGCTTGATTTGTTAATGGTGCTCAAAATCAAAGCTTCAATTTTGAGTCCCAACACCACTCTACATTTCTATGATGGCCTAGGCTTCCACCATATCTTTTGCAATTGTATCAACCTTATCATGAGTGACTTGAGGGGGTATTGTAGGTGGTTCTTGTCTATTCACCTTCTCCCTTTTAGTATCAGTCATTGTCTTTTGTAGTTCATCCATACTTACCAACATATGATTAGCACATAATTATGCCTAAAATGTGGTCTAATCAAGTATTTTCTTAAGTTTTTCCTCTATGAGGAGATTTGACGTTCTGAGTTGTAACTTTAGAAACATCCTTAACTGCGAGTGTTTAAGTATTTTCACTTATCACATGTTGAGGGATGACACTTATAAATTGTGTGTCTTGCACACTCTACTCCTCATGCTACTCTTCCTTAGTTGTTTCCTTGTCATCTATTTACATTTCACTTCCTCCCTCAATAATGTCATCATTATTCTTCACCATCCTTCACTTCAATTGGTTCTTGTTCACCTTTCTTGACTATAGTCAACACATAACTGAGCTTCCACATTTGTGTGGACTTCTTAACTACATCCTCAATTTTTTTTGTAAAAGGTTGAAGGCTTTATATTTAGGTGTAAACCTAACTGCATATTTCTTAACATCCCTAGCAATCTATGCCTTAGCTAGTTCAGGCATCACTTGTGCTAGAGATGTTTCTCTTATTTGTCTCTCCAAGTTCAGAAAATAGTGCCATTTTTTCCCAACTATATCATATAAACTCTTAGGCATTGAGTTAATAATCTCTAGTGGAGTGGTTTTCAATTTTTCCATCATGACATAGATAGCATCCTCCACTTGATTTTTCTGAACTTTACCAAGATTGTCAAAGTCTATATGTGAAAATCATGATAGCTCGGCACTATTCTTAACCTTTTTTCAAATCTTTTCAAGATCTAAAAGAGGATTATGATTCAACACTTAAATTGGTAGTTATCATCTGATTCTATTTTCTCCTCATCAAAATTTTCTTGTGCTACATATTTCCTCCGTGGCCTTTTCTGCACTTGGCCTCCTTTCTCTACTAGTTTGATCTTTTCTTTAGCCTTTTGTGTTGTTTCATGTGTAGTAGCTATTTTAGTAGGTACAGTAGGCTTGGCTTAGCTTTTTTTGATATTTTTCTTAGGCCTTGCCACTAATTGTCCCTTAGCCTTTCTCTTTTTTTATTCAGTGGGAGTAGGTGCTTCCTCAACTTCTTCTACCTTGACACCTTTAGCAACTTTAATATCTTCTTCCTACTGGTCTTCTCCCATACCTTGTGTTAAAGATAGTGGTGCTTGTGCTTGAGAATCTTCTTCCTCTTCATCTTCTTCTTCCTCCTACTCAACACCCTTCTAAATTTAGCTTTTAGCTTCTTCACTATCTTCTCCTTCTTCTTCATAGTAGAATTTGTCTCTAATTCCATGGTAATTTTGTACTTTACCAATTCATAGTTTCCAAATGCCTTGACATTCTTATCTACCTCTTTTGCAATTAATGTTGTAATAGCTATAGAAGCTTCATCCACATTTATTTCATAAGCTAAGGGTCTCAACCATCTTACCCTTAGTATAGCAGCTTGTATGAAAGTATAGTCAGTGTCTACTAGAAAATAGATATCATCATAGTGCTTTTCTACCAAAGATACTTGTATTCTCATTCTCTTTTTCATTTATTTCTTAAAGTCCTCAAAATAGCTAGTCATCATAGATTCAAAATTTTCTCCTAATTTCTTAATATACTCACCAATATGCATTGCTACTGACCTGTTGGTTTTCCATGCAATTATTCCAAAAGTAAGAAAAGTATTTTTCACATAAATGAATATAAATATCAATATAGAACAAAATTTACATTGTGCACTCTTGGTCTTTCTAATGGCTCCAAGGTTCTCAACTAGTTGTTGTAGTTGGAGTTTTGCTAGATCATATGTATGATCTTTCTTAACAATTTTGTATCCCACATCTACAGCTATACAAGGCACACTGTTTAATCTACTAGATTGGTAAAACTTTTGTAAAATCACTCCAATATTAAATGCAATCAATGTATTAGTGATTGTATCAATAGTCATATCTCTCTTGCTCCATACATCTCCAATATTCTTTTCAGTTACCTCTTTAGCATCACTTCTCAATCTCTTGGGCTAATCTAGGGTTGGGTAACTAGTAACCCTACGGATTATTCTCTTAGTTATCTTGATAGATCCATTATCCATACATAATGAACTATCATGAATTTGGCTAAGCACTATCCTTATCCATTATGTCTTAAACACATTTGGGAAATCTAGGGCTTGTGTTAGTTTTTTCCTTTCTACAATTTTGAATTCTTCCTTTAGTACACCATTATCATAGAGTCTATTGTATGTTTCCCTAATCTCCATATCATCAATGCTACCAATTTTATAGTTATAGCATTTTCTAACATCTTGCACCATTAAAATATTTGGTGGTATCATAGATAATGCACTAGAAGGGTCTTACTTGTAGGAAATGTCAAGAATAGCTTTGAAAATGGGTTTCTTAACTTCATTGTTGACTAACTGAATATTTAAAACCTCTTTTTTCTCTACATTATTCAAACTAGATGCCATTTTCTGAAGCTAGGGTTTGTGAGAATAAAAATTGTATAGCTCAACTCTTGATAAGTACCTTCTAAGATTAGTCAAAATGGCATTGAATCATTGCTTGAATCTTCTACAATCACTTTGGATGAGTTTTTTGATTGCCTTATACTTTTCTTATTCTTTCTCAAATTGAAAATGATGTGAAATAAGCTAAAATTTGATCAAATACCCTTTGAAACTCTGCAATTAATGCTTAGTGCTTACATAGTTGTAAGCTTTGCATAAACTAGTTTTTGGCTTACTCGGCATCTATTGACATTTCAACCACTTAGCAACCACTAAGATCTTGATATCTTCTAGCATTTCACTCGACATCCACAGGAACAGCTTCGTACTTGGTAGAGACATGAAAAACTTATAGAATTTTCTTGGATTTCCAACAACATCTTGCATCTTTTTTTATGCTTATATGATCCTTTAACATTTAATTCCTTTAGAAATGGTGTATGATATAGCCTTTATATATTAGTCCCACATACCTCTTGATAGCTTAGTTTGATGAGGTGTGATCACCTGAACCATTGGGTGAAGTGATCCCTTTTCCATTTGATGTGTTACAAACATCCTTTTTCTTCCATGTCTTATTCATTGTTAGGATAAACCACGGACAGAAATAAAAAGCTACATGCAAATATAACCAATAACAAAAAATAATAGATCACACAAAAATGAACACAAGGCATCAAGATTTAACATGGTTCACCCAATCCCTAGGCTACATCCACCAAACAACAAGTCTGATCTTATTACAACCTAATTACAATGTGTAATCCCTTACAGCTCAATACCGCCGCAAGAACCAATTTTGCATCACAACATAATGAAAAATACCCAACCCTAAACCCTTTTATACAAGTATTAAACCACTTTAGGTTTATAACATGTCAGCCATATGTCGGCTACCATGTCGGCCCAAACTCCACTATTTATGAAGTATGTATAGTACTTTCCTGATTAGTCACCATAATCTAACATTCATCTCACCTCTAATGTGTTCAACATTTGCCTTTCCTTTGCCTTTATCAAACTCACAACTTGGTGCCTTTGACCTTTTTAGGAAATATCTACTGATGTGACTAGTCGTCAAGTAGTTAAAACATGTGGTTTTAATTAACCACCTTTTGTAATCACCTCTGAAGTTTTTCCTAATATAGTTCTTAGGAATATGTCCATATTCTTGACAGTAATGACAACTATACCTTGTGTTATAATCCCAATTATAAGAGTTGTCATTGTTCCTTACCTTTTCTTTTCTATTTGATGACCACATGGGTTTGGATCTACATTCAAAAGCTCTATGTCCATACTTTTGACATACATAGCAATATCCTTCAAATCTCTATGTATGCATGATCTTGGATCTGCATTCATGTGCCTAATGACCTTTCTTGTTGCACTTATGATAGTGAATCATGCTCTTAGGCTTGACATGCTAATTTATAGTCTTTCTCCTACACACATTAGCATTATTTCCTTTCCTACTATAATTATGACAAGTAGGTTTAGAGTTCTTACCTTTTTTGTTCCTTTCTTTAGCATTTTTGGAAGATTCTCCTTCTTCAATTCTTGTGTACCCTAGTCTAGATGTATTATTATTGAATCTATTAGATCTCAGGAGTTGCTTAAAGTATTTGATGGCTTTATTTGGTTTGTTGAAATTCTTAGCAGATTCCTTTTCCATTTTTAGATCTTTCTACAATTGCTCATTCTGCAATTTTAATTTTGTTATCTCAATGTCCTTGACATTCAATTCATAGTCGGCATTCATCATTTTACTTAAATTATCTAATTACATGTTGGAGATCTTGGTTAGCTCTGTTGACTTCTCTTCTAGTCTATTGGTCAAAATTCTTTTATCTTCTTCTATCATGGCTCTGTCTTCCATAGCTTTAATTTTATAGTTTGTCACCTCGTATAGTAGTCTGGCTTGTGATTCTTGCTCTAGCTTGAGATTTCTAATTTCCTCGGCTTGGACTCTATTCTTTTCCATTAGATCTATAATTGTTGCATCAAATTCATTAGATTTTTCACTTGCAAATAGCTTGGTAGTGTCAATTTCTTTGTATTGTGTGCCATTCTCTACAATAAAAATTTATTTCCTTCTCTTCAAAGACTTCTTTAGTTCTTCTCTTACTTCATCCAGTTGATGTAGAATGACTTGTATCTCACTTCCCTAATTCTTAGTAATCTTTCACAACTTGTAGACTTCCATTTCAAGATCTTTCCTCAAAGCTGCAAGGCTTCTCTTTTAGAGAATAAGGATTTGATACCAATTTTTGGAATGACAATAGGAAAGAAAAACTTCTAAGAGGGGTGTGAATTAGTAGTTTAAACTAGGACCCATAAAAATTTCACGACACATCCATATCATACATTTCACAAATAAATTGAAATACCATGTAAAGCATGTATATCTAATGCATGTAAGCAAGTAAACATTCACACACTCAACACCAGATATGATCACTTAGTAACCCTCCAATGAGAAGGTAAAACTGGGATGGAGATGACACCCACAAATCTTCACTACTGTTGTAATAAAGTGTATCCAATAAAGCTTACAATATTTTGACCATGAAATATGATCTACCTTGTGAAAGGTCTACCCCATTAAAAGCTTACAAAGACTATTAGGTCTTACCCTATTAGAGGATTTCAACACCCTGTTAGAAGTGTGCTTGGTTAAAGGACTTTAACTTACAATTAAGCACCCTATTAGAGGATTTCATATAGCCTATTAGGACTACTCTGTTAAGAGATTCTGACTGAAATCCCCTATTAAAATGTCTCAACATTGATCCTAAGGTCAGCACTTGATTTCTTGATGTTAGATAACCTCTAAACTAATGTATCTTCAATCCATCTTGATCAAATGTGATGCAGGAGCATCTAGTGGTGTAAGGGCAATCCTGTATCACCCAAAAATATGCTTAGAGATAGTTTTTGTTTAATGTGTTTTTTTTTTTGGATACCCATTTGAGTCAAATAAAAGTTTCAACTCTCATAGTTCCACTATTAGTTTTTTGGGTTAGAGTTTTTAAGCACCTTGGGATACGTGTAAATTAAAAAATAGGTTATTTTGTAATAGAGTCAAAATTATGATGAGTTAGAGGGTGTAATTTGGTGGAATTATTATACTTGTAATTTGAAGTGCTCCAAAAAAAGGATCAGGTCAAAAGACTTTACTTGGTTAGAAAGTTATTGCAGTTTTAAGTTTCCTGGAGACCTCCTAAGAGCATTTCAAAGTTAGATATGGGACACTAAATGGCCTTGTATAGGGATAAAAAAATGGGGGGCAATTACATCTATCCATAGGGCTATAGAGCACTTTGAGAGCTTTTCAAAAATGTAAACGGTTCATCAATTAGAGTCCTAGTTCAAAAGTTATGCCTCTCAAAAGTTGGACTATAGTTTCTAGATTCTTCTAATTTTACATTGACTTCTAACACGACTTTTGGAACATTCTATTTTGGTGGTGGATTCCAACTAGCATATTATAGAATATATTCCTAACCCTAAATGAATTGGGGTCTATTTAAGAACATTTCTGGGCAGTTCATAGTGGAGTTAGAGAGAAGGTACTGTGTGGGGATTTTTTTCTCTAGAATCATACTATTGTAAACCCATAGGGCATTTTTCATTGATAATAATATTTCCCTTTTCCTATGTGTTCATTCTGGTATTTGGTTGTGTCTCCATCAAGTTGTATCAGAGCAGGTTTTTCTAAGTGTGTAGATAGAGCACCGATTGTGAGGCAGTTTGCACTAAGACTATGTGGTTATGGGTTTGAGACAAGAAGATGCCTCCATGAAGGGAATGTGGTGGAAGGGCTAGAGTTGTTACTCCTAAGGTTAGAACCCTCCAAATACAAGTTCAAACATTGCAAGAGGAGATCCGTAGAGGACTGAATGTTGTTGCAAGCAATGAAAGTGAGGAAGAAAACAAAGAAGAAAATATTGGGTAGGAAAGGGAAGGTGAAGAGGAAGTCCTAAATCAAGAAAATGAGAGGCTTTTTAGGGCCATTTCTAAGCTTGAAAAAAGACCTAAAATTGATGTGGGTATATTTTTGGGAACTCTAAACCTGGATGAGTTGATCAATTGCATCAATGAACTAGAGAAGTATTTTGAGTATGAGGATATCAGAGACCCAAAGAGGGTTAAGTTTGTGAAGGCCAAAATGAAAGGCCATGCCAAAATTTGGTGGCAAGAGAGTTAGCTGGAAAGGAATAGAAGAGGTAAAGAGAAAATCACAAGGTGGGATGGCAAGGTGGAATAACTAAAGAAATAGTTCATTCCTATGAGCTTGATTTGTTCAAGAAAATGCAAGGGTTAAAGAAAGCAATAAAATTTGTCCAGGAATATATAGAGGAATTTTATCAACTTCTTATTAGGGCAAGGCATGCAAAAGCTAATAAGGAGAAGGTTTCTCATTACCTCAATGGGTTATGACCTAGCATTTAGGAGGAGTTAAGTCTAGTTAGAATGACTAGCATTGAAGAGGCATACCAGTTTTCCCTATGAGTTGAAGAGAAGCTAAACAAAAAAATTAATGGAAGGCAAAGAGGGTGCAGTCAAGGAGGAAGGGGTGGTGGTAGGTCATTTGGAGGTTGAAATGAGACCCAGAAGAAAAATGAAGATGCGGGTACTAGCAAGAACTAGAGGAATGAGGGTTTCAACTACTCCCATGATCAAAACTTTAAAGATTAGAGAGGAAGAGGTATATGACATGGACAAGGTTTAGGAAGAGGAGGCTTTTGTGGTACCTATTTTCATTGCAATGAAGAAGGTCATCGTGCATTTGAATTCCCTCAATGACAAGGAAGGATAGATAGAGATTTTATGTCAAGAAAGGGTTGTTCATGTGGATGAGGATGCAAAAAGAGGAGAGGTTCTTGTAAATGAAAGGGTCTTACTAAGTGGTTAGACTGAACCTGGACAAAGGAGAAGTTTTTTTCATACTAGGTGCAAGTGTGAGGATAAGTGTTGTGATGTGATTGTTGATGGTGGTAGCACTGACAACTTGGTGTCTAAGGAGATGGTCTCTAAGATAAAGCTCAAGAGGGAGAAACACCCCCAACCCTATCGGATTGCTTGGGTGAAGGATGATCATAAGGTCCCAGTCAGTGAATAGTGCTTGGTGAAATTCAATATTGGGAGTTACCATGATGAAGTTCTTTGTGACATTATTCCAATGGATGTCTACCATTTATTGTTGGAAAGACCATGGAAATTTGATAGACATGATATACATGATGGTCCTACAAATACATACTCTCTGGCAAAGGATGCAGTTTGCCACAAACTGAAGCCCTTGATAAAGGAAGGTGAAAAGGTATGCAGTAGTACTAGGATATGTCTTGTTGATGGAAGAAAATTTTTGGATGGTATGAAACATTAGTGTATGTGTTATGCTTTGATTCCTAGAAGAGATAAGGAAGGTAGTAGTGAAATTCCACCTAAAATTTTAGGCCTATTAAGTGAGTATGGAGATGTCATCTCTAATAATTTTCTAAAAGGGTTGCCACAACTAAGGTAGATCATTCATCAAATAGATTTAATCCGTGGACCTAGTTTTTCTAACAAGGTTGCTCATAGGATGGCTCCTACTAAAACTAAGGAGCTAAACAGACAAGTCCAAGAGCTATTAAGGAAGGGCTTGATTCGAGAAATCTTGATTCCATGTGTAATACCTATAGTATTGGCACCAAAGAATGATGGAGAGTGGAGAATGTGCAAAGACTCTTGAGCTATAAATAAAGTAACCATCAAGTATTGGTTTCCTTTGCCAAGAATGGATGATCTTATGGACTACTTGAGTGGAGCTTTGTACTTGACAATGATAGATCTCAAGAGTAGCTATCATCAGGTATGGATATGATAGGGAGATGAGTGGAAGAATACATTCAAGACCAAGGAGGGTCAATATGAGTGATTAGTCATTCCCTTTGGATTGACCAACGTGCCAAGCACCTTCATGAGGCTTATGAATGAGGTACTAAAGAAATTCTTGGGAAAATTTGTTATTGTCTATTTGGATGATATTTTAATTTTTAGTAAGACTTTGGATGAACATTTATTGCACATTCATAGTGTCCTTGAAAGGTTGAGGGAAGATAAAATGTTGATTAATTTGAAGAAATGTAGCTTTGTAAAAAAAGAGTTAGTCTACTTGGGGTTTGTTGTATCATCTGAAGGTCTAAAAATGGATCCAAAGAAGGTAAAGGCCATCTTGGAATGGCCTACTCCAAGGTTTGCTATTGAGGTGAGATCATTTCATGGTCTAGTTAGTTTTTATAGGAATTTCATTAATAATTTTAGTGGCATATGTGCACCCTTGACTAAAACAATAAGGGGGGATAGGAAAGATTTCAAGTGGACTATAGCAGCTGCAAGGAGTTTTGAATTGTTGAAAAAGAAGGTGACAAAACAACTTGTGTTGGCGCTTCCTAATTTTAGTAAAGTGTTCCATGTAGATTGTGATGCTAGTGGTAGTGCTATTTGGGTTTTATTGAGCCAAGAAGGTAAGCCTATTGCATATTTTAGTGAAAAAATGAATGATGCAAAGAAGAAGTATTATGTTTATGATTAGGAGTTCTATGCAATCATTCAAGACTTAAAGAAATGGAGACATTATTTATTTCCAAGAGCATTTTTCTTGTATACTAATCACTAGGCATTGCGGTACCTAAATAGCCAAGGTAAATTGAACTAGAGACATATGAAGTGGGTAGAGTTTATGCAAAGCTACACATTTGTGTTCAAACATAGAAGTGGAAGGTCTAATAGGATTGTAGATGCATTGAGTAGGAGATAGTTGTTGCTTATAGTAATACAGGTTGAAGTGGTTGGGTTTGATGAACTCAAGAATTTATACCTTGAGGATCTTGATTTTGTTGAAGCATGGAAGGCTTCTAAAGAACTTGTTACTATAGACAGAACTAGGTGGCTAGATTATTATATTTAGGATGGTATGTTATTCAAGGGTAGTCAATTATGCATTCCAAGGAGTTCCATGAGGGAAAACTTGATCAAAGAGAAACATAGTGGGGGAATGGCAGGACACTTTGGTTGAGATAAGACCATTGCCATTATTAGAGAACATTATTTTTGGACTCAAATGTCAAAGGATGTGATGAAATTTGTGCAGAGTTGTCAATTATGTCAAGAAACCAAAGGATTTTAGTCACAATATAGGACTTTATCAGCCATTGCCTATTCCATCAAAGCCTTGGGAGGACATAAATATGGATTTTTTTCTTGGATTGTCGAGGACACAAAGGGGTAATGACTCAGTATTTGTAGTGGTTGAAAAGTTCTCCAAGATGGCACATTTCATCCCATGCCACAAGACTCATGATGTTGTACATATTACAAAAAAAAAATTCAGAGAGGAGGTGAGACTACATGGTCTCCCAAAGAGTATTGTTTCCAACAACGATACTAAATTTGTGGGGTATTTCTAGAGGACTTTATGGAAGAAGTTGAGGATAGAATTGAGGTTCAATTCTACACATCATCCACAGTTTGATGGATAGACCGAAGTGGTAAATATAAGTCTGGGCAAATTGCTGAGGTGTTTAGTGGGAGATAAGCCCAAGGGATGGGATTTGATCATGCCACAAGCAGAATTTTCTTACAATAATTATGTAAATAGGAGTACTAGTATATCACCATTCCAAATTATGTATGGAAGTAGTCCAAGGACTACACCAGAATTGAGGGAAATGGAGCAAGAGGAGAGGACAAGTGTCGAGGTAGAAGAATTTGCTAAACATATCAAGAGCCTACATGAGGAGGTCCATGTACACATCACCAAGATGAATCAACAGTATAAAGCTAGGGAAGATCAAAGGAGGAGACATAAGGAGTTCCAAGTAGGGGATTTGGTTATGGTACACTTATGAAAGGAATGATTTCCAGTGGGTACTTACAACAAGCTGAAGATGAAAAAAATTGGCTTCTGCAAAATTTTGAAGAAACATGACTCGGGAAATGCATATGAGGTGGAGTTGCCAAATGGGATTCACATTCCTCCTATCTTCAACATTGTAGACTTAAAAGAATATCATGATGATGGTGTAGATGAGG
The DNA here is from genome assembly GCA_028749045.1 of Cupressus sempervirens. Classification (NCBI taxonomy): domain Eukaryota; kingdom Viridiplantae; phylum Streptophyta; class Pinopsida; order Cupressales; family Cupressaceae; genus Cupressus; species Cupressus sempervirens. The sequence continues at coordinate 73,467,363 of CM053784.1, read as the reverse complement.
GGTTGATGCTAGAGCCATGTCAAATTCCTACTTCTAAGAAGGAGGAGATAGAAGAGATTCTGGATAGTCGTGTGGGTAGGAGTACCATAAATAGGCAGTATGCAGAGTACATGGTGAAGTGGAAATGATGACCAATAGAGAACTCAACTTGGATATCAGCAGTGGAGGTTGCCCATTTTGGTTTTCCTCTACCATAAAGTGACAGCGTCACTTTTCAATCTACCCTAGGTGTCTGATGCAAGAGCATCTAGTGGTGTAAGGGCAATACTGTATCACCCAAAAATATTCTTAGAGATAGTTTCTGTTTAACGTGTTTTTATTTATGGATACCCATTTTACTCAAATAAAGGTTCCAACTCTCACAGTTCCACTATTAGTTTTCTGGGTTAGAGTTTTTAAGCACCTTGGGATACATGTAAATGTAGAAAATGGGTTATTTTGTAATAGAGTCAAAATTATGATGAGTTAGAGGGTGTAATTTGGAGGAATAATTATACTTGTAATTTAAAGTGCTCTAGAAAAAGAATTAGGTCAAAAGACTTTATGGTTAGAAAGTTAGTGCAGTTTTAAGTTTCTTGGAGACCTCCTAAGAGAGCTTCAAAGTTAGATATGGGGCACTAAATGGCCTTGTATAGGTCCAAAAAAGGGGGACAAGTAAATCTTGTCCATAGGGCTGTAGAGCACTTCAAGAGCTTTCTAGAAATGTAAATGGTTTGTCAATCGAGTCTCAATTTAAAAGTTATGCCTCCTGGAAGTTGGACTACCATTTTTGGATTCTTTTAATTTTACACTGACTTCTAATGTGACTTTTGGAACCTTTTATTTTGGTAGTGGTTTCCAACTGGTGTATTCTAGAATATATTCCAAATCCTAAATGAATTGTGGTCTATTTAAGAACATTTATGGCATTGTAAAGGTAGTTCCTAGTGGAGTTAGAGAGAAGGTACTATGTGGGGATTTCTTTCTCCAGAATCATACTATTGTAAGCTCATAGGGCATTTTTTATTGAAAATAATATTTCCCTTTTTTTGTGTGTTCATTCTAGTATTTGGTTGTGTCTCCATCAAAATGTCTCTTTTTTGTATCCTTTTCCTTTCCTTTGTTTTGCTCTAATTGATTCTGTAATGCAATCTTACTTCATAACTCCTTAATCACCATGAATACTCTATCTTTGCATGTAAACTACTCTATTTTCAACATAGATAGTTTAGGATTTGTCCTCCTTAAAATGATTTTGGTGGCTTAGGGTTAGGTATGAATCCATGGCTAAGATTCATCCATTTTTCTAATTAAACCTTCCCTTTTTCTAATTGGTTGCATGTAATTTCATAGGGAATCCAACTTGAGATTTGTCCTTATCTCCAAAATATCAAAATTCATCTTTAAGTCAGCTCAAAAATGGTTTACATAGTTGTTTGTACCATTACAAACAAATATGTCAAAACTATGTCACTTGACATTCGAAGTCTCTTATGCTCGACATATATTGTTCTCTATGTTGTGACTTAGCATCTATATTACTCAACATGCACTACTTTCTTAGCTCTTGTGTCACTCAGCATACACTATCTATTTGGTACTTGAGTGACTCAACACATGAGCGACTCAGCACTCATTTTGGACTCGATATGTTCTTTTATATACATGTTGTGCTTGGTATGTACCCTTTGTTTGGTATGAACTGAGTAAATAACTTAAGTGTGTTGTTGACACTCACTTTTCAAAACCAATCTAAGATCAATAGTTTTAATCAAAGAACTAAGAATATTGTTGAGTGTGCAAATGTAAAAGTGGATGAAAAGTTTGGAGTTAAAGAAAAAATGTTGGATTATAATTTTGATGAAGAAGAAGATGATTCTAAACCTATTATTGAAAATTTTGAAGTTTTCTTAAGACTAACAATGATTTGTAGATTGATCTTCAAGTTCTTAAATAGATGGAAGAACCAATATCTAAACCTAGAGAAGAAGTAAGAGTTTAAATGCTAATGCCTACACCTAATAGAAATTTGACAAAGAATTACCCTGCTAATTAGATTATTGGAAGAAAATAAAATGATTTATGATAGGAAACAAAGTACATGAAGGATTTTGTTTGATTTCTTAGATTGAACCAAAAATTTCATATGAGGCATGCAAAGATGATCATTGGACTCAAGTATTCAACAAAGAAGTAGATCATATTATAAAGAGTGAAACATGGGAATTGGTTCCTAGACCTAAAGAAAAATAATATCATAGGAACTAAATGGGTTTTTAGAAATAAGATGAATGAACAAGGTTAGGTTGTGAGAAAAAAAAAAGATTGGTATGCAAAGGATATTCACAACAAGAAGGTATAGATTATGAAGAGAAATTTACCCCTATTTCCAGAATTGAAGCAATAAGAATGTTCTTGGCTTATATAGTAAGTAATAAGTTCAAAGTATATCAGATGGATGTAAATTCAGCATTTTTGAATAGAGAACTTGAAGAAGATGTCTACATTGAGAAGCCTAAAATATTTCCTTTGATAGAAGAAAAGGACATAGTATGTAGATTAAAGAAAGCATTGTATGGTCTAAAGAAACCACCTAGAACCTAGTATGTGAGATTGGACAAGTATCTGGAAAATTTGGGATTGCTAAAGGTATGATAGATAGTAATTTGTATTTGAAAGAAATTTAAAATAGATTGTTGATTATTGTGATATTTTTGGATGACATGATCTTTGGAGGTAATGATGAAGAAAGTGGAAAATTTTCTAATGAAATGAAGAATGAATTTGAGATGACTATGATTGGAGAGATGAAATATTTCTTAGGTCTACAGATTATACAAAATAATTATGGTGCTTTCCTATCACAAACTAAGTATTTAAAAGACTTGTTGAAAATATTAGGCTTTGAAATTTGTAAGCTTGTTGGTACACCTATGATAAATTGTCACAAGTTATCTAGCAAATATGAGACACATACAGTTGAGTAAAAGAAGTATAGATCCATGATTGGAGGTTTGCATATCTAACTCACAATAGACTAGATATAGAAAATGTAGTTCACATAGTAGCAATGTTTCAAGCAGATCCTAGAGAAGCACATTATGCATCTAGCAAATAGAATATTCAGATATTTGAGGGGTACACCTTATTTTGGTTTGGGTATGAAAGATCAAGTGATTTTAGTTTGTGTGCATATACTGATGTGGATTTGGAAAGTGTTATGGATGATAGAAAAAGCACCAAAAATGGATAATTTTTCTTTGGAGGAAGATTAGTTTCTTCGCTAAGAAAGAAACATGATTGTATCTCATAGAGTACAGTAGAAGTAGAGTATGTAGCAGCAGCAAATAATTGTAATCAGATCATATGGCTAAAGAAAATATTGAAGAGCATTGGGATAGAATTTTTAGAACCTATATCATACATTATGATAACACAAAGTACAGTAAATATGTCCAAGAATCATGTGTTGCATTCTTAGACTAAGTATATATCCATTAAGTATCATGTTTTGAGAGATAAATTTGTAGAAAAAGAAATAAGATTAGAATATGTTAGTAGAAAAGAGAAGATTTTATATATCTTTAGGAAGCCTTTTCCTAAGGATACATTTGAGTATTTGTAAGGTATGCTTGGGGTTATGTCTTTGCCTACTTCTAAGTAGATGATGTAGAGAGTACATTAGTGTAGTATCTCTATTACTTATCTAGATTGAATGTCGGTGCTCTTTGTATGGGAGAGTATCTATGTTGAGAAGAATCATCAAGGACTCTTAGTAGTTGGTACAAAATAGTTTCTTTGGACACTTGAGCTGGTTGAAAACATGGAGAAGATGATTGGAATAATGAAGCCTTTTTCATTGATTTCAATTAGGGAGAGATTGCATGACAAATATATTTTATGTATGGGGAAGAACTGTTGTAGATGGAGAATGAGTTAAAAAATTCTCTAACATAATGGGGGAGAGATTGTGTACCTATCAGACATCTTCTAATAATATGTGGGAGATGTATGTATGAAGGAGGATTGTTCATGGAATAATATCAATAAGGGAGAAGTGTGAATAATTGATTTCCATCCATGTAAAATAGATAAGAATGGAGAGTTGTTCATGTGAGTTAGAGTGTGAATAACTAATTTTGATCCTAAGAATGAGAAAGCATGGATAGAAAATTTTTCCTTTGAGTTTTAGATTTGATTGATAAAGAGGATTTGAAAAGAAGAGAGCAGTAATAGCAAAAACAGAGTTGGATTTGCTATTATTGGAACTTAGGTATTTTTCATCTATGTTATCATCAATGTCAACGGGGGAGATTTTTAGCATGAATGCTGATGGTATTCCTTTGGGGAAGTATCCTAAGCATTGGAAAAATGGATAGCATAACTGACATGTTATGTTCATGACTATGTTTGTCATTGATGTCAACATAATATTATTTCTGTGAAGACTAGTGGAGAAGAAGACAAAGAACAAGGTCATACAAACTATGTATTGGTGATGAGGTTGAGTGCAGTTGATGATATTTTCTACATTGTGTAATGATGAAGTGGACAAGTGCACATACAAAGAGTCAAAGACATGAAAAATTTATTAAATAATTATAGAGGATAGTGTGCAGATAGAGTGCCTAATAAGTAGTTTTTGATGTTTGGATTGTATTTTTAACATGGATAGAATTGTGATAAGAAAAGTTAGATAGTGATAGTAGATAGCCTGATGATGATGTTAGTGAGTGCACAAGATCAAAGATCACATGTGTGAGAAGTTGTAAAGACTGTGAGCTTACAATATTTTGTTTTTGTGAAAAGATTTAATGAATTATAATATCTTAATGAGGTCCTATTATAATTAATTGAAAAAGCCTCAAGGATGAATCAAAGAAATTTTTTAAGGATATGGTATATAGGAAAGTTATTTTCCTTGTAATTAAGTGTAAAGTGTGAATTATACAAGTGATATGTGGAGTACTTGGTAAATGCAAGTAAGTGATCCAAGGGATTATTGGATGTGAAGCTCAAAGATCTGGTGTTGAGATCAAAAGAGGTTTTGGTCCAATCATGAGAACAAAGGATTTCAAGTTATTCATTTCTATTATTATACAAGGAAAAATATAGAGATCAATCAAATAGTGAGTTTAGTGGTCTTCCCTCTAAAGTTGTTTGGATAGTGGGTTCTTTTTCCTTCCACAACTCCTAACAGGGTTGGAATCTCCTAACAAGGATTCAAAGTTTCCTAACAAGGACTGATACATAATGAATGTATTTCATTGGCTCCTAATAGATTTCATCCTCCTTACAAGGAACTTTTATATTAGTACATCATTTTTTGGGTACCATCCCCACTAGGGTTTTCTCTTTGATCAAGGGTTTCCCTAGTTAACATATCTGGTGTTATTATGTATGTGTATCTTCTTATGGTTGTTGATTATTTTTCTCACATGGTTAAGGATTAATAAGGTTAATCAATGTTTTAATAGTTGGATAAATGATTCACCCTTCTCCCTTCCCTCCCAATTATCTTCATAGACTTTACTTTCTAAAAAAACCCAACTAAGATTGAGGCTCTTCCATTTCCTTTTGTAATTTGGCTCCTAGACTCTCCAAACTTGAAAAGGAAGTTGTCAAACCTCCTAGGATGACCTTTGAACACCTAAGAGCCATATTTACCCATTCCTTTCTCTCTTTTATGGAATTTTACTTCATTTGACATCTTAGAGCAATTTTTTCAATTTTCAACTATCACGACCTAATTGACTAAAATAGACTCCTAAATCAAAACCTATCAACTCAAACCTTCTAAGCACACCTTGAGACCTCATCATTAGTCCTTATTAAACCCATGGTTGGTTAGACCATCCACAAACCAAAAAATAGACTTGTTTGACCTCACCCTAGGTGCTCCTGCACCATTCTCCCCCTACATGAAGAAGTTAAGGTACTACTGGAGATAAGAGCTCAGTGTTGATTCCTAGCTTCTTAAAGTCACCCTCAACAATCCAATTGGACTTAGCCTTAGGTAAACCCATCCATTTCACCAAATTCTCCTTGTAAACTTTATTTATTGTGCTTTTCTTGTTGGATACAATTGTTGATTGTGTATTGTCTTTGATGTTACACAAATGTCATATCAGTCATCAGACAGAGTCTACCAAGCTCAGATGGTTAGGGAAGCAATTTATAGTGACTACCGACCATTCCTAAACATTACATAGGAAAGTTAGCTTTTACTGAGCTCACTCGATAAGCAAAGGCAACTTAGCTTTTATCGAGCTCACTCGATAAGCAAAAAAAATGTTAGCTTTTATCGAGCTCACTCGGTAAGCAAAAAAAATGTTAGCTTTTATCGAGCTCACTCGGTAAGCAAAGAAATGTTATCTTTTACTGAGATCACTCGATAAACAAAGGAAGGTTAGTATTTACCAAATTAACTTGGTCTCTGAAGGAAGTTGCAAGGTTTACAGTGTTTACCGAGCTTCACTTGGTTAACACCGAAAAACCATTTTGAAGCAGTGGTCACCGAGCTGGGTTGGGCAGCAAACAATTTTATGATTCCAAAGAATTAAGTTTAATTGTTTGTTTACAGTCGACTGATTTATTTAGTTTTGTGTAAACTTGTATTTGAGCCGACTTGACAATATGTAAGGTATATATGAAAGGTCAAGTTGTGAATTCAAATGTAAGGATGTGTATGGATGCAAAGAGTGGGAATGTATAAGAAAATACATGAGCGAATGTTGAGGAAGAATTTGTCATCCCTATGGAGCTACAAAATTGCATTTGATCAGTGAGGATTTAATGAAGCAGAACAGAGATCTGTATTCAGCAAAGATAAGTTGCATATATCCCAGATCACTTCATTGGTGCTTTCTAATCATTGTAATAGTGATTCAAAATCTCTTAATAGAGTTGGTTTGATAGCCATTTTGTAAATCCTCTAACAAGGTGACAATTCAGTTGAATTGTTTTAAAGACCTCTCACAAGGCCACTTCTAACAAGGTGATCAAATCCTCTAACAAGGTCACACCTAACAGTGTGTTTTGTAACCTTTAACAGGGTTGGCTCCTAACAGGGCTCACTTCAGAAGAGTGAAAATTGGTAACTAGTTACTTGGTGGTTTTTCTCAAAATTGGGTTTCCACGTTAAATCTGGTGTCTCTTGTGTTCATGTTATTTCTTTATGCATGCATGGTAATCACTTTAAATGCTTAATAGTTAACAGGACATCTATCTAGTTTCAGCATTTATTTGTGTGGTTACCTAATGTCAGTAGCAAATGTATTTTAAGACATCTAAGGATCTGTAAGGAAATTTTTTGTGGTAACTGATTCACCCCTCCCCTCTCAATTACTCCATCTCTCTATTTCCAACAATTGGTATCAGATCTTTTGGTGCTTGCAGGATAAAATTTCAAGGATCTAAGCCAAAGATCAGGATGTTTTACAAAAGGGAAATCCCAAGACTTAACAGAAATAACTTCTCAGCATGGCAAGGACTGATGAGACTTCAACTAGCATCCATTGGTGATATAGGACTGAAGTACCTTGATGAAAAGTATGCAGAACCAGCCGGTACACTATCTGTCAATGATATTGCTGAAAAGAAAACTCACAAAATTATGATGATAGATGTAGCGTCTACTCTAAGTTATGAAGAATTTGATGATATCAAGGACTACAAAACTGCATTTGAAATGTGAGAAAAGCTGAAAGAGATATATGGAGGAGATGATAATATTAGAAGAGCCAAAGCAAAAAGTCTGAGAGGACAATTTGATCAAATAAGGATGAGAGAGGATGAAACCATTGCAAAATATGTTGAAAGAGTTAAAGCATGTGTCACTGCAATAAAATCTTCTGGAGAAGATATCAGTGAAGAGACAGTTATAAGAAAAGTTCTTAGAACTCTACTTTCCATTTATGCAATTAGAGTCTTTGCAATTCAAGAAAGAAGAGGTGAAGTGAATCATAAGATAAATCTATAGGCTATAGTTGGAAGATTGACTGCATTTGAACTGGACAACTTTGATAACTATATTCCAGCTTCCAAAAACATTGAATAAGCATTTGAAGCCAAACTTTCACTCAAGGAGAAAGGCAAAATGAAATCCCAGTCAGAAAGTGAAGATTAATCAAACCAAAGTTTAGACAGTGATCTTGAAGTAATTGAAGCCCTTCTAGAAAGGAAATATTCTAGAGGTAGAGGAAAATACAAAGGTAAAGTACCCCTAATCTATTTTTCATGTGAAGAAGTTGGTCATATTGTTGCTAGATGTCCAAACAAGCAAAATAAAGATGAAAAGAAAGATCAAAAATGAAATGGCAAGAAAGATTTCAAATCATTCAAGGACAAAGGTAAGAAAACATGTTTTATGGCTAAAGATTCTAATGACTCTAATGATGAAGAAGAAGATGAGATTGTCTATATTGCTGTAAAAGATGAATCTGATGATGATGAAGAAATGGCACTCATTTCTCATATGAGAAAAAATGATACATGGATCATAGATAATGGTTGTTCTCATCACATGACTGGCGACAAAACTAAGTTTGAATACTTTGAAGACTATGATGGTGGCAGTGTGAGATTTGGTAACAATGAACCTTGTTGTATAAAAGGAAGAGGAAGAATTCCCCTAACCAAAGAACTTATATGTGATAATGCCTGTTGGGTAGAAGGACTAAAACATAATCTGTTGAGTGTGGCACAGCGACTCAATAATGGAATCTAAGTAGAATTCATGCATGGTAAAACAAGACTGTTGGATGGGAAAGGAAAGCTAATTGGATCAGGCACTCAAACTAAAGGTAACTTGTTCTATTTTGAACTAGGTGAATGTCCATGTTTCATTGCTCAAGTTGAAGAAAGTTGGTTATGGCATAAAAAGTTGTGTCATGTAAAGTTTGATAATCTGCTAAAGATAAGCAAATTCAGAAAAGTAAAAGGCATTCCCAACATAAAGAAACCTGAGATCGGTCTATGCAAAAATTGTCAAATTGGAAAAATGGGAAAGACTAGTTTTAATAGTAAAAATTATCAGTCTGAAGACATATTAGAAATTGTGCATACTAATTTATGTGGACCCATTGGAATTGAAAGCTATACTAGAGAAAAGTTCTTCATTCTTTTTTTTGATGATTACTCCAGAATGATGACAGTCATGTATCTAAGAAACAAATCAGAAGCATTTGAAAATTTCAAATGGTATTTGGCCAAAGTAGAAAAGGAAACAGGAAAAATATTAAAATGCTTGAGGTCAGATAGAGGTGGAGAATTCATTTCACAAGAATTCAATAACTTTTGCATTGAAAGAGGAATCAAAAGATAGGTATCAGCACCTGGAAAACCCCAGCAAAATGGAATAGCTGAAAGAAGAAACAGATCCATCATGGATTGTGCAAGAACATTAATGATTGAAAAGAGCATTGCTATCAAATACTGGAAGGAAGCAATCAGCACTGCAATCTATACCTTGAATCGAGTACAATTGAGGAAAGACTCATTCAAAACCCCCTATGAGTTATGGTATGGCTATAAACCTAATGTAAGTTATCTTAAAGTATTTGGAAGTAAATGTTACATTTTGAAAGAATCTAGAAAAGGGAAATTTGATGTAAAAGGTGATGAAGGTATATTCCTTGGATACTCATGCACAAGTAAGGCATATAGATGTTTGAACCTATCTACTCACAAAGTCATAGAAAGTGCACATGTGAAAATTGATGAGTTTGCAGAAAGGACTGAAGAAGAAAGCAAAAGGAAACCAGAAGATTATAAAAGATTTGTCTTCAGTAAACCTGATATAGTACCAGTTACATCAGAGAATCAAGAAACTTCTACTACCAAGTCATCTGTAACCGAGTTACAAGAAGTTCAAACCAAGCCACAGCAAACCAAGTTAAATTCAGTATCTACCAAGCAAGTATTTACCGAGCAAACATCTACCAAGCAAATATCTACTGAGCCAGAATAGAAAGAGCCTGAAGTTGAAATGCAAAAAGATAACAATGAAATCCATTCAAAAGGCAAGGAACTTGTATTAGCTAAGTATGTCAGGAGACATCATTCAACAGATCAGATCATTGGAGATAAATCTAAAGGAACCATGACAAGAAATAAGCTAAAAGGTACTTGTTTATTTGCTGATTTTGAACCTAGAAATGTCAAAGATGCATTAGAAAATGATAGTTGGATTGAGGCTATGAATGAAGAAATAGAGAAAATAGAGAAAAACAATACATGGACTCTTGTACCCAGACCTAAAGACAAAAATGTGATTGGAACTAAGTGGGTATTCAAAAACAAGTTGGATAAAGATGGTAAGGTATCAAGAAACAAAGCTAGACTAGTATGCAAAGGATATGCTCAAGAAGAAGGAATAGACTATGGAGAAAATTTTGCTCCTATTGCAAGATTCGAAGGAGTCAGAACCTTACTAGCATATGCTACTCACAAGGGATTCAAATTTTATCAGATGGATGTCAAATCAGCATTCCTCAATGGTATACTAGATGAAGAAGTCTACATTGAACAACCTAAAGGTTTTGTAAATCCAGATAAGAAGAAAATGGTCTGCAAATTATTCAAGGCATTGTAGGGTCTAAAACAAGCCCCTAGAGCATGGTATGAAAGATTGCATAAATATCTTATTCAGAATGGTTTTCAAAGAACTAATGATAACAATAGCTTGTATATTAAAGAAGGACCAGCCAATAAGATTGTCTTGGCAGAAATATTTGTAGATGATATTGTTTTCACAGGGAATGATGATCTGTGCAAAGAATTTTCAGAACAAATGAACAAGGAATTTGAAATGTCTATGTTTGGTGAGATCAAATTCTTTGTTGGTCTACAAATTCAATAGAATAAAAATGGTATCTACATTACTCAATCAAAGTACATCAAAGAGATATTGAAAAAGTTTGGAATGGAAGATTGTAAACTAGTTGGGACTCCTATGTGTACCGGATTAAAACTTACCAAGGAAGATGAATCAAAGGAAGTAGATCAAACATTGTATAGATCTATGATTGGAAAATTGCAGTATGTAGTTCATACTAGACCAAATATTGCCCTTGCAGTTGGTATTGTAGCGAGATTTTCAGCAAAACCAAGAGAAAACCACTTGATGGCAATCAAAAGAATAATGAGATATTTGAAAGGAACTGAAGAGTATGGTTTATGGTATAAGTTTGGAGGAAATTTGGATTTGAAAGTATTTACTAATGCTGATTGGGCAGGAAACCTTGATGATAGAAAAAGTACAAGTGGAGGTGCATTCTTTCTTGGAAAGAGGTTGGTTTCTTGGACAAGCAAAAAGTAGAATTGTGCATCTCAATCAATAGCAAAGGCAGAGTATGTTGCTACAGCAGTAAACTATTCTAACATTGTTTGGTTTAAACAATTGTTGGAAGGCATGAAGATGGAAATCAAAGAACTAGTTGTTATGTTCTGTGATAATACAAGTGCAATCAACATATCTAAGAACCCAGTGATGTATTCCAAAACAAAGCATATTGCAATAAAATATTATTTTGTCAGAGAATTGGTGCAAGATAAGGAGATTAGATTGGAATATATTCATACAAAGGACCAAATTGCTGACATATTCACAAAACCTTTACCTAAGGATGCATTCTTGTATCTAAGAGGTAAGTTAGGGGTCACTCCCCTATCTAAAGTTCACTAAAATAAAATTTTAGTGATGCATCAACTTATACTAGATTGAAGATCTATCAGTTGATGTAGCATAATTAGGAAACATTGCATATGAATCAGTACTAAAGGTACACTAAAATTAATTCCATTTTGAGTTGTCTTTGGCATGTGTTGTCAAAGAGGGAGAGTTTACTACTGTCATATCTCTCTAAAATTTGTTCAAAAGAGTAAGATTACTTCACAGAAGGAGATTACTGTAAGAGGGGGAGTTTTCTATCTTAGAGGGAGAATTGTTATATTGACATATTGTGTTGCCATACAAGTAAAAGACTTGTCTTCAAATTTCATTTCTATTATGACATGTTGTGTTGCCATCAATGACAAACAGGGAGATTGTTGGATACAATTGTTGATTGTGTATTGTCTTTGATGTTACACAAGTGTCATATCAGTCATCAGACAGAATCTACTGAGCTCAGATGGTTAGCAAAGCAATTTATAGTGACTACCAAGCATTCCTGAACATTACACAAGAAAGTTAGCTTTTACCAAGCTCACTCGATAAGCAAAGGCATGTTAGCTTTTATCGAGCTCACTCAGTAAGCAAAGAAATGTTAGCTTTTATCGAGCTCACTCGATAAGCGAAGAAATGTTATCTTTTACTGAGATCACTCGGTAAACAAAGGAAGGTTAGTATTTACCAAATTAACTCGATCTCCGAAGGAAGTTGCAAGGTTTGCAGTGTTTACCAAGCTTCACTTGGTTAGCACCAAAAAACCATTTTGAAGCAGTGGTCACCGAGCTGGGTCAAGTAGCAAAGAATTTTATGATTCCAAAGAATTAAGTTTAATTGTTTTTTTGCAGCTGACTGATTTATTTAGTTTTTTGTAAACTTACATTTGAGCCAACTTGACAATCTATAAGGTATATATGAAAGGTCAAGTTGTGAATTTAAATGTAAGGATGTGTATGGATGCAAAGAGTGCGAATGTATAAGCAAATACATGAGCAAATGTTGAGGAAGAATTTGTCATCCCTATGGAGCTGCAAAGTTGCATTCGATCAGTGAGGATTTAATGAAGCAGAACATAGATCTATATTCAGCAAAGATAAGTTGCATATATCCCAGATCACTTCATTGTTGCTTTCTAATCATTGTAATAGTGATTCAAAATCTCTTAACATAGTTGGTTTGATAGCCATTTTGTAAATCCTCTAACAAGGTGACAATTCAGTTGAATTATTTTAAAGACCTCTCAAAAGGCCACTTCTAACAAGGTGATCAAATCCTCTAACAGGGTCACACCTAATAGTGTGTTTTGTAACTTTTAACAGGGTTGGCTCCTAACAGGGCTCACTTCAGAAGAGTGAAAATTGGTAACTAGTTACTTGGTGGTTTTTCCCAAAATTGGGTTTCCACGTTAAATCTGGTGTCTCTTGTGTTCATATTATTTCTTTATGCATGCATGGTAATCACTTTAAATTCTTAATGAAGTTAGCAGGACATCTATCTAGTTTCAGCATTTATTTGTGTGGTTACCTAATGTTAGTAGCAGTTGTATTTTAAGACATCTAAGGATATGTAAGGAAAATTTTTGTGGTAACTGATTCACCCCTCCCCTCTTAGTTACTCCATCTCTCTATTTCCAACATTTCTTCACCCTGGAGTCCAATATCTTCACAACCTGTAGTTGTTCCCTTTTAGGAACCTTCATGTTTGCTACATCTTTGTTCAAATATTCCTGATATTCTCTAGCATCCATCTTAGGACCTCTATATGGTACTAGATATTTCACATTAAATATTGGAGAAAGAAACATGTCCATTTGTAGATCTATCTTGTAGGCATTAGGTCCATACTTTTCAAGGATATTCCATGGCCCAATCCTCCTCATTTGTGACTTGTTAGGGATTACCTTTTGTAGTCTAGCCTTTTTGATATACACCATCACTAAATCTCCCACTTGAAACTACAACTCTCTCCTCCCTTCATCCTTCCTCTCCTTCAACTTTTGATTAGTTTCCATCAAAATTTTCCTTACCTAGTCATGTACCTCCTTAATTGATTGCACAAAGTCATCAACTTGTCCACTAACCTTGTAATGTGAAGGTGGGTCTCTCAACCCAATTACATCTCTTGGGTGAGTACCATATACCACTTGTGAAGGACTTAGCCCTATTTTTCTATTCTTTCTATCATTGTATGCAAATTCAGCTTGAGGAATAGTGTGTTCCCAACTTTTTCCATACTCCTTGATGAGGCACCTTAATAGATTGCCCAAAACCCTATTTATTACCTTTGTTTGACCATCAGTTTAAGGATGGTTGGAAAAGTTATGTGCTAGGTTTGTTCCAAGCCTTTTCCATAGGGTCTTCCAAAAGTGCCCCATAAACTTAACATCCCTGTCACCTACTATGCTTCTTGGAAAACCATGGATCCTAACCACCTCCTTGAAGAATAGGTAGGACACATTACTTGCATCATGTGTAGTCCTACATGGTATGAAGTGACTCATCTTATTGGACATGTCTACTACCACAAAGACATTATCCATCACTATCCTAGTTCTTAGTAATCCCACTATAAAGTCCATGCTTATGCACTCCCAAGGTTTATTGGGAATAGGGAAAGATTTGTAAAGCTCTACATTTGATGAAGTTCTCTTTTCCTTCTGATATATGTTGCATTGCTCCACATACCTCCTAACATCTCTCAACATTTTAGGCCAATAATAGAATCTTTCCACAAGGTCTAAGGTTTTTTTCAGACCAAAGTGCCCACTCATGTTCCTATCTTGCTTCTCTTGTATAAGATTATCCCTCATAGATGCCCTTGAAATGCACAACTCTTGACCTTTGAAAAATAGTCCATTCTACAGGGTATATTCAGAAAAGTCACTATGAAAATGATTAGCAAAATCATTACATACCTTATAAGCATCAGAGAAATTTTTCCTCCTCATATAGACCTTTAAAACCATCCAATTCAATACTCTACAACTTGACTTATTGTACTGTTAGGAACCTCTTGCTCAAAGCATCTACCACCTTATTATTTGTCCCATTCTTATGCTTGATAATTAAGGTATAATACTATAAGAAATCCATCCATTTTTTGTGTCTTTGACTTAGCCTCTCTTATGAGTTAATAAAACTCAAGGCATGGTTATCTATGAAGACAACAAAATCCTTGGGTAATAAGTAGTGTCTCCACTTCTTGAGGGCTTGCAAAAGTGCATAAAGCTCTAGGTCATATGTTGAATATCTTGTCTTGGCTTCATTAAGCCTTTCACTAAAAAATGCCACTAGTCTACCCTCTTGGCTCAAAATTTCCCTAACTATTATGTTACTAGCATCACACTTCACCAAAAATGGCTTCTCAAAACTAGGTAGAACCAAGATAGGTTGGATTTCTACCTCCTTCTTCAATCTCTCAAAACTCTAATTTTTAGTTTTTGGTCCACATAAATTTAGTCTTCATGCCTCCTTTAATTATGTCCAACATAGGTGCACATATTTCACTAAAACTTCTTACAAACTTTCTATAGAATTGTGCCAAGCCATGAAAAATCCTAACCTCTGTAGCAGATCTAGGTGTAGACCAACTCAAAATAGCCTCTACTTTGTCCTTATGCATCTTAAGGCTTCCTTGAGATACTAAAAACCCCAAATATAGGTCAGGTCCTCTTTCATGAACTCACTTTTCTCCAAATCTATAGTCAACTTCTCCTCTTGGAGTTTCCTTAATGCCAACTCTAGGTGTTTCATATGTTCCTCTTTGGTCTTACTAAAGATGGGAATGTCATCTAGGTTGACCACAAAAAATGCCCCAATATAATCCTTCAAAACCTCATTCATGTAATTTCTCACCTAGAGATCCTTGGAACAAGGATGAAATACAAGCCAAGATTAAAAAAACAAAATTTACAAGTATGAGTGCACATGACAACATCATACATGGATCACATAGATCACAATGGAAGACTTAACCACCATCTCAAAAACCAATGAATCTCCAAATGCCACTACCCAAACTAACATACTCACAATAGGAAATGAAATTTCAAAATGAAAACAAAAATAAAAATCTAAGATCTATTAGAGCATGGAAAATTAAGTAAACCCAAAAGGTACAAGAATCACCAAAAATTGATCCCTGAAAATTAGCGGAGATGCCCCCTATTTTTCACATGAGGATCAATAGCAGACAATTTTTTGCATGAAGATGTGCAACATGCCACACAAAGAAGTAACTTTCGTGCAAGAATGTGCACCAACTAGTGTGACAAGATACTTGGCCAAATAACCAAGACACCCAAAATTGGTGTTGGGTTTCACATGAGAAAGTGCCAAATGCCATGCAAAGAAACCCAACACACCACGAAAGATGTTGCATTCTCACACAAGAAGGCACGATTTTGCATGAGATTCCAAGATAGAAAGCTAGAGAACAAAAAAGTAAAAAGCTAAGGAATAAAATTCCTCCACACTAGGCAGTACCAGATCCACAATTTGAGGCATAATCCCTCAAACACAATACTAAAAGATGGAAATAACACCTAACCATCTAACAAGTAGTGAAGGGAAAGTACAGAAGGAAACCTTGTAGTGTACTAAAATAGCATTGCAATAAATAAAAATAATATCACAATGAATAGTACAACCAAACTAAGTATGCTTTTCCTCCCAACCATAATAGCATCATAAGACCATCATGGGCCCTAGTCACCCCTTACACATAACATCCCAAGCTACCAATCAGATCATTGATACTATCATATAAGGACATTACTACTAAAACATACTACACCATAAGCATAAGGAAATCTAACATGCTAGAAGTAAAGCATAAGATATTCCTACAAATATGGATAACATCATCTATGATATGCTAATCATAATAATAAGGAAATGCATCAATAAATAACACCATCTAAACATGATAAACAAGCATCCCAATGAAACCATAAATCACATTAAAGCATACTTCGAAACTTGAAGAACCAAGTGAAAACATCTAGCAACATTGCACTAGGACAAGAGACCATCTCTATACATCAGTCCCTAGTAGTGGTATAAGTAGCTATGCCTCCCATCCACATGGAGCCCATAGGTCCACTCCTATCATGCTAATGGAGATAATGATCCAATCACAAATACACATAAAGAAAATGTCCATGGCTAACACTCATGCCAAATAGTATGATGATTGAACCAAGAACAAAGACAATGCATAAACTATAGGTCCTAGTCAGGCACTCAATGGGCTACTAAGTGGGGGTTGGCATCATGGAGAGTCACTTGGCATCAACAAGCCCAAGCTAAGATTGTCTATTTCAATTCCTTAATGGAGGGCCCCACACAGACATTTTACTATCTTAAGTTTTATTACCACCTAGTGTTTTCTTTAGTTATCACTTAATTAAAACTTCTATGCACCAACCGTCAAGAAATAGGCATCAAATTGTAGAAAAGAAGCCCCCTACATATGCTATGCTACCCTACCAATGCTCATCCAATGATGAGTTCCCGTGGGTATGAAAATTTCCAACCCAACCCCAATGATCATAACTTTTGGAAGTACCACAGAAGATCAGGCCTCACAAGTCACTTGAGAAATGTGCATGCACATACTCATGTGTGGCACACCACCATCATGAAGGTCATAACATAGGGAATGAATGAGAGCACAATACAAAAAGTCACTCAACTGAGAAATATACTCAGGAGGAAAAATGTGACATGCATCCCAATGCAACACAAAAGTATAATAAAGGTCTAACTAACATCCAAATGGATAATCCAAGTCCATGGCCAAACTCATGCCAAGAAAATTTGAGAAAATAGGGTAGCATGCAAAATGAGGTTAAAACTCCAAAAACTATAAAACTTTGAAATTAAAACCCATTTGGCCTTTGGGTTAAAAAAACTCCAAAAATATAATAATATTTGGATTTGGACATTGTGTTGGCTCCCGATTTAACAGTTTTGAAAAACCAAGTATGCAAGGCAAGAATGCGTCTATGGGTAGCTATCTCCAATAATGGACACAATTCACCAAAAACTTAGGCCAACTATAAAGCTACACTCCTCCTTTACTTTAGGCTCTGCAAAACCTAGGTGGATGAACCTCTTAAGATCCAATTATGTGACCAATGCAATGAGCATAATCAGAATCCAGAATAGTAGATAAAACCCCTAAATCTTCTATACTTAACCAAGAAATCACAAGCATGAAATAGCTAATAACATGACTCATGAAATTGGCAAGATAAGTGTGGGTTAAACATTGAATAACTTTCAACATAAAAGGGAAAATTGATTTAATATGTTGATATCATCAAGACCCAGGTATGAGCAACAAAACCTAATGATCCTATCTCTGATCAGTGCCTTATCTATTGGGAAATTAAATGAATTATAACCATACATCTTCTAGAAATCTCAAACATATCTCTACATCAAGATCCCCGATCTATCCTTCACCTTGTGAATAGGCAACTGCTTCAGATTTGAATCTCATACTCAAATTATCCTGTCATGAAATCTGCAAACACTGTGATTAACACCAAGCAATTGCATGGCTCTTTGTTCCATCTGCAAGACATTTTAACCACATACATTCCAAAATGAAATGCAACCTAATTCATGCTCTTGGTTCACAAATTAGAAGAAATTACACATCCATGAACAAGAGAGAAGATTCAGACTGAATTTAAAACCCTTTTTTGCACTTTATTTGTTTTCCTTGAAACCAAATACATGAAAGACGTATAGAAATACATCACAAATCACCTAACAAATCTAAACTATCTGCATTAAAACATAAATGCTGCTCATAAAAGAAGTGCTAAAGAATGGTGTCTTAGTAGTGAGTGATTTTCTTCTCAAAACTAGAACTTATACAATGAGAAAGAAAGGGAAAGATATGGAGGAAAGAATTCTCGGATTGAATCTATAACTGATAGGTGTCCATTTAGAAATCCTTCCCAAGAAGATGAAAAACCTCTTTCTACCCTCTCTCCTTAACTGTCAGAATCAAATCTCCATCATTTGCTTTCCAAAAGCTAGAAATATCTCAATGAAAGACAAAGATCTGATAATTGAACCTAGATATGTGCCAAATTATCAATTTGGAGCCAAACACAACAAACCCTTAAAATAATCAGATAGAAGGACCACTGAATATGTTTTAAGGTATTTCTTTACTAAATTCTCTGACTAGCAACTCAAAACACTTGATGAAACACACAAATCAATTAGAGAGACAAAACCTCTTGTAGCATGTACTAGTGGCATTCTATGCAAAAATGAACTTCATATTCGGATAGTTCATCGCTTCTTGGTTCTGATGGTATATTGGAGTCTATGTTTTGAATAACAGAAACTCCCAAAATCATAGTTTAAAAATCATTCCTCTGCTATAAAAACTCAGGTGTACAAATTCAAATTTTCAAAAAATTAAATATTCTAAAGTATAGACTTTAGAATAAAACTTCTCAGATTTAAAATCCTGAACTTGCACTTCATTTGAAAAATATTTTAAATTTTGGCATTTAAAATATTTTATTCCTTTTCTTTATGCCTTCAAATTCATGGTCAACCCTCTGTTGACTAGGTTCCACATGTCACTCTGTGATTGGCTTGCCTGATTTGCATCATCTGCCATGTATCATTGGTATATTAACCCTCGCTATGTCACTATGGTTAACCTATGAGCATCTTCTCTTGGCAACATAGCGACATCCACACGATTCGCTATGTGTCACGATCTCCTTCCATCTCCATTTTAGGTGTTATATCATCACCTTATCATTGCATTCACTATCCGGCCGCCACTTGTCATTCAACAGTTTGGTGATAGCATTGTGTGGGTCCCATGCTATTTTTTCAACACCTCACCAAATTTTGAGGTTTTTCCAGCAGGTCGCTATGTCACCATTGAAAAACCTTGCCATTTTTCGATGGTGAGATAGTGAATCACTAGATTTTAGACTTCTCAAGTGACCTACAAATGCTAACGTCATTCTTTTTTTAATGCATATTCCATCAAAATTTATCTCTTGCCTCTAGTTGGCCGGATAAGCGAGCCCCACCTACATGCACTTGCCCCTTTTAAAAGGGTGTGACCTTATGACATTTCTTATGTTGCGTAAGATTATATTTAGATATCATAAAAGCACACAATATCTCCAATGTGAGATAATTGTTTTGAATGCGTTGTGGATGACATCTTGTTTGTTAACGTTGCACATTGAATCCATAGCTATGAGCTTGGTTTGATGGCATATTATGCCCCTCTTTCAACGTCTCTTTCTGCTTTGATGGCATCATTTGTGTGCGTGGGAGTTTTCATGCCAGCTTCCCTCTTTGAGACTACGGCTTCACTTTTTTATGTAGCCTCTATGTTATTTGCATGGTCTAATCCTTTTTTCTGAAGCAGCTTCTTCTTGCGCGGATCTTTTTCTGCAAGTTGAAGCTTCCTAAGTACATTCATCTATGACACTTAGGGCCCAATACAGTCTATCTTTCACACCATTTATAATAAATGTTGTTCGGCCATTTTCATCACTACAAGAGTTTCGATCACCAAGGCCTTGCATGAACAGAGACTTCTATCAGTTACTGCATGCCACATTGTCCTCCCATTGTCACAAGGTTGTATTACACCAAACAAAATATTCCTTGTAGTAGAGTGTATCCCATCTGCACCTATGACCAAAGCAGCTTCTATTGAAATCATTTCATCTTCTCTTTTGAAATGCACAGTGACCCCTTCATTTCCCTAAGAAATATTAAAACATTCATATCCAATGTGCTCACACTCTTCTGGTAAGGCATCTGATAAAATTTTGAGAACATCCTACCAAACAATGGTGATAAGAGGTTGCCCATTGGTTTCTTCCACATGGGAGCTGAGACTGTCTTTTAATGCATGAGGTCTTTCTCATTTTCTTGCCACACCCTATCTTCGTTGACTCTCCTCCATGTTAAAATGCAGATGCTTGTCTTTTCTTATTTTTTGATGCCTTGCCATTTTCTAATCCTTCGAGTTGGCCCCTGCATTCTCTGGCCGCTCCATAGAAGTCAAAGCTTCAAGGGTAATATGGTAGTAATAATGAATGCTATCCTCCACACATGTCATGGACTACCTCACAAAAGACTTCTATAAGTTGAAAATTACTCAAGAGCTCTCCTACCACAGGCTAACTCTTGTGTTGTGTCCACTCATGTGCTCTTTCATTATTCAACATATGGACTTCAAACAAAAATGTTGGACAATCACTACTTGAAATGAGTCCAAAATAAGATATAAGTTTCCCAAAGCTTGCAATGATGTAACAATTATTAATCAATCTCCTTGCATTTAATCCGATGAGCAATAGCGGTATACAAGTGATCTCGAGTCAAAGCAAACAGTATAATCATCATTACTATAATTCCTTTCTAATCCAATTTCTCCATATGGCAAGGGGCTTTTGATAAATTGGGATAAAGCTCTTCATAATGACATCCCTTTTAAATGATTGGCGATGTGTGGGAAGGAAAAGAAAGAAAGGGCTCAGTTCATTTCAAAAGTTATTTTTATGTCCTAAGCATAGCTCTACACTTGTCAAAAATAGACCTCAGCCTAGCACAATCCAAATCCCTTGGATATGAAATTCCTCCATAGATGATAAACTTAAGCTTAAAATCAAAGGCCTTCTCCTTCAGGTTTTCATAATCAATAAATCTAGTTTCTTGGTTGTGGAATTCATGAGGAGTGGTAAGCCACATGAAGTTGGAAAGGAACTTCAGAAAAGCATATCCAAATATTTGTCCACAAACCCTCCATCTAATATTGCCAAATTGATAATAAATTTCATTAACACATCTGTTATATTCAAACTATAACTCTAAAAGCTCATGTTAAGGACACAGCTAAGAAGGGTACCCTGGTGATGCTTGTTAATAGATCACACTACCCAAGAGAGAGCTTTTAATATCATCACCAAATTTTCCTCTTGAACAGGACTTCCAACATCAATATTGTTAAGCTCTTATATGAAATGATCATCACTAGTGCAATCCCTTTCTTTAAAATGTTTTCACTTTCTGGGAGTTCTATTAATCTGATCAAATCAATTGGACCCCAAAGTGGGTCCAACTAAAAAAAAAATTATTTCCAAACAACTGAGTTCTTAAACTGACATACTGAGCATCCTACATTGACTGGATTCAAATTTGATCAATGTTCATCTATTAAAAACTCAATTGTATCATTAATCTACAACCTTGTGATTTTGTGCTAGGAGGTCCTTTGACTAACCTTAAAAATTGACCAGAACACTTGATCAAGCTCTGAAAATTGGTACACTAATTCTTTGCTCTGCAGTCTTGCACCCTATCAAATCTTGTCTCATGATGAATTTGGGGTCAAAATATATTCGCTATCAAAGTTACCTTCTCAGAATCACCTGCAAGAAAATGCATTAGAAAGCAGTGAACTAGGTTCTTATTTAGCTTTGAAAACTGGGTAAATGGGCACTTGGAAAGATGAAAACTAGGACATTGGTTCACTGCCATGAGGACACCATAAATCTACAATTTGGGCTCATGATGAATGACTGGACGCATTTAGCAAGCGGTCAAAGTGAGCTACTCAGATTTTGCAGACTAGAAATAATGACAGAAAAGTGATTTTTGCAAATGGAATTGGCTTGGAAAAGTTTGCAGACAGATTTGTCATGATTTGAAAATTGGCACACTTAGAGTATTTTTAGAGTACAACATAGTGGTACAATCCATTTGATCTCACCTATCACAGATTAGGAGTTATGACATCACGAACAGGGGTTCCGACAAATCTACATGTGCTAACACCAATAAAAAGATAGAGATTGCATTTAGAATCGAGTTTAAAAACTAATCAAACGGATTTTTCATAAGCTGAAACTTGAAACATAACAAGTCTCTAAATTTTATAATGCAATGCAAATGGATTTTCAACATTTGGGTCAGCTGGTCAAAAGTTATAACTCGTCAAATAGGGCTTCCCAAAATTCTGAACATTTTGCATCAACATGAAAATAGTAAACTACCAACTTTGAGGGAATCATAACCTAGTCAAACGGATTCAAAATGACTCAAAATATGAAGCATAGGCTCTTAGGTATGGACACTAGACACTCCCAAAGTGGTGAGTCATGAAACATTTCTGGGTGTGAGATATTCACTTGCAAACACTGCCTCCTGTCGATGTTTGACATTTAGGGTAAAATGCAGATTTGACACTTGCTCAAAATGAGACTTCACAAAATGGCTTAGAATGTTAGTTTATTTTCATGGAACAAGTGGACGCACTAAATGCAGGGTGTTAGAAACATTAAACACCTTAGGGGCCTCAAAGGTACAACAGGGTATGAAGGCATCAAAAGGCATTTATAGGGCTCAAAATTCTCAAGGGTACTCAAAATTGACCATGCAATTTTTAGTCCCAACACATTGTATGCAAAAAAGGCCAGCATAATGATGCGAAACCCCAAACCCCTCTCCCAAAAATAGGGAAAATGTTCATACTTGACTAACTAGGCAAAACTAGCAAATAGAAATGGAGGGGAACACTAGTTCTTAGTCTCCTAACAAAAAATACCAAAAATAGAACTTGAAACAAAACTAAAACAAGAAAATGGGAAAGCCCAACCTAACAAAAAAAGGGGTAGAAACTAAAACCTGTACAATAAAATAAAACAGTTAGTGATACTATCAGAAATCATAGCAAAGCAAGGTCTACCCAAGCCTGATCCAATGAGACTAGTCTCATGAAGATCCCATGCTGACAGCTCCCACAAAAAATAGAAACGCAATCCTCCAAAAGAGGATTTTCAAAAAAGCTCTCCAATTTCATATTTTTTAAAAGTGAGAAGTGAGAAAAAAATCCCTTTTTCAATACTTATTTACTTTTTGAGTGAATATTCAATTAGGGAAAATAGCCAATTAGACTAGCTAGACTTTGAATCAACCCAAACAAAAACAAGTTATTCCTCGTAATAGGAATTCACCTAAGGTAGAGCTTCCAAAAATTAAATTCAATAAGATTTAAAGCCTGAAAATCCAAAATCACAAAAAATGACTTAACAACTTTTGCGACAATGCAAACCTCTAAATGTATAGACACACTTACTAGTCTAATCACATAATACATGAGTTTGGATTTAATAATCATTGAAAGCCTTAATTTAAATAATTAAATAATGATGCATCGACCATACAGGGACAACATTGGTAAAATATGAATAGTTGAATCACTAACTCCATGTGCCACTACTAGGGATATAAATTTTGCACACTAAAATGCACAATCAAGTGCAATTGCATATAATATCATAGCTAAAGAAAAATGAATTAAATATCTAATTAATCCATTTACATCACTCACATTCACATAAAGCATAAAGAGACAAGAATGAAGTAAATAACCATAGCATAACATCCATCACATAACATAATCAAAAAATATGTCCAAATATATTATAATCAAATATCATTATAGATCTACTGTCATCTCAAAATGGTATCAACATGTGAATATGATAAACTAAACTGCATAGTAGTAACGCATCTATGGTATTCAATCAAAGTATAACATTTGACCCTCAAGTCATCTCAAAGTACATAAAATAAGAGTATCAAATATCTCTCAAATCAAAATAGACAAGGTACAGACTACAAACATGAGAGGCACTACAATTCATGACTCTCATGAAGGTACTTGGTGCATTGGTAAGGCCAAATGGCATTACCAGCCACTCATAGAGACCCTTAGAATTCTTAAATGTAGACTTCTATTCATCCCCCTCTTTCATCCTAATCTAATAGTATCAACTTATAAGATCAATTTTGAAAATGTACCTAACTCCACCTAGACAGTCCATCAAGTCTTCTATTCTAGGAATGATAAATATGTATCTAATTGTGATTCTATTAATTTTCCACTTACCTCCCTTTTTAGGTGTTAAGACTACTGGTATGGCACAAGGACTAATGCTCTTCCTAATGAGCTCTTGATCAAGTAGCTCTTGAACTTGCCTTGCAATCTCCTTTTTTTTCTCTAGAGTCATCTTGTATGCAACTTTTTTTGGTAGTGATGGTCCTGGTATGAATTCAATTTGATGACTTATTGCCCTCTTAGGTGGTAGAATATGTGGTGCTCTATTACAAATGATGTCTTTAAATTGGTGCAATAGTTCTTGCACTTCTATAGATATATTTTTGGATGTGATGTCTTCTCCTCCTTGGGCTTTAGCATAATAGAATAACCTGCTCCTTCACTCCCCTTCAAACAATTAAGGAATTCCTTTCCACTCATGAGTAATGCTTTAGCAATAGACTTCTCTACCTTGTCTTCTTCCACTATATATTAGATTCTATAAGTGACACCATCCTTCATAAAGGAATACATTTTCTCCTTCACATGATGCAATGCCTCCCTATCATACTGCTAAGGTCTTCTCAACAGCATGTGACAAGAATCCATGGGAAGCAAGTCACACAAGATCCTATCCTAATGCTTGCCAATGGTGATGTCTATACACTTATACATTCAATAGGATATTGTTTCCCTTATTCAACCAAGTCAAATTGTAAGAGCACACATGTGGAATCTTGGTCAACCAAGCTTTTCTATTGCCCCCTCTGACAAGAAATTATTAGTAGACCTTGAATATATTATTACCTTGCATAATTTTCCCAATATCTTACATGTGGTTCTAAAAATTGCTCTCCTCTATTTTGGTTCATCCTTGATTAGTTCCTTAACCAACACCCTCCTCAACATAAGTTTTTTTCCTTTGTCCACATCAAGGTCCACTTCTCCTAACTTATGATTATCCACTTCTTGGACATAGGTGATCTTATTTTTCCCATAAGAAGATTATGCCTTTTTTGTAAATATATAAGAAAGGTGTCCTAGCTTACCATACTTGTAACATTTCATGTTATTGAAGTGTGAACCTCTATTGTTACTTCCATATCTACCTCTACCACCATTGTTGGATCCTCTGCCTCTACTAGAACCTCCTCTCTAACTAGTCTCATTGGTTTGCTCACTCCATTTAGAGTCCCCATAACTTCTCTACTTACTACTCCTGCCACTAGAGCCTCCCCTTGAACTGCCTCTAAAGTTTTTTCCTCTGTGCCTATTCTTAGAATTGGAGTTCCCTTTCTTCCTTAGCTTTTCCTCCACCTTCCTAGCCATTTGAAAATAACTCTAAAGAGTGGTGAGGTTAAAAAAACTTAGCTCATCCTGTATGGACCATTTAAGACAATTCAAGTACCTTTACACCATGATACTCTCTTGTTCTTGTAACCTTGACCTTAGTGCCAACTTCTAAAATTCTTCAGTGTAGGTAGCCACATCAATTTTTTTATGCCTAAGGTTTTGCCTCTATTTATGGATCTAGATCTCATAATCCTATGGTAGATATGTTTCTTTGATCTTTTCCACCATTTCTTTCCAATTAGCTATAGGTTTCTTCCCCTCACTTTCTCTTTCTTCCTACACAAACTTCTACCATTTCAAAGCTTGATCTTTCAACCTAGACTTTAAAAACCTCACCTTTTGGGCCTCTATTTTCCCTTCACACTCAAAGTATTTCTCAATGCTTTCAAGCCACTCTAAGACTACCTCTACATCCATCTTTCCATGAAATAAAGACACATTCTCTAGAATCTTCCCTCCAAATTCTTTGAGGGCTTTAAGGAATCGTTCTTGCTCACCAAGTGGAGGATCTAGCTTAGGCACCTCATCCTCCAAACTCACTTTCTCTTTACCCTTGCCAAAGTCTCCATCTTCCTTAGCTTGGGCTGCATCCTCTATCTCTTTCAATGTGTCCTTCACCTCCTCTAGGGGATCATCTGGAACCTTAGTCTTTTCTTCTAAGAGCTTATTTTTCTCATCCACTTCCTTTTCCAACTCTACATTGGTCACCATCTTGGAAGATCCACTTGACTTAGTGGAATACAACATGCCACCACAAGCCTAATCTTATGTCTCTGATACCACTTTGATGGGGAGCTTCTTCAACTAAGAGTTTCTAGCTCTGCCCAAGCCACTATTATCCAACTATAGGGTCTTTTCTCCTAAACCTAACTTAGAAGATCCCTCTACAATCCTCTTTCCCAAAGAAACTTTCCCACCAACTCAAAACTCCAATGTCATTCTCTCAATTCACCCCAAATGCCTTCTTTGGCTTAGAATGCCAAGACTTTTCCAATAACACCAAGTACCTCAAAAATAGGTTAGAACACTCTTGTTGAGTTTTCTTAATGCATTCCTCATCATTATACACCATTTTTTCAAGGTTCTTTCACCCAAATCATCAAATTGGCTAGTTAGGCCTTGTAGCCCTAAGAGCCCCTATTAGCCCTCCTAGAATAAAGGAAAGAGATATAACTCACAAAAACCCTTAATAATGCCCCTTGATGTACACTAGAATTTTTTTTCCTATGACCACCACTTGAATATTTTGTAGATTTAGGGTTCTAGAAATTTTTGTACTATATTGATTCAGAAAATCCTACTTTTAAGTGTTTTTAAAAACAATGTTAGTGGTTTCCTTCTTGCAAGAGTCAAACTCCTTCTTTGATTTTATCTTTCCTTACACATTTCTCCTACCTTTCCAATTCAATATTGATCCATGTGCTCTTTACAAGCATCTCGTTGCACCTTACCAATCTTGCTAGCTTGCTTAGGGCTTGCTTGTAAAAATAGAAAATGGTCTTCCAAAACCTCCATAAGACATATTTACAATATGTATATAGGCTATTTCTTATTCTCCAATAGTCATAGTGATTAGACTGAGGAAACTCAAGCTATAGACCATTTCATGATTGCTACTCAAAACTAGACATTCTTCTATTCAATCCAAAAATCCAACCAAAAACTCCAAAAATGCTCAAATGCTCACAAACTACCCTGTTGTTGAATGTTGTTCGTACATCCAACTGTTCAACCCTTGGAAATAAATTCGAAAATTCTTAAATAGACTTCATCTTTCCTCCTAGTCTATAGTTTGAACCATAACTACCCCAAATCATTGGTTTTCAAAACTTCCTAAAAAGTTGTAAAGCAATTTTACAAAATTACAAAGTTGTCAATGCAACTTTTTTACAACTTTTGCAATTTTGCTCCTAGACTCTCCATACTTGAAAAGAAAGTTGTCCAACCTCCTAGGATGACCTTTGAACACCTAAGAGCCATCTTTACCCATTTCTTTCTCTCTTTTATGGAATTTTACCTCATTTGGCCTCCTAGAGAAATTTTTGAAATTTTCAACTATCAAAACCTAATTGACCAAAATAGACTCCTAAATTAAAACCTATCAACTCAAACCTCCTAAATGAAGCTTGTAACTTTATCATTAGTCCTTATTAACCCCATGGTTGGTTAGACCATCCATAAACCAAAATCTAGAGTTAGGGTTTGACCTTACCCTAGGTGTTCCTACACTGATTGGATCATTTAATTCCATGAGAGGAATAGGTAAATGACCTAAGAGATTGGATTCCAAGAAAATTTTCTAGAAAAGGGGAGAAAAACAAAATGGTGATCAAATACTTTCTATTTGATGGATCTAATTGTATACCTTAAGATCTACAGTGGTGTTTAAGTGTAACAATATCATAATTACCTATTTAAGGAAGTATAGAGATGAACTTATAGTCTGTATATGTGAGTGTCTATATGCAAATGCTTGTAAAGTTGAAATAGTGACTAATCTTATTGACTGATGAATCTAAGCGGAAGGCTGAAACAAGTTGAGAAGTAAAGTTTGATTTCTTGAAGGGTTACCAAGTGAATCAAAACCAAGATAAAAATGGAAGCCTAGTGTCAAACTTGTGTGGATGTTATTATGATGTTTTACTGATAATGTTTACATTCTGCAAGTCTAACATATTTAGAATAGTGGACAACTACTTGATCTTGCCAATAGTTTACAATAGATACTAAGTAATGGAATAATAAGATCTAAAATTATCTAAGTGTTTTTTTGTTCAATTGGTACATCTATTGGTGCAGAGGCACCCAATCCTAAGGAAATTATAGTAAGTGGTTTTGATCATCTTAATGTAATGGGAAATAAATTGATATAAATGCTCTAAAATCAATATAAGATCCCAAAAATAATTGTGTATTCAACAAATTATAACATTATAAAATTAATATTTTGTAATGTTATACCAAATATGTACAAACGAGGTGCCAAGTTGTAATTGGGAATATGAAGTTCAAAATCTCATTGAACAAATCAATATAACTAAAGTCAAATTTGTAACTACCTAAAGCTGATATAAAAAGGATACAGATGTAATCAAAATGAGACAAAGAGTGGGAGAATAAGATGTGATTATCATATAGTTCTCTGACTATATAGCCAAAATTCCATTTGAAATGATGGCATGAGCTTGAATTTGTATTCTACAAATGTATACTTCAAGGAATTAGAAAATAAACTTCTAATTTTGTTGTTTACTTTTATTTCCTCTATTTTAACTTCATTTGTTGTAGAAATAATATTGAATGGCTCTTAGTGGGGTTGTGTTACTATTGTCAAGAATGGAATGGAAAATGGTTTCAAGAAATATTAGGAAAAGTTCAATTTGTATTTGTTAATCTAGATTTTAGTATCATGACATGGGGCTTAATTGAAATTTTCAAAAACAATAGTAACCAATCCAAGAACTGGTGGAACACAATCTTAAATTCCATTTCATTATAGAGATTCTGGTCATTATGATATCAGTTCTCTATTTCAATGATTCAAGAATTTAAGTTCCATTTTCAAATTTTGATTTGTCTCTAACTCCCCTCTTCATGGTATCAATTTTGGGTATTAAAGACCAATTTAAATCTGCATTGAGAAAATAGTTTCAATATGTTAAAATTGGAGACCATATGTATTGGTTACAAAACCCAATAAAAAAGATTCATAAAGAATAGTACTGGGAATTAGTTATTATTTGATTGTGTAGACTATTGAAAGATTTCAGCTTAGTAACCATGGTTTCAAATTCACAAATAGTGGTATTGAGTTAATCTACTCAAAATGAGAATGCATTTTTTTTTTTCTATGAAATTGTGGAGCAAAAAATTCTCATTTTGATGATAAAATGGGTGATCAATATTAGTGGAGATAAATTTCTCATTTTGGTATTTAGAATGTTTCATTAAACCTATTCATTATATCTCCATTTCCACATCAATACATATTTTTGTTTGGTTTCTAAAGAACAAATTTTTACCTTGGCAAACATAATTTGATTTACAAGTGTTTGGTTTGGTCTCATTGACATATTCAAGTTGGTATTGAAATGGATAAATTTGTTATGGCCTCTTCATGTCAAAGTTATAACAGTAAGATATTATGGAAAGATTCATATTTAGTATTGTATTAGATGCTCTGCATCAAATTGATATCGGAGCTAGAAGCTTCTGAGAGTGTGAGAATTGGAAACTCACACCAAGACCTAGATTTAAAGAAGATGTATATTTGATTCTTGTTATGAAGGTTTGGTTGTAGGTGCATGTTCACTTGCTGCAAAGAGGTGGACATGGAGGTCTACCTAAGGGACCATAGGAGATGGTCTAGGGCCTAAGAAGGAGGTTCAATTATTTGCTAAAAGACTTGGGAAGAGAGGCAAGAGAGGACTCCTAGGTGAGGCAAGTTTGTATAATGAAGCCTAAAGGAGTGGACTTGTAATTGTAGCAACACCTTGGAGGCATTCATTTAGTTGCCAAATAGAGTGTGCAACAAAAGCATGAATTAAAAAATGAAGATGAAGAGGTAAATAATTATTTTGCAAGTTAGAAGCAATGCATTTCCATGGGACATGGAAATTTTTCAAGGTTGGAAGTATGGTGCAAAGGCACCCAATCCTAATGAAATTATAGTAAGTGGTTTTGATCATTTTGATGTAATGGGGAATCAATTGATGTAAATGCTCTAAAATCAATATAAGATCCCAAAAATGATTGTGTGTTGAACAAAAGTATACCATTATAAAATTAATATTTTGTAATATTATACCAAGTATGCATGAAGGAGGTGCCAAGTTGCAATTGGGAATATGAAGTTCAAAATGTCATTGAACCAATCAATATAACTCAAATCAAATTTGTAACTGCCTAAAGTTGATATAAAAAGGATATAGATGTAATCAAAATGAGATAGAGAGTGGGAGAATAAGATGTGATTATCATATAGCTCTCTAGCTATATTGCCAAAAAGCCATCTATAATGATGGCATGAGCTTGAGTTTGTATTCTACAAATGTATACTTTGAGGAATTAGAAAATAAACTTCTAATTTTGTTGTTTACTTTTATTTCCTCTAGTTTAACTTCATTTGCAATAGAAATAATATTGAATGGCTCTTGGTGGGGTTGTGTTACTATTATCAAGAATGGAATGGAAAACAGTTTCAAGAAATGCTAAGGAATGTTCAATTTGTGTTTGTTAATTCAGATTTTAGTATCATGACATGGGGCTTAATTGAAAGTTTCAAAAATAATAGTAACCAATTTGAGAATTGGTGGAACACAATCTTAAATTTCATTTTACTATGGAGATTCTAGTCATTATGATATCGGTTCTCTATTTCAATAATTCAAAACGTTAAGTTCTATTTTAAAATTCTGATTTGGTTCTAACTCCCCTCTTCATGGTATCAATTTTGGGTATTAAAGAGTAGTTTAAATCTGCCTTGAGAAAATGGTTTCAATATCTTAAAATTGGACACCATATGTCTTGGTTACAAAACCCAATCAAAAAGATTCACAAATAATGGTATTGGAAATTAGTTATTATTTGATGGTGTAGACTACTGAAATATTTCAGCTAAGTAATCATGGTTTCCAATTCACAAATAGTGGTATTGAGTTAATCTACTCGATTTTTGTTCTGTGAAATTGTGGAGCAAATTGGAAGCAACAAATTCAGATTTTGGTAATAAAATGGGTGATCAATATTAGTGGAGATAAATTTTGCATTTCGGTATTTAGAATGCTACATCAAACCTATTCATTATTTCCCCATTTCTACATCAATGCATGTTTTTGTTTGGTTTCCAAAGTATAGATTTTTACCTTGGCAAATAGGATTTGATTTACAAGTGTCTAGTTTGGTCTCTTCAATGAAAATTTAAATCTTTTATGTCATGTTTGGAAATAATGAGATTAATCTCATACTAAATTGGCTAAAAATGGTTTTAAAGAGAAATTTTTTAATATGATTTCATCAAGTATATGGGATGGAAATTGACATATTCAAGTTGGTATTGAATGGATAAAATTGTTATGGCCTCTTCATATCAAAGTTATGACAGTAAAATGTTATGGAAAGATTCATATTTAGTATTGTATTAGATTCTCCGCATCATATGGACCTTGGATAAATGATTCACCTCTCACCCCCTCTCAATTATTCTAAATATTCTAACAATCTACCACATTTTTTTAATGTTTAGGATTGTATAAGAAGACTAGCAAAAAACCATTTTGAATAAATCAAAAGTATGAGAATTGAAATCCAAGTTTCTTGACCCTTATATTTTGAGTCCATTCATTCATAATTTTTATAGAACTGTTAATATCTTGAGCAAGAAAAAAATTTGTTGCATCCCTAAGCCTATCCTTGTCCAAATAAATGGTAACTTGCATGGAAACATAAGGTTTGATAATCAATGATCTGGCATTAGAAATCTTACCTTGATTCTCCTTTGATATTGGTTGAATGGGATCCCTTGTTAGTTGCTAGTATAAGCCTACTGCATCAAGGATTACAATCTTGTTCTACACAACATCTTTGAAGGTTTTGATTATTGTCAAACTGCCTTGTGGTCCTTAGTCAAGGTGAGTCGCTATCATTTTTTCCTTCGGCGTTCGATGTTCTTTAATGGTGTTTGAGCCCATATGCCATGGCTACAACTTGGATGGTTGACATGAATAAAAATAAGGGGTCCTTCCACTTCTAGAAGGGCCTCCTTGATAGATGGGGCTTAAGTTGTAGAGTGCAATCTTAATAGAAAAAATACTTTAGAATGGTATAAGATATTAGAATAGTATTAGCTATAAAATAAAAATATTAAATACTATATTTGAGAAAATAAGTAATGGATATAGTATTACTATCCAAAAGTAATAGAGATTGACATTTAATTAATTAATTGAAAACCCAAACTCGTTGTAATCAAGCTACAAAGTATCTAACCAATTCCTCCATCATTATAAGAAGATATTAAGAAGATAGGGGAGTGTCATATTAGCCTCATTGGGAAAATTAATCTAAGTTAAAATGATTCACTATTATTACTAGTCATTGTAATAATATTTACCTTGTTTCTATTAATTAGAAGTTGGAATAATTTATTTTTACAACTTCTTTAATTACCAAATCATTCTTTAAATGGGTTATCTGAATCAATCAATCGAAATGCATATAATGAGAAAATATCTTGAATTGATGATAACTAACATATAGATATTGCTAACATATAAAGATTGTGGAAACTATAAGTCTGTGTGATGTTTTGTGTTGAATCTTCTTGATCTCTTCTTCAATATTAACAAACTATTGGCTAAGGTTCCCAAATCTTCTGTCATGATGATGCAAGAGAATCTTGGGTTACCTTACTATCCTTCTTATCTTTGATTATTATACATGTTAATATCAAGTTTTAGTCATTGTTGAGTTTTAGTGGTTATCAAGTTGTAGTTGTTGCTGAGTTGTTCAATGTTGATTGAGCTGTCCAAATTTTGTCAAGTTATCCAATGTTGGCTGAGTGTTCCTTGATGTGTTGAGTGAACCTAATATTTTTTGATGTTTGGTTACTTCTTTAACTGAATTATTTTATGATTGGTTACTAGTTGGATCTGAGTTATGTATTTAATTTGGATCGTGAATTTAATGGTAGGATCTTGTCTTGGGATGTCTGTAGACTATTTTTAAGTATGTCTTTCTACTATGTAATGATCTATAATATTCTATAAGACATTTTGGAAAGTATAAATTGGGGTGATTAGGTTTAGTTTAGGTATCACTTAGAGAGTTTAGAGTATATATTCTTGGAGGAGCGAATTTGAAGGTAGATCGTGGATTTTTGAAGTTGTAGTTGGTATTTGGTCATAACCTAGAAGGCATTATAGCTAGACATGTATGTTGATAACTTGATGAATCTATAAAACATTTATTATACTCTCTCCTTGGTGTTGTTCTCTATTTTTTTTCTTCCATCTTGTTTACTTAGCAAGGTGATTGGATAGTTAGGTGTGTCACTGGCCCTAGTTATTCTTTCCCCTCCTTGTGTTAGGTGGTATCACAGCTTGAGGTTCATCATTGTAGAGATTGGATCATGTAGAAATCTAAATTGATTTGGTTGTAGGATGGAAAATCTACGAATTTGACCTATAAATTATAGAGGGTTATGATCTTGTAGGAAACTATTTGTAAAAATTGTTTGAGTAAGAGGAAACATTAGCATTGCTATTACGGACATGTTGTGATGAATTGTAGTTAGATTAGATGTTGTGGAGATAGCCTAGAGGAGAGGAGCACATCTTGATGATGTGAGTGAAGATGAAGCAATGGAACCAAACCCTAATCCAAAACCTAAGGAAGATCAAGATGAGGAAATATTATTAAGAGTATTATCTAGGGCACATTCAAATCTTGTTGTAGAAGTTGTTCCTTGTGATGGAAATTTGAACACCAATTTTGTGTTGGATTGGATATCTGATATAGAGAAGTTATTTGAATTTGAAGGCACTTTTGATAATAGGAAGGTGAATATTGCAATCATTAGGTTGAAAGGTCATGCCTCACTATGGTGGAGCATTTGTAAACTAAAAGACAGAGAAGAGGAAAAGTGTCATGCCCAAAAATTGGGACAAAAATACAACATTTTTATTTTGTTTTAAAGGTAATAACAACTATGTTAACTCATCCCTTTGGTGAAATGGTGGGGCTTCTTGCCTGCAGGGCCTACAACCAAGGTTCAAGTCCCCACAGGGTCATTCTCTACTATGGACCTTAATTGAGAATGTTTTCCATTGACCCTTGGTGAAATAGTGGGGCTTCTTGCCTGTAGTGCTTACAACCAAGGGTTAATAAAATTTAATGTTGAGGACTAGATTTGTGAAAATGTTGCCCACATCCATTTTCCACCCATGCCCACATCTATGTCTATAACCTTGCCCACTTCTGGGCCTACTCTTTTTGTGACTCCCTCCACAAATGCCTTTTCTATACAAGTTGGGGTCAGTGTTGCTATTGGATCCATCTCAATTTCTCCCATGACTACCCCTGACTCTGATTTCCATGACTCTACCCTAGCAGGGGTCCATTCTACCCTCCCTCACTCATCCATTAAGGTTGGGTTTTGGCTAGTTGATGACCTCTCTACGATGTTTCCTATTGGAGTGGCTTCTCTGCCTCATGGTGTTGATGGCAGATCCACAATATCTTACACTGATGTAGCTACTTATGAGGTTGGCACTAAAGGGCAACCTATGTGTTTGGGGATCCAAGATGTTATTCCTATTGCAGTTAGTAACTTGATAATGATTGATTTAGAGCCCAATATTGTTGATGAGGTCTTTGTTTATGTGGATGATCTCTCCTCCAATGTTGTTATCT
The DNA here is from genome assembly GCA_028749045.1 of Cupressus sempervirens. Classification (NCBI taxonomy): domain Eukaryota; kingdom Viridiplantae; phylum Streptophyta; class Pinopsida; order Cupressales; family Cupressaceae; genus Cupressus; species Cupressus sempervirens. The sequence goes on along the minus strand of CM053784.1, from coordinate 73,432,058 downwards.
TTAATTTTAAGGGTTTTTATCCCTCTCTTCCTGAGTTGCATGCCTAGATAATCTATATTTGGAAGCCCTTCATTTTAGGTACAGCTTAGATATACCATGTGACAAGGGGTTTTTTCATTGTGAAATATGAAACTACTAAAGATAGAAATGACATCCTACATCATGGTTTCTCATGGGGGGGAAAGTTTCCCTTGATGGATAAACCTTGGTATAAGGAGTTTGACCCATTAATAGAATCTTTTAATAAGATTCCTCTTTGGATTAGGTTGTCAAATCTCCCCTTCACCTTTGGGTGGATTCTATCTTGGAGGTGGTGGGGGATTCCCTCGAGGACTTCTTGATGGTAGATAATGGATCTTCCACTGTGTTTAGGATGACATATGCCCGTATCTTGGTTGAGAGGTACATTCCAAGGGACTCCTTGAAATAATTTAGTTTAATTTTCTACATGGCCCTTAGATCCAGCTTCTTGATTATGAGGGCATCCCCTTCTGATGTAGGATATGCCACAAGACTGGCCACCTTGCTACTCACTACTCCTCTAAAAAATCTAGACCAAAGAAGTCTCCTTCTTGGTGGAAGAGGGTTTCGAATGATCACTACATGGTTCAAAAAGCTACCTCTATTGGGAATGGTGACTCTTCTCAGGACACCTTGGTGGTGGACTCAACTACTATTTCTAACAGCATGACTATCCTTGTAGTGGTGACCTCTTCTGATCACCCTCTTTCAAATTCATTCTCTAGCAATTTCATTGTTGCCCCTCCTATGGCTTTGTCTCTGGATATTGTTGCCCCATCTTTGAATGTTGTTGATACTTCTTCTATTGTGGTTTGTTCCAAAGTTGTAGGGGTTTTAGGGGATGGTTGTGGTATTGCTAAATTTGCATGGTAGAAGGCAGCTAGTTTGGTGGAGGATGGATGGACCACAGCAAAAGGTAAAAAGGTCAAGCCCTCCACTTCTTTTGATATGGCATTATGTTCTCAAAATTTGGGACCAAAAGGGAAAGCTTGAGTTCTGGTTGCCCCTTTCTTTGGTTTTCCTATCTCTTCTGGCCTATTGTTCTTTGTTGTCTGACATGGTAAGGTACTTATTGTCTATTCCTCTTTCTTACCATGGGGGTTCAAGTGCCCATTCAAAACCATTTTGTGTGGCTAATGAGTACGGTGTTATCTACGATGCCACCTTTGTTATTGTGTCTTGTTGGGTGACCTATTTCACCTTTGGGCAATAGTTTTGTTTGGTTTGGGTTTCATTGAAAATTTTATGAATTGTAAAGGGTTTCAAGCCCCCTTCAAAGCTTGTTTTCCTTAATCAAAAACTATGTTAACACACATACTGACATAGAGTATGTTTTGGAAGGATGATGATATGATAAATTGATTTCATGTTGCAAGGTTTAGGTAACAATACATGAGGACTCAGAGTCTGTATTCCAACAAACTGTATAGGTTCAAAATCCTAAGTCCTAGTACTACAAGGGTACTTAGTTGGGGTTGATTAAGTCATTATTTTAAACCATAGTTTCATCTTTTACTTAGATATGACATCAAGTATGAGAATCATTTTATGGTTTCCAAGTTCTTAAGTTGAATTTGAGCTAGGTAGGTTTCATTCAGCAAGGTATGGTTCACACACTTCACTTTCTAACATGAGGACAAAAAAATACCTTAACACTAACCCATTTGGGTTTATACCATAATTAATTGTTAATTCAACCTTACTTATCTATATTTATTTTGAAGACATTTGATTTTATTAATTACATAAGCTATATTAGGTTGGTTCAACACCTAACACTCATATCATTATAATAGTTCAGTCCCCTAGGGGAACTAATTCTGCACTTTTAAGAAGTTGACCTATCACCTTAATACTTAATCTTATTTATTAATAAAACCTATTAAAACTAATTAATACATTAAATATTCATCATTAAATCCTTATTTACATATATTTTATCTTTGAAACATAATCCTATACAACTATCAAGTAAACTATGCAAGACCTTTAAATTGCTACTTTTGATCCTAGAAATAATAAATTTGAACTAGATAAAAGCCATAATCAATTACATAACATTTATACTAAAATACTACTAAAATACTTCCTTAATAAAAGTATAAATATTTCAACACAATAATCTATCATAAAATAAAACCTCAATCATATACTTGCTTCCTAACTATAATCTCCAAAATTGCTACACTCAACCTTCTTAGCCAATACCAAAGCTTATTAAAATAACCTTATATAATAATTCTAAAATTCAAAAATACATCAATGTAATAAAACATATAAAACTAATCCTAATCTAACCATATAAACATTATCATCTAATCCCTAACTATTCATTACCAATCCTGATAAAAGTACTAACTAAAAACACTTTATTAATCCTAAATATACTTAATATACTAACCTTATTAATAACACACTAACTATACTACACTATAATTATAATACCCCAACCATACTTATAATACCTATCTAATCTTACAACCCCTAAACATCCCTACCTAACCTAATCATGACCACTTTTTGACTTATTTAACCCCTTCCCCATGCCCATCAATGTGTTACCAAGCTCATCATGGTGTGAGTGCAAGAGGGTATGTTAGGATGAAAATAGATTTGGTGGGGAGAGGACATGAATGAGGAGGGACACGTTGGGAGGAGTGTAAACAAGGAAAAGTAAAGTTTAAACAATGTTTAATGCCAAACTCCAAGTTCCACCCAAGTCAACATACCAACAAGGGAGGAAGTACACCTCGCTAATTGAATGCAACAAGGGTGATATTGTTGGTTGGGTCCCATGCCAATAAAAGGGACCTTTACACCAAGCTTTAATGGGGAGCATAAAGGTAAGTGGATTGTTTCTTTGTTTGGGTTTGTTTTATTAGTGAATGCTAACTTTTCTCCCTTTTCATGTGTAGGTCTGTGTGGAGTTAAATTAGGAGGAGGGTGAGGATGAGTGGGATGTGGACCCCACTTGGTCACATCCACTCATTCCCACTTGCCCCTTTAAACAAGTTTTAAAATATGTTAGTATTGAATCGGTCTCATCCTCTTTAAGTAATCTTACATTTTTATTTTTTATTTTTCATTTATTAATGAGAAATTCAATATTTTTAGAGGGTATCCATTTGAGAATATTCTCTATTGAAATACTTGAGAATGAATTTAATTGTTGTTCCGTACATTTTCTAGAGCTAATGTGGTCTCCCAAAATTTTATGAAATTGTTAATTTATTTTCCCTTATTGATACCAATGACTTTAAATACAAATAATTTTTAATTTTAATATGCTTGATCATGAAATGGGTTATTAACCAACTAAGCAAGGTTTCCTATTTATTATATTACTAATGTTAAAGAGACTTATTGAACTAAAACTTATCTAATGAATCTATCTAACCACATTTGAATTGAAATATGAAATAAATTTACCTAATTGGGTATTAAATTTATGAGGAACTCAAGGATAAGTTATTTTAACTATAATTTAAATACTTCATACCGCAAGATCTTATCACATGAACATTTTGATCACATTATTTCTAAATAATGATTTTTAAGAGGGAAATAAAGAGTATTCAACTTGAGATTTTGTAAGCAATACATTTTGAAATTAAGATATGATTTACAATCCAAATGAAACTTGATCATATAACTTGCTTATTTTCATACAATAATTTTTTTCAATTAATAATATTGGAGTTTTACAACATTTAATCCATTCCTTTCAAATTCATCTTCAACATGAATGGACAATACATAGATGGTATTACAAAGGAGAAATCTCCAACCCTATAACATCAAGAACACCTTCAGTGCTCCAATTCCAAAATGCTCCATCAAAAGGTCAATCCAAAATCTAAAAAAACATAGAAAACTAACCATGGAATGTCTCCCATATTAGGTCTCAAAAGAGACCACCCATCAAGCTAAGAGAAATTATAACTGACTAGGTGACATTCAAAAATCAAACATAACAACATAACTCAACATACAATTCCCATCCAAGGTATGCACAATAGGATTCATCTTGAACCTATGACAAGGGTGAAGGTGGATCTTTCATGTAGGAAAAGCCAATGCCAAAATATACAGAGACATGCCTCTTCCAAGGCTAGAACCTCACATGGATTCCCATCTTTCATACTCATTTTCTATCCAAAAAAAATCAATAGGTAGTGGCATGCAAGGTCACATACACCTTGCATCTCGTACCCCTTCTCATCATGAGAAGGGACTCTGCACTAACATGAAATCCAACTAACCCCTTCCCCTTACATGGTCACTTCGGCCCTATCTAAAGTTGAGTAATGCCAACACTCCCTTCATAGTCTTCCCAACAAAACAAGGAAAAGGACATGAAAAAAAAAGCAAGTAAAAACCCACAATACCCATCCCTCACATGATAACAACACAAAACACAACTTTAAACATGCAAAATATTTACACACACACTTAAGCAATGAACATATCCATGGTAATGGAGAAACCTACCTTTACAAAGGTTATGGCAAGAATGAGTTTTGAGATGAGCTTAATCCTTTCCTCCTTCCAATCACAAAGCTTGACTTTTCTAAAAATAGAGAGTGGGTGAGCACCCTCCAACTCTTCAATGGGACTCTAAATAGCTTATAAACTCACCCACCCAAAAATAGCAATAACTCCAACTTGACTCTAAACCTCCTTTGGTCTCCTCACTTGCCCCTACAATAAAGGCAACCTCTTAGAAAGAGTGTAAACTTGGATAACTTCATGGAGATGATCCATTTTCACAAAAAAGGGAAATTGAAATATTTTAAAGGTCATAAATGTTTCTAGAAAGTTCTAGAAGGGTGGAAAAAGTTCTTAACCCATACCCCTACCACTTGGGCACTTAGATTACATTAGATTTGGCTTTTAGGATCAATTCATGACCTATACAAGTGAATTTAAATATTTGATCTCCAAAATCCTAAGGATGTAACCTTTCCACTAAACCCTAATCAAGCGATATTAATTTAGGTTACTAACTAAATCATTCTTAGGTTAACGGGTTACATTACCAACCCTAATTGACATGTCAGTACACATATGCATATTAGGAGTGTCAAGTGACACCATAAGATTTACTTTTACATAACATTTGACACATCACGAAATATAGAATGATACACATACATTCAGATTATGATACAAATTAAACACTTGACAACAAGGTTCGAACCACTTTATTGGATTGAATCTTGATCTTATAGTTTGCACCTAGTGTTGGTTACTATTTCTCTGATTAATTCATGAATAAATTTCTTGCACACTCAATATGAATATTAGTAGTTGAATAAAATCACACACACACACACACACACACACACACACACACAAACCAATTTTACATAATCAAATTGATCAAAACATTATAACTTTCATTTAAACAAACTTTTTCAATTTTGCACCTAATACATATAATAGATTACATAATTGAAATATCATGTCATATTTGTCAATTCAAATTAAAATATTGAAATAATCATCATAATGCATGCATATACCTGAACATCATAAACATCATCAATACAACATACTAAACTATCTGTATGCATATAGCCTAATCATCAAGGTTTCATAAATAACATCATCATAATCATCTAATTCTATAACATTCTATCACCTAGTTATGCAGATGTATCCTTAGAAAACACACGCAATGTTTATGATTTAAGCCATAATTTTGAGCAACCAAATTATTCGTTCCAATGCAGAAGTATAACCTCTTGTACATGATACCCTAGCAACCTTAACACATCATAATGCATTTTTAATATTTAGAATAACCTACTAAAGGGCACATCTAGTGGGTTGATGAACTTGTCTTCAAATTTCCAATGATTCATAAGAGGGTAAGTATTAAACTATATTATAGTAACAATCATCAAATAATTATACATAAGATAGTCAGAATTATCATAATGTCATTTACATGGTTTAACAATCATTAAGTCATTATACATAAGATAGTTAGAATTATCATAATGTCATTTATGGTTTTCTACAAATAACCATGACAATTTCTCATAATGTCATCTTGTCATGCATATATATTTATTCAAATCTCATATAAATGAATTAACAAAGAAATTCATATTTAAATAAGTACATGCAAAGAGGGGTCTTACAAAAAGAGAAGATCAGGACGTAGTTGAAAATGGTGAACAATGTGAAGAAGAAGTTTCTTTCAACTGATTACCAAGTTAGCTTGTTGAGAAAGATGCAAAATTTGAGACAAAAAGACATGACTGTGATAAAGTGTACTAAGTAATTCTATAGATTGGACATCATATATGGACATTTGGATGATGAGTTTGAGAAATTTGCAAGGTACCTAAATGGGTTGAGATCTAGAATTCAAGATGAGATAAGTTTTGTGAAATTGGAAAGTGTGGAAGAAGCATACCAATAAGCCTTTAAAGATGTGAATCTCTTGAAAAATAAGAATGAAAAAAGATAGAGAGGTAGATGTGGTAGGTTATTGAGAGACAAGGGTAGATCTTATGGAGAAAATGGCATATCTGACAATTCTATGTAAGATAAGAGAAAATCTGAGTAGAAAAGTGATGACAAAGACAAGACCAAATGGAAAAGTGGTAATTCTTACCAAGGAGGTACTAGTTCTTACCACATAAGAGGGAATTCTTATTCTATAGGTATTTTTAGTTGTAATTACTTTAGATGTGGCAAAGAAGGGCATAGATCCTTTGAAGTAGAAATACTCTGGTAGAAATGAAAGTGGTAGAAGAAATGTTGTAATACAAGGTGACCATGTGCACGCTCAAAGTGATCTTGAGGTTGGAGAATATTTGATGGTGAGAAGGACCCTGTGTAGTGAGAAAATTGAGGATGAAGAACCTGTTCATAGGAGATGTATTTTCAAGACCAAATGTAAGATAGATGGGAAAGCATGTAAAGTGATCATTGACAATGGAAATTCAAAAAAATTGGCATCAGAGGAATTGGTTACAAAGTTTCAATTGTAGAGGCTAAAACATCCTAAACCATATCATGTTTCATAGATTAGGGATGAGCATAAGATATTGGTAAGTGAACAATGTGTTTTGAAATTAAATATTTGATATTACGCTAACGAAGCTCTGTGTGATATTATGCTTGTGGATTGTTTTGGTATTATGTTGGGTAGACCATGGCAATATGATAAACTTATTGTGTATGGTGGAATATTTAATCAATATACTATTTGGATAAATGGAGTCATGGATACATTGATTCCTTTGATTGAGTCTTCTAATGAGACCAATTATACTACAGTAAGACTTTGCATAGCTAGTGGAAAGCAATTTAAGAAGGAAATAAAGAAGAACCAAGTCTATTTTTCTATAATTCCTAGAGGGTTGATTTGTGGTAGTAATGACTGAGTAACAAAGTCTTGTGATAACCAATTGATAGATAGATATCAAGTAACAAAAGATAGTACAGATTGAGCGACAGCAGAAAGTGATAGTGTAAGTTGAGTACCAGTAGAAATTGAAAACTTGTTGAATGAGCATAGTATGATTGTTGTAGAGGATATTCCTGATGGTTTACCACCAATAAGAAGTATAAGTCATTTTTTGGATCTGATTCTTGGATATAGTTCGTTGAATAAAGAAGGATATAGGTTGAAACCCATAAAGAATGAAGAACTAAATAGAAAAGTGCAAGAGTTGTTGCAGAAAGGTTTGATCAGAGAAAGTTTGTGTCCATGTGTTGTACATGTTGTATTGGAATCTAGGAAGAATGGAGAATGGATAGTGTATATTAATTCCATATTTATTAACAAGATCATAGTGAAATATGAGTTTCCTATGTCAAGGATGGATGAAATAATGGATTGTTTGAGTGGAGAAAAGTATTTTACCAAGATTGGTTTGAAGAATGGTTCTCACCATATTAGAATCAAATAAGGTGATGAATGGAAGATTGCTTTCAAAATAAAATATTGTTTATATGAATGGTTGGTTATACCTTTTGGTTTGACTTGTTGGTACTCAAAATTGAAGCCCTGATTTTGAGTACCATTGAAAATTAAGCCCTATAAGCCCTTTTGATGCATATTGTACCTGACTACCCATTTGAGGCCTAAGAGGTGTTTAATGTTTCTAACACCTTCCATTCAATAATTCTATTCATTCTATGATGATAAACTAGCATTCTGAGACATTCTACAAAGATCATGTTTTAAAGTAGTTCTACACGAAGATGGGGGGTCCACATTTTTAGTGAATGCAGAGATGTCCATGAGTACAAAAATCAGCACATCTATAGCCACCATTTTTCATGTGAATTAAGACAAGGTACTAATGGTTGTGCAAAGAAGAAAACATCCACACAAAAAAAGAGAAGCATCCTTGGAGCAAATACTAGTCATGCCATCAAGGAAAGATGAAGTTGCGGGTAGAGAAGAATGTGGGTAAAAGGGGTCAAGCGTAGAGCAGAGGCATATCTTTAAAAAATGTTTAATCCCACATTCATGCTGAGGTGAGTAATGTTGTCTTTTAAATACAAAAGCATGCAAATTGTAAGTGTCTTTAAGACACGAGGCTTTGGTAAACCACAGGCATGAAAGAGGGACCAACCATGGTTGACCAGTTGGAGGACACTATGAGAAAATTTTTGACCAAGTGATGACATGTGATGACATGGAAGCTATGGAAGGAGATTGTGACATTTGGATGATCATGCAAAAATCACTACATAGCCAAGGGAAGTTACTCAATTGATATGCATGGCGACATAGTGACCAACCCAAGTGGCAGGTTACGTGGTGATGATCTTGCAATGATGTGGCAATGATCAAGAAATGAGGTGGTAGAAGACATGGACCTAAGATAAAATCAAATGTTTCCATGTGGCATGACCTAAGAGGCTCATCATGAGATGGGATGAGGAAATATTAAGACCTCCGATGTTATGACCATGTCATGTAATTGGGGACCAGATTTGAAAAGATGCATGATGTTATGATTTCATCATAAGATTAGGATGGTCAAAGGATCAAAGATGCAAGCATGGAGTGGTGCAGTGCTACAATTCCATCATAGAATTGTAGGATCAAAGGATCAAGATGCAAAGTAAGGAGGATCTACGATCTTACGACCAATCATAGGATCACAAAGAAAAATTTGAAGTGCCCCAATGCCGCAACTGGCATAAGGTCAGGAATGTCAAAAATGAGGTGTGCAATATCATGATAAGCCCAAGATGTTGTAAGATTGTGGGGCAATTTCTAGGGGTTGTAATATTACGATGGGCCCCTTGTTGTGTGGTTGTGAGGAGAATTCATAGGATCTATGATGCTACGACTAGCATAAGATTAGGAAAATTGAAAAAGAGGAGTGCCATGTGGTAACACATCATGTGGTCAGGAAGCAGATTCCGTAGGGTTGAGATACTACAATGAGTCCCCTTATTGTGATACCATATAAGGTAAGAATATTGATCTCCAATGTTATGACTAAAGTGCCAATCGCATGATCAAAAACCTAAGGATGTGGCCTTACAATCTTATGAAAATGTAAGATCATGAAGGTCATAATTTGAATGTAAGATGCTATGCCAATTGGAATCATATGATTGGATGGATAAAATAAGAAAGGTAAGATTCTACGAGATAAAAAATTGAAATATTTCAAATGTATATTGTTATGTGGGACATGTTGGGTGATATTGGAAAATAGAAAATTGACAAGTTGCAAGGAGAAATGAAATATAAAATCAAAATCAAAATCTCAAGTTTTCAACGGATGATTTTTAAAAGGATTTAAATGATTTAAATGTTTTATATAGTTCAACTATATAAACATTTTTAAAAAATTCAATTTTAATGCTTTGATTCAATCTGGGAGCCAACTTTTCAAATTGGCCTCAAGGGCACCATTTTTATCCAAAATATAGAGTTCAGCATACCATTAAAACTAGGAGGAGATATATTTTTCAAATTTGGGGTCAAATTTTGAGCAAGTCTTCATTGGTTCACTCTAGAAGCAGTTTTGTGTTTTCTAGGGCATTCTTAGTAGAATAGGCAAAATTCATCATGGAGCATCAAAATTAGTTAGGAGGCAAACATTGAAGTTTGTTGAAGCCTAAAATAAATTCTAAAAAAAAAATCATGCTTCTAGAGTTCAATCTTTAACTAATTTTTTTTGTTGCCTTGGGTTCAAATCTGGTATCAAAATTAGTTATATTCTTTCATCAAATATCTAAATCATTTCTTGCTTTTGGAGGCCAAAATGATTGAAGATTTGATATGCAGTTGCAAAGAGAGATTAGAGAGATTCTTTTCACTACTAGGAGAGGGAATTTCAAGTGGGCGCATGTCATCTTTAGATCAGATCCAGGAATTCACTTCCTCCTATATCATTATCTTTATTTCTCATTGTATGAGTTCTATTTTTGGGTGAGAAAATTACTCACTACTGAGACACTATTCTTTGAGCAATTTCTCTTGTATTGAACAACATTAATTTTTTATACAGATAGTTCTAACCTATTAGGTAGTTTGGCATTTCAATTTCATGCATCTCTTGTATTTGTTTCAAAGAAATAAATAAAATTCAGTAGCAAGTTAGTCTTCATTCTAATGTCTTGTCTCTCATTCATGTTGTTTGTGATCTTTTGTGTTTTGTAAGCAAAAAGTATGAAACTCAGTTGCAATCTATTGGTTGTATATGTTGATTTATTTTTCTTATGACTAAAAGGGTTATGTAAATGCTTGATTCATCATCATAGGATTGCAAATCTCATGAAGGGATAGGTTGAGTATGAGATTTAGAAAGATGCAGATGTCTAATTCACAAAGTGGATGGATAGATCAGGAAGTCCTAATGTATGGCATATGTCAGTGAATTTTAAGGATGTGTGTTAGGGATTTGTGTTACTACCTAATAGATAAGGCACTAATCATTTTAATAGGATCATAGGGTTATGTTGTTCATGTCATGTTTTTCTGAACTCAACATCATTAATCAAACATTTTTCCCTTTCATGTTGAAGAACCTAAATGTGATCCCTCACTCAACTTATGAATTTCATTATTTTGCACTTAGCTACTACAGATCTATGTCATTTCATGAGTCATTAGGAGAAATAAGGGTTAAATCTACTTAATAGATTTAGGAATATATTTTTGCACTAGTACCATATCAATTGAATCTGAGGTCCGCCCACCTAGGTTTTGCAGAGCCTGAAGTAGAAGAAGGGTCAAGCCTTATAGTTGGCCTAGAGTCTAAAATGATATGTCAAAGATGGGAGTTAACTACCCCTAGATGTACCATATTCTCATTAGGGTAATTTGAAACCTATAATGTTTAAAAACACCAACATAACTAATGTACCTAGCACTTGCATGAGGTTGATGAATAAAGTTCTCAAGAGATTTTTGGGTAAGTTTTTTATTGTTTACTTGGATGATACTTTGATATTCAGTAAGACTAAGGAAGAGCATCTTGAGCATGATAAGCAAGTCTTGTAGAGATTGAAAGAGGAGAAGTTGTTGATTAATTTGAAGAAGTGTTCCTTTATGCAAGAAGAGATTGTGTATTTGGGTTTTGTGATTTTAGTTGATGGTTTGAGAATGGATCTTGAGAAGGTTATAGTAATTTTGGAATGGCCTACACTTGAGAATGTGGGTGAGGTAAGATCATTTCATGGTTTGGTGTGAGAAGTTGAATGATGCTAAAATAAATTATTTGGTGTATGATCAAGAATTTTATGCTATTGTTCAAGCCTTGAAGAAGTGGAGAAATTATTTGGTTCCTAATTAGTTTATGTTCTATAATGATCATAAAGCTTTACAGTATTTGTGAAGTCAACATAAGTTGAACCAAAGAAATATGAAGTGGGTTGAGTACTTGCAAATTTTCACATTTTTGATAAAACATAAGAGTGGGGTTACTAACCAATTTTTTGATGCACTGAGTAGAAGATGTTCTTTGTTGACCAATATGAAGGTTGATGTTCTTGGTTTTGATAAGATGAAGGAGTTGTATGATATCAACCCTAACTTTTCTAAGGCATGGAGAAAGTGTAGAGCACCAAATCTATCAATTTAGATGAGTAACTATGATGAGTATTTAATTCAAGAAGTTATGTTGTTCAAAGGAATTTAGTTGTGTATACCAAGAAGTTATACGACAGCTAATTTGATTAAAGGAAAATATTGTGGTGGATTGGCTAGTCATTTTGGAATCGGTAAGACATTGAGTTTACTTAAGGATAATTACTATTCACCATAGATGTATAAGGATATTTAGAATTTTGTAAGGAGTTGTGAAATTTTTCAAGTTGCAAAAGGAGTAAGTCAAAATACTGGATTATATACACCTATTTCTATCCTGAGAAACCTTGGAGTGACATCAATCTGGATTTTGTTCTTGGATTACCTAAGATAGAAAGAGGGTGTGATTCCATATTTGTTGTTGTGGATAGATTTTCTAAGATGGTACATTTTATACCATGTAAGAAGACTTTAGATGTTGTTTATGTTGCTAAGATTTTCTTCAAAGAGATTGTTAGATTGCATGGATTACCAAAAAGTATTGTTTTTGACAAAAATAGTAAGTTTTTTGGTTACTTTTGGAGGACTTTGTGGAAGAATATGGATATTGAGTTGAATTTTCCATCCATGGAGAGATGGACAAACAAAGGTTTTCAATAGAATCTTGTATAATTTTTTGATAGGTTTAGTTGGAGATAAGTTGAATAATTGGGATATGGTATTGGCACAATTTGAGTTTTCATATAATGATTTTGTGAATAGGAGTACATGAAAAACACATTCTAATATTTTTATTGGAATGCAACCTAGAGGACTATCATATTTGAGGGATGTTGTTGGTGAAGAGAAGAGAAGTGTTGAAGGGGAAGAATTCACTGGTTTATGAATTCCTTGCATGAGGAAGTGAAGTTGAGCTTGGAAGAAAGTAATTAGAAATATATGAAGAATGTTGATAAATCTAGGAGACATCATATTTTTGAAGTTGGTGATGAGGTGATGGCTCATTTGAAGAGAGGTAGATTTCTTGTTGGAACATATAGTAAGCTGAAAATGAAGAAGTTTAGACCTTGTAGAGTTTTGAGGAAGTTTGATAGTGGTAATTCTTATGAAGTTGAGTTGTCTGATGTTCCTAGAGGAGCGAATTCAAAGTTAGATTATAGATTTTTTAAGTCATAGTTGGTATTTGGCTGTGACCTATAAGGCCTTGCAACTGAGCATGTACGCTAATAACTTGATGAATCAATAAAGTGTTTAGTTTTCTCTCTCTCTCCTTGGTGTTGTTCTTTGTGTGTTTTCTTTTGTTGTGTTTACTCATCAAGTTGATTGGATAGTTAGGTGTGCCTCTAGCCCTAGCTATTCCTTCCCCTTCTTACATCATGCGAGTGACTCTTGGTTGTGTGAAAGTCCTCTTTCCCACTATCGAGATTCCTAAAATTACAATTACTCCCTACTTTGAATGATTGTTAGACTCCAAGAAGAAGGTTTCTATCCTATTAACATTTAGCAAGCTAATGGAAATAAAGATTCATAAAATTTAATATGGCTAAATAAAGATTCATAAAATTTAATATGGCTTGAGAGGCTATTAAAATCATGTTTAAAATACAATGAGTAATGAAGTGTGTAATTATGAAAAGAAATTAAATTTTTTTTATGTGAGTAATAAAGATTAACCAGTTACTAATCCAACTAGGTTCCACCTCTTCATGGATTAAAGCTTCTCAAAATGTTGGTTTTCATTTTAAATGGAGATTTGAATTAGTTTGTATGAAATGCTTTGATTTATGAAACTTGAGTCCCTCTTAGCAGGAGAATTTTATTAACAAGTTCTTTTAACATTAAAATTATAACAACCATCATGTTTTATATGGAAAATAGGCATCTCTCTCTCTCTCTCTCTCTCTCTCTCTCTCTCTCTCTCTCTCTCTCTCTCTCTCTCTACACACACACACACACACACACACAAGACAAAAAAATTAATAATATTAAAAAATATAAAATATAAAATAATAACTAATATAATTTTTTTATAGTAATATTTATTTTTTAAGCAATAGCTTTGAATTGTAATATTATTGTTATAGCATTAATATAATAATAATAAATTGCTACAAATTAAAAAATTAGATAATATGTTCATCTGTATTATTATTTTAATAAAAATATTATTAAAATAATAGTGTGGACTAATTAAACTAAATTATTACTCATTTGAGATTAGTAAATTGTAGTATTATTAAAAGTTTTAAGTTTTGATAATATTATTTTTAATTTTATATTCCAACCTTTTTAGTTAATACTATTGAAATTTAAAAATATTAAATTAATATAATTTAAAACAAGTTTTTAAAAACTCTTCAATTAAAAACATTTTGTTTTGTGAAAGGAAAAAATAAAGAAAAAAATCACATTCAAGTAAACTTCATAAATATCAACATTTCAAAGAATAATTAACTAATAGTAATAATAAATTCATAGACATAGAAAAAGTATTAAATTTGGATCTATTAATAAAAAATTATTTTAAAAAATCAATACTAATATTAAAATATTTTTAAATAATTGTAAAAATTAATTTTAAATAAACTAGTATAATTTTTTATTGTAATATTATTTTTCAACCATAACTTTCAATTGTAATATTATATTAATATAATAATAATAACAATAATAGACTTATAGTACTATAAATTAAAAATATATAATTTATTAAGGTGTATGATCATTTTAATTTAAAAAATATTAATATAATAACACTAATATAGTTTAATAAAATAATAGCACTCAAATTATTGTGATTGACTAATTAAAAAATATATTGCTCATTTTATATGTGTGATGTGACCAAGAGTGTTTATGCATTTGATTGTTGTAGATATAAGTTATCCACAATCCATAAGAAGTCTTTGTTGTATTACTTCTGGGCAGATTGTGTGATAATTTTTGTATTTGATTGTGTGATAATTTTTGCAATCGATGCAAAAATTATCACACAATCTGCCCAGAAGTAATACAACAAACATTTGATTGTGTTATAAAAAAAATTACATCATCATTTTAGATCAAACTACATGTTATGACATTAGGATGAGAGAGTTTAAGAATGGAGAAAGATATGGTATGCACCACCATTGGCTAAAGCATTAAGGGTAGGAGTATTTACCAGAAAGATAGAATGATTGAAGGCCCTTATGTCCAGGAAGGGACTAAGGCATCACTTTGAGTTTCATAGCTAGTATTCCAAGCAAAAGCAAATACAACTAGGGTACTACATGAACATGACCCAAGTAAGGTAAATAAAGATCTTATAAGGAGCTTAAAGTGGTTAGGCAAAGATACTAATCCTCTTTTACGCTAAATGAGTATATAGTTTTATTGTTCCTAGTGACCACTCCAATTTTTATGTTTATTATGACATGATAGGAACATATTCCCTTATTGTTGGTCCACTCTAGACATTTACCATGCACAGCATCTGACCCCTTATAAATAGTAGGGCCCACTATGCATGTAGAGGTACCATAAGCAGACATAGGTGTTGCTCAACCCCTAGATAATAGGCTAATTTATTAGACATATTTCCTAACACCCAAGCAGCTCAACCAAACTATAGGGATCTTTATCTACTTGATTAAGAATGTGATTCTCAAAACATATTGACCTAGCATAGGTGGAGTGAGTAGACTAGCCCAATGTATGTGGAGCAAGTAACATGTATATTGAGCTCTTATATAGGGCTAAGCATGTATAGCTCTATCTCTGTCTCGATAAATTATAAAATAGCTTTAATAATTAGCAATTGTATCTTAATGTGAAATGGGTATTCTGAAGAGGTGTAGGAGGTCAATTAAGGAAAATATTGTTATAACATTTTTGTATACATTTGTAAAGTATATGCGGGTCAAGTGACTTAATAAATTTCCCTCTCTCTCTCTCTCTCTCTCTCTCTCTCTCTCTCTCTCTATATATATATATATATATATATATATATAGATAGATAGATAGATAGATAGATAGATAGATAGATAGATAGATAGATAGATAGATAGATAGATAGATAGATAGATAGATAAATCTAGATATAGATCTAGATCTAGATCTAGATATAGATATAGATATAGATATAGATATAGATATATAGATAGATAGATAGATAGATAGGTAGATAGATAGATATAGATATAGATATACACGCACATAGTGTGATCTCTCTCTCATTTTCTCTTCTTCCTACATCTCTTCTCTATATTTTTATCTCTATTTCTCTCTCTATGCACCTATCCTCTATTTAATCTCTTTCTTTTTTGCCAACTCTACATACATGTCTTGTAAATATAAAATGTTTTATCAAAATAACTTACTAGCTTTTTTTTCTCTTGATCATTTTTTTTAAGGTACATCTATAAAATTCCCTATAGTTGTATATAGTCGCAAGAAGTGGAATCATACACCAACGAATCAGAGACTTTAGTCTTCAATCATGCTATCTAGTGTTAAGGGTAAAATAAGAAAGTACATTTATCACAAATATTCATTGAATATAAAATTTCCTTCTTGCCACTACAACACAAAGAAAAATACATTGGTGGGAAAATTAAACAACAAAAAAGACTGATGAAAATGAAGGAATGGTCATGACCAAATGGGTACCTCTCTCTCTCTCTCTCTCTCTCTCTCTCTCTCTCTCTCTCTCTCTCTCTCTCTCTCTCTCACACACACACACACACACACACACACTCACTCACTCACTCTTGCACAATCTATTTTCTCCTTCCTATTATTTAAATATTATTTGTAAAAATATATTACATTTATTATGTTAAACTATGGAAGAATCATGTATATTGTGTATTAAAGAATTAAAATTTGGCAAATGTTACATCTATTTTGCTAAGTAGAAGATACCCTTGCAAATAAGACTTGGTAAATATCTCTACTAGTCCCAACAAGAGTGAAAACCTTTTATGGTTGGGCTAAATTTGATTGTTATACAATCAGATTAACATTTTTTTATTGTAAATTATAATTGACAAATTTAGAAGATGGTAGTGTACATCTACATATCATTAGATTCCTCGTGTCTTTACTATGGAGCATCATGGAAGCTACATACATATACCAAAGGAATAATCATCACAATATTTTTGCATGAGAAAGTTAAAATTGAATCATTTTCTTATAGCACTTACTAAAAATTTTCACTGCATAAAATCTAAAATTTTATAATGTAACATGTAACCTAGAATCCTTATGTTTGGCCTTATATTTTCTCTCAACACTAAGAATAATATGTTTAGTCATGTGAACCTTGACACATGCATTGATGCAGGAGCATCCTAAGCTTGCTTTCAATCTTGCTAGTTGGAGGATTTTTTCTTGGAGTTATGAACTTGGTCAAAGAAGGAAGTGTAACTTGGTCATTGAAGGGAGCTTAGAAAGTATTGGGAGCTCAGCATACACAATGGAGCTAAGGAATACACTGGGAGCTTGGTATACATTGTTGTGCTTGGCATGCACTGGGAGCTCAAAAATGCTTGGGAGTTTGCTAATGCTTGGCTTGGTCTTTTTGACACTTGGTTTGGTCTTAGTCCCTGTAGGCATCGAGTTGTCTATGAGCTGACTTTTGGCATTTAATTTGTCTATGGGTATTTAATTTGTGTTGTACCTAACTTTTGGCTTAACGTATATTTAATGTAAAGGATTTAATTTAATTTATAATGAACTAGGACGACTTGTGGCTTAGTTGGGTATAAGTAAGGGGATTTTGTGGAGTCTTTTAGGTATTATCATCCATCTTGGAGAAGAGGATGAAGGGTAGATGCAAACTTTGAAGAGCTAGTAGTAGTGGCTTGAGAACCAGAGGATTGCTCAGTGGACCTAAGGGTATAAGTGTAGATTCTTCTTGGTGTTCTTATCTAGTTGTGGATCTAAACTAGCTAGGATTTGAGATTGTAAGTTGGATCTTGTGGGATCTTGCAAAACTGATATTGTAATTGTTGTTTGTATTTGGCCCTAATCCAGATGGCCTTATAGTTGGGCATATTGCATGTAATCAATTATTTTATGAATAAAGAATTGTAATTTGGTATCAAATCTTGCATTGTGTTACATTGTTGTTGTATTTCCATTGTGTGGTTATTTTTTGGGGGCTAGGACATCTCCATTGGGTATCCTCATGCCTTGCACTACGTCATGCATTACCTTGCAGTGTGTATTCCACTTAAAATAGATGGTCATTAGATGAAAATATTGTGATTGTCTATCATATTTTGTTATTCTTTGGATATCATATATATTCTGAAGTGTGATTCCCAAAACTTTCACCCTTCAATGGATAAAAAGGACATGAGATGTCTACACACACATCAAAAAGCTTTATGAAGAAAAAAAAAATGAATTTAATATGCTTATGACTAGATAATTTGTATGAATTTAATAATCTTATGACAAAATTTGTTCAAATTCAATAGTTAAATTAAATTGTGATATTGCTATCAAACAATTTGTAGCTTTTGAATCAAACACATTGACCCATTATCATTTTTATTGTAATTATCAAATGTGTCTAAAGCTATTTGAACATGTAATGTTGGATGGTGAAACATAATGCCCAAACAAAGAAAAAATCATGTATACTTTCAATTTTTTGTTTGGCCAAAATAGTAATAAAAATATAATTTTTTAATTAAATTATTAGTCTATTAATATCAAAATCAATTTTTAGTTAAAAGATAAGTATATTAATAGTACATTGACTAAATTTATATTATTTAATATATTTTATTAATGAGTAAACATAATTCATTTTTTATAAAATAACATAGATGAAATTATAATTTACTAGAAGATTGTTGTTTTATAATTCTCTTTCTAAAAATTCTTTTATAATTAAAAAAAAAATTAAATTGATATTAAATTGAATTAAAAATGTATATTATTAGTTCATGCCAAGGCATGAAACTATTAGAATCATTTAATCTAATTCTACAATTAAATCAACCAATTGTATTAAAGAACTAAAGAAACTTCTATAGCTCATATTTATTTTTTTATTTTTCATGAATATATAAATCTAATTATTGGTCAATCCTATTTTTTGTAGTGAGAAAATTCAATTTGGTCTCACAAAAAATTCATTTTTTTACACAAAGTACTATACAATTGTGACAAGAAATAAATTTGATGAGACAATGGTGATTAATAACCTCTCAATTAATAAAGGTAGATTTATTAGATCTAATTGTGGATGTGAAATGATTATGAATCAATTGTTTTTGTTTTTATTAAAGAAGGATTTTTTATGACTTCTTGATTTTTATTTTTATCAATATTAAATATCTTATGTTTTTCTCTTTTTAGGTACCGGGGCAAAGAATTAATTCTCTGAAATCAAAGATCTTTTTATTTAACACTAATAGAGCTATCTCAATTAAGATAGTATGGATTTTAGGCTTCTTTAAGGATATCTTGCCATCTACTTATCTTGGCATCCTTTTCTTCATGGGTTCTAATAAAACAAGTTATTAGGAAGGTGTTCTCCAAAGAATTAAGAGCAAAGTGGTGTCTTGGAAAGTTAGATGGCTTTCACTTTTAGGCAGAATTTTACTTATAAAATCAGTCCTTTCTACAATCCCAAACTATTATTTGGCAATTCTACAGGCCCTCTCATCAATCTTAGTTCAAATTCAGAAATTAATTACAGTTTTCCTTTGGGTGGAAAATATGACAAATGAAAAGAAAATTTCTTTGATTTCGCTTCAAGATATGGCCTTTACCCCTGCAACTAGAGGTGTTGGTGTGCTTGACTTGACATTGAGGAACAAAGCTTTTGGGGGTAAGATGGTATGGTAGATGTACTCTAAGCCTCATTCTCCATGGTGTCAAATAATGCAATATAAATATCTAGATAATTCTAACCCACATAGAATTTTTTCCATTTTAAATTCCCCCAAGGGATTCATTATATGGGATTTTATGATTGCTTCTAGAGACCTTTTCCTTAGGTTTATTTCTTGGGAATTAAATTGTGGGGATAAGATCAACTTTTGGAGAGACTCTTGGAATGGTCAACCCCTACTAATCACACTTCCAAATGTTCACAAGATATTGGTTGCCTTAGAATTAGCTTGGGGAAGTCTTGTTATTCATTTCATAGATGCAATCTACCTCCATTCAAGGAGAGTTATTTGGAAAGATCCAGATCAAAAAAATTTAGATACAAAAAACAAACATCTCTTTTGTAAGATTTTGGCAGATAGAATAGCATTCATTTCCAAATTTGAGGATCGATTCATTTGGCTTCCAGCTGCAAAGGCTAAATACTCAATTAAAAAGGGTTATAAACTTCTTCAAAATATAGCCTCAAAGAAAACTTCTTCGAGAGCATATATGTTCTGTTGGAAAAATGTAGTGTTGCCAAAGGTGGGGTATTGCATGGTTAGCTATTAAGAATAGAATCTTAACAAGTGATCATTTGGAAAGGTTGAAAGTTGCTCCCCCTTTTAAATGTGTTCTCTATCAACATGAATATGAATTAGTGGATCATCTATTTGTAGGTTGTCAGTTTACATATCAGTGCTGGATGGTTGTTCTCAAAAAATTGAATTACTCCACATAATAAAATTTGAGATATTTTTCAAACATTACCTATCGTCTTTCCTGATGCATTCTTTGGGGAAATTTAGAAATGCATTCCTGCATTAGTAATTTGGGTGGTTTCATGGGAAAGAAGTAAGAGGATCTTCAAAAAAGATTTCTCATCTTAGTAAAAGTCCTAGAGGGCATTGAACAATCAATTTCAAAGACTACTAATGCCAGTGTCAGTAATTGAAAAATCAATCCATCAATTACTACATGGGATGGACAAATCATTCATGAATGGAAATTAATATCTATTCCATTAGGGGTTGGAGTTAAAAGAAATCAAAATAAAATTGATAGACCCACAGTCCATTGGTAGCCTCCACAACCATGATTTTTTAAGCTCAATTTTGATGGGGCTTCCAGAGGAAACCCAAGTAAGTCTGGTATTGGCACTTGTATTAGATATTGCAAGGCCTTTTTCCTCACAATTTCAATGGCTTCCCTTCCTTTTGGGACTAACAATTTAGTAGAGGCTAAAGCTTTATTTTCAGGTTTACTTCTTGCCAAGAAAGGGGATTTTTAATAGGTCCAGATTGAAGGTGATTCTTTAGTTATAATCAATGCACATATTAAGAGGAAAAATTCATCATGGAAACTTCATTATATCCTACAAAAAATCTAGAATTGGCTTGACCAAATTAATGAAGTGACAATTTCACATACATATAGAGAAGGAAATAAAGTTTTGGTTTGCCTATCTAACCTTGGTTGTGATGGGATCACAATTTTTACATTACAGCATTTTGCATTCATTGAGCATTACAAATATTTGGAAAAAATGATTTGTAATGAGATAGTGGATTGTCAGGAGTAATTGGTATTTTTTACTCATATATGTATTGATGATATTGTGGTGAATACTTAATCTTTGCCAAGCTCCAGTACTCTTGCCAAGCTTTAGCACTTGCCAAGCTTTAATACATGCCAAGCTCTAGTTCTTGACTAGCAAGATAGGGTGATGCTCTTGCCAAGTTACTCAAACATAGTGTTTGCAGAGTGGAACTCAGGCCTAGTGTTGATCGAGTTGTTTGGCCATAGTGTTTTGCCAAGTGACTCAAGCCAGTGTTGACTAAGTGTTTTCCTGGCACCAAGTGGTGGTGTGTTGACCGATCAAGGCAATGATGACTAAGTGGGTAGTGTTGACCAAGTGACTAGTTGTCACTGATTTGTACTTAGCTTGGCAACTTAAGTATGTGCTACAAAAAAATTGGGACATTATCGATCAACTTCATGTGGTTGCATTTTCACACACATACAAAGAAGGGAACAGAGTCGCAGATTATCTTTTCAACTTAGGATGCAATGGGTTTACAAATTTCACAATGCAACCTTTAGTTCTCATTGAGAAATGCAAAGATTTAAAAATTCTAATTAATAATGAATTAGTGGATCATCAAAATCAAGTATTGATTATTGTCCCTTTCTCAAATCATTCTAGCATGTACTTGGTGATGTTAAGGTAATTCTTGCAATTTTCTTTTTCACTGCCCAATGTCATGTAAGCTATCATCACCCAAGTACAATTTGATTTCACACTGGCTACATGGTTTTATTACACATGGAAAAATCAATATGGAGATCAACTTCGCAATATATTCACATGGTTTTTTATCCTTCATATGTTTGGCATGTATTCACAACAAGTGAATAATTATTATCTTGTACAGGTATACGAAGATATTTGCTATTATTTTTATAAATGGTGAAAGTGGTTTATTTAGCTTCATATATCAATGGAGTTGAGTGATCTTTGACATACCCTGCTCGAAAATGTCTTTTCCTTTAGAGTTATGTGCCAAATGCAAATCCTATAATCAATTTCATTGGTTTATGTTGCCCAAAAATTACCATATATGGATTAACCCCAATGTCAATGAAGCTATTCTACCCCTGCATATTGATGATAGGGCCATGGAAATGATGTTCTTCATCAAGTCTCCTTCAATTCATCAGGTCTTCGACAGGTAATTGGTGAAGCAATTCTATGCCCTTCTATGAAACATTTCCTATACCCATCAAATGTTGTGTCCATCTTTCTTTCAAATGCCATGTACTTGTTACAGTCAGTTTAGTTGCTGGAGATTTTGGTGGAAAAAGTGCTTCTTCCTCAATTTTGGAATAAAAATAAACTTGCAAATGCCATGCAATAGTATGATCCTTGATCTAGGCATGCATTAGTGGTTGGTCTCTTCCAAAGATCTCAATTATTAAGGTGACATAAATACATGGTCATGCTCGATGCTCTTCAAAAAGCCTTTAAAAAATAGAATCCATGCATTATGAAATCTGCTCTCCAAAGTACTACAAGGGCTTTGGGTCACCAATTGGAAGATAGAGTTAGTCCCACTAGTTTTACTATATTGGATTTGTTGAGCCTATCCAACTTTGATTATCAGATTCATGAAGGGCCTTCTTCAAGTGTATTCCCAGATCTAGGTCCTAATTTGTAAGATGACATAGTGATTACTAATCGAGTGCATTGGCTTGGTACACTAACCAAGACTACATCTCATGAACAACGACATGTTCAAAAGGAGGCATGCATAACTATGGAGGAGCCTCCTATCACAAATACTATAGATGATGATGTTGTTGGTTCGGGCTCAGGTTGGGAGATTGCTCCATTGCCAAGTTTGGATTTTGAGTGGGGACACTCTCTTCAAATTATTTTAGCCTCAACTTCTACTGATGGTGTTTCATGTGAGGATATGGAGGAATTGAAATTTTAAGGTTTTAAGGTATTCCATTTTGGGGGATTTTTTGACAAATGGCATGTATTTAATCATTTTGTATTTTTTGGTCGAGTTTGGGACCTTCATGCCCATTTGGTTGAATGTTTTTGAAATTGTAATAACTCAAAAAAGTTTGAATTATGATGGGAATATCCCCTCATTTTTTAATTTTTATTATGTTCATCGATATAATATGTTGTAAATATCGATGTTTAATACTTGTACATATCGCTATGATGCTAGTTTTTCTTTCTAGTTCTTTCCTAGTTGAGCACTTGAACTAGTTTTGTTAATAATAATTTATTTACTGGCTCATCCACTTTTGCCATATATATATATATATATATATATATATATATATATATATATATATAATGTTTTTTTTTCCAAAAAAGCACAATCAAAGTAGTTTTTGCAGTTCTTTCAAACAAACCAACCCAATGAGCTAGAACTATAAATGGTAACTAATACAAGGGACATGCAACTAAATGCATATCCATGAAAATAATAAAATGATGTTTTCCATGGAGAAATTACTGATGGAAAGAAAAAATGCATGTCTATAAATAAAAAGTAAAGAAATTATTTTCAAGTACTTTTATGGAATCAACAGTATCAATGATGGAAAATTTGTTGTGGATCTTGATGCAAGTGAAAAAAAAAGTATCAAAAAAGTTACACAATATCTTACTAAAATACACAAGTTAAACCATCCTTTTTGACTTGTGTGTAATCGAAAGATAACATTTATATTTTAGAATAAACTATAATAATGATCCATAATCTGCCTAGTAGCATAGCAAAACTTTCATTAGGCCTTTGTTGAATTATTACAGCTTTGATAAAAAAAACTCTTGTTTCTAACTAAATAATTAAATCTACCATAACTTGAAATATATCTACTGGAGAATAAATTGTAGCATTGCTTCTGAAGAATGGTATTAGTATTATACATATTTTGAAAATGAAATTTACAGTTAGAACAAAAACATTGTAAATTGAATGTCAAGTTGAATTGCATGGCCAATTGAATGACTCCTTATTTTGCCATTAGATCACTAGATCATTGTGAAATACATTTGACATTTTCCATTTTTGTAGTATCCCCATTAAAGAAAGGAAAATGTTAAAAGACCTTACAACAAGTTTATAAGATTAGGTAGACCACTAAAACAATGTACATGTGGCAAGGGAAAATTCTGCAAGCAGAATGATAGAAATGATATCATTATAAAATAAAACTATTTTCTATAATGTTTTGTAGAAGATAATAAGTAGTTACATGTAGACTGGTATAACTGAAAAATAAGATCTTACCTTTAAAGTTGAGAACTGCCTCCCTGGTTGGATGCCTCTACAAAGGTACAAATCTCAGTCCTTCTTTAGATGAACATCCAAACATTTTGCTAAGTAATTTCTTGATCACCACATTCCCTTGTAGCAAGATTGACATTGATAAGAAAGAAATAGAAAATTTGGATGTAAAAGGGAGAAGAAATCAATGCAAAGGGTAGCTAGTAAGAGTAAGACATATGAGTTAGAAAAATTGAATTTGGTTAGGCACTTACTTTTGGAACTTCTTGATTAAATTTAATTTCAATCTTTGCATTATAATCAATGTGAAAAGAAAGGGAGGATGAATTTGTGCCCACATGCCTTGCAAATTAGCATCATAATTATTCAACAATTCTACCTATGAATGTGTTGTACAGTAGCTTGAATATAATTAGAAACATTGCATAAATTAAGCACATTTGTTGTTCAAAGCATTAATAGTACATATGTTAACGGTGACATTGATGTTATATGTTTTTGACAGAACTAAGCAATCAACACAATAAACTTGAAAACTAATAATTAATTATAGGATTTGGAAGAATATGTAAGCAAATAAATTGAAATGTTTTTCATAGGCTTCATACGTAAGATATTCAAAATAGCATATAGATTGTATATTTGTGCAAAAGAGCATTACTAATCTATGTATAATGATGATGAAAAATTGTGCATGGGCATCATATGTAAGATTTTCAAAATTGCATATAGATAGTTTATTTGTTCAAAAGAGCATTAATAGTATTTATAATATATGTAGTCATGAAGATGAATGAGTTAGCATAGAATAATTGTTCGTAGCTTATTGAACCTATTTTTTAGTGACATATGTAATTTTTGCATGGTATTTGGGACCCAAAAATTTTAGAGGTAATTTGTAGAAAGCAATCAACTAGTGTGCATCCTTGTTGTTCTGGTTGCATTCACTGTGATGGTTTGCACAGCAACATAGTTGAAGCAAGAGCATTAATAGCATATCAAAAGATGGTGTGAAATTTTGTGAGGTAAAAGAGTACTAGTATATGTACATTCGATAAGATTGTGGTAGTTAATTTTCAAGTGGTATGAGACATGTTATCATGGTGTTTTTATTGATAATGAACTTGCCTCTGATTGTGAAATCTTGTAGCATAAATATGACTGGCAATTTGTTGTTGATGTAGTCTTAATAAGTCATGTTTCTAAAAGAAGGCCAAATTTATTTAGCAATATTCTTTTCTACAAAACATTGGATTGTTTGATTGTTATATTTTGTTATCATTGGTTTGATATGTAGTGAGTTTATATAGTCAAATTATTTGTTGCATTTGATACAATGGGCTTTCTTTCCATCCAATGTTTCATAGTTGTCAAATTTGTAAGGGCTCCTTTGGCAGTGGGAATACAAGTGGAAAAGGCATATGTAAATTCTTAAAATTTTGAATTCTCCATTTGGATGCACCAAATCTGAATTGGAATAGAAATATATATTCCAATTTTGGCCAAAAAATGAGCATTTTTAATTCCACCTAAATAGGTGGAATTGGAATACGTATTCCTATTCTAGTTTTATTTATTTTAGAAAATATAAATTTTGGGGTATGTGAATTCCCCATCAAATTTTGGCTGAATCAAACAAGAATAGGTATATGTACCCCCATTTTCTATTCCACAATAAGTATTTTTATTCCCATATTTATATTCCTGCAGCCAAATGGACCTTAATTACATTTGGCAAAAAATGCACATAATGGGTTTGAATATGCATTTGTGGGACTAAAGAATCCAACAACCTGTATTAAGCAAATGAATGTTAGTGGAATACAAGAATAAAGCTAATGAAATAAAGAGTAAATGATATTATTTAAAATTACTTCAATTGTTGTGTGTAACAATGAATGGAGTCCCTGTAGTGTCTTTTTTCATTGAGTCTACAAATTTATGTTGACAAACTTGTGTGAAGAGCATGTTTGTGGTCTTTCTTTTTAGCAATGTTTCGAAAGAGCAATATTGGAGTCTCATTTTTTTGTAGTTGTTCCTCCATTTGGGAATAAAGGTGGGGTAATTTGGAATGCATGTAGATTTGTTTATTGAAGAATATTGTAGGAGTAATGAGTAAAATTTGAAAGTAGAATGGTAAATGAGGATTATAAAAGAGTTTAAGAGTATACCAGTGCTTTGTCCATGTCCGTATGGCCATCCTTGATCTCAAGTATGTGTTGATTCCTTTCTTTTTTGCTACTACAACAATTATAGCTATTGATTCATTTGGGTAATCACTTGTACTCATTAGAAAATGTGCTATTGTTGTGCCTAGAATGAACTTGTATTCAATTCGGAGTGGACTGATTATTTCCACTATGTTGGATTCTTTCAACATTAAAATACAATTAGCATTTTCATGATCATATTCTCTTTTTGGAGATACTTGGAAGCCTATTATTATTTCACTTCCTAGAATGATTTTTCCTTGAAGTTATGCAAGAGATTGCTACCAACAATAAGCATTATGGACATCTCTCCTTTAGAATCTATTAAGTTAGCATGCAAGACTTCACATGAGCATGTTCCTTTGTCAAGCACCACTTTGTAGACAACCAACATGTTTCCCATAAAATTTGTGCCCACCTTTCTGGTATTCAAATCTTCTATAGTTATGGATGTTGAAAATATTCAAGATTATGCTAAGTTATTGAGAGGGGAGGGGTGAATTAGTAACTATTAAAACTTAAACAATTAATCCAATAAACCAATTAGCATTTAATTTATCACATTTGATCTAATTGCATGCATGAGAAACTAAAAACATGAAAGCATCCACAACACTTGAACACAAAGATTTGGTGACCCAGAAACTTTCCAAAGAGAAAGTAAAACTGGGGTAGGGATGATAGCCATAAACTTTAGTACTACAGCATAAAGTTGGCCTATTAAGGCTTACATTGATCACTTATAAGGATCAGCCCTATTAGGAGAAAATAGGACTGCTAGGTCCACCTTGTGAGAGGATTTATAAACATACAATGAAGTATACACTTGGTAAAGAGATTTAGAAAAGACTATTAGCTCTACCTTGTTAGAGGATTTTGACTAGTTCACTTATTAGGATGAAGTAGTAGATCTCTGATTTGCAACTGAGTTTGCTGATAGAGATTCCTTAGTGTATTGATCAGATTCTATGATAGTTTTGTCACTACTGCTCCTTGTACTAATATGGCCTTTACAATTCTTTATCTATTGCATTCACAATAAATATGCTTTCACATTCATATTCTTGCACTTTATTTCTCTTTCTTACATTTTCATTACATTGGATATGATACAATACATCACATATATATACCAATCCAATTTATAGAATTAAAAAGTCAGCCCACATGAAGATACTCGAGTTCTGAAGACTGACTAAGTGAGGTTCTGATACTTGGCATCCACTATCACTACTTGGCATCGTCATGCTCTTGGTAGATGTAGAAGCTCAATCCATATTGATCACTTTCAAGTAGTCTTGAACTCAGTTTGCACTAGTGACTCGGTAGATATTGTACAACTTGGAAAATACTAAATCACTTGGTTACCATGAAGTAACTTGGTTAACATCGGCTTCACATCATCTAAACTATTAACTCGATAGATATTGCAATACTTGGTAAACATAGGCTTTGCATCACATGAACTACAAACTCAGTAATAACTGATAAACTTGGTATACACTGAAATACTTAGTTTGAATTGCTAAACTTCACATTAACTAAATCTATTTGGTAACCACTGAGATTAGTCCAAAAGACTCAGTATCAACTGTAGAAGCTTGTTGGCTACTAAATTACATCGCAAACACTATAAACTATTCAATGAGCTTGGTAGTTGTACAAAATTTGAATAAGTGTGTGTCACTAATAACAAACTTTATTGATATGTCAATAATGGAGGTTTCGGTATTCAGCTTTTGCCTAATATAAATGGAAAAAAATTGTGTTGAGATTAGTGATCTATAAGATTGATGAACTATAAGAGCAAATTGATTCGTTACCTTTTAGGTTGTTCTGGTTGTTTTATATCTTCCAGCTCCTCTTGTTTGGCTCTATTAAACATGGTAAGAGATCATATTTAGTTGTTTGATATATACATGGTTATGTAAAGGATGAGAGAAGATTTTTTTGTCATCTTTGAGGCTCATTTTTTCCTTCTTTATTTGCACCATCTGCTGCATCTATTGTATTCATTTTGATTGTTGTAAACAAAAAAGTGACTAAATGTATCTACAATAAGAGCACAAGGTTGTTTGGAATCATTATAGACATTGTTGCAATGAAATATCATATTATACAATGAATATTTGTTGTAGTTGCAAGGTTGTCTATCCAATATGCTTCAAATTTAGATGTAGAACATATAGTTTTTGAATTTGTCCATACATGGTCAATTAGTGGTATGTTGATAGCATAATTTTTGTTTAGGAAAAAATGTATTTTGTATTGTTGTATGTGTTTTATGAGTCTCTTATTCATTATGTTTTATTTACACATGTCCAAGTTGAAGTTGTGTAGTGCCTCTCCCATTTGATTTCTATAAGTCATCCTTGTTGACCTCTCCTTGAGATGGGATCGTGATTGGGACCATAAGTGGTCTACACCCTTGAGGTGATTGGATTTATCTTACTATATCAGTTGCTTTGTTTATGCTTATGGATGATTTATGAGATTATGATGTGATCTATGGTTCATCGAGGTTTGTGTCAGTGGTTACTATTATCGATGTGGTATCATGATGTTATTCTGTGATTATCCAAAGATGTATGCAAAGATTGCACTGTGTATTATTACCATGCTATACTAGACTAGGCTCCTATAGTAGTGGTTATTCATGCTTATGACTATGTTTGCTTATGTGTTTTAAGTGCCTTTTTATGTTTTTTATACAACCATTATTAAATTTTTAAATAATTAGAAATGGATTGTCCATGTTGGATTCATTGGTTATGTGCTATGGATATTTACCTTGTTATGTTTTGATGTGAGAGATATTTGTTACTTATGTTATGTTTTACATTTGAGATGACCTGAGGGTTAGGTGTTATACTTTGATTTTAGTATCATAGATGTTAGACTATTATGTTGTTCAATTGATCATATTGCATGATGATGCCATTTTGAGATGACAATGTGCTTTGTGATGATATCTAGGTATCCGATATTTGGACATATCTCTAATTATGTTATGTGAAGGATTTAATGATATGGTTATTTACTTTATTCTTGTTTCATTATGTTATTTGCAAACATGAGTGATGTAAATGGACTATTTTGGTGTAATTGAATAAATGGTTAAATTAGTTATTTAATACATTTATTTCTTAGGTTATGTTATTAATGCAATTACATTTGATCATGTTGTTTACTGTACAAGATTTATATCACTGGCATTGGCATATGCAATTAGTGATTTAGCTATTTATATTCTACCAATGTCATCCCTATATGGTCAACATATCCTTATTTTAATTGTTTAATTAATAATTTTGGTGATTATTAAATCCAAACTCATTTTCATTAAATGATTAGACTAGTGAGTGTGTCTATACATTTAGAATTTTTCATTGTCGCAAAAGTTGTTTAGGAAATTTCTATGATTTTGGGGTTTTGGGCCTTATTTTTATTATTTTTAATTTTTGGCAGCTTTTCCATAAATGAATTCTTATTCCTATGAATACTCTATTTTCATTTGGGTCGATTCAAGGTTTAATTAAGTTGGCTAGTTATTTGCCCTAATCGATTATTCACTTGAAAAGTGAATAAGTATCCAAAAATGAATTTAATTCCTCACTTCTCACTTTTGAATTAGAAAGTTTGAGAGTAAAACCCAAAATCCTCTTCATGAGGATTTACTATTTTGTTCGTTGTGGGAGCTATGGGCATGGGATCATCATGACGTTGGTCTTGTTGGATCAAGCTTAGGGAGACCTTGGATTGCTGCAATTTTTAACTACTCCTGTGGGATTATTATTTTATGGTTTAGATTCCCAGTTTTCCCTTTTGGCTGTGAGGTACGGCTCTCCCGTTTTATTGTTTCTACTTTGTTTTAGCTTCTATTTTTGGTAGTCATTTGTTAGGAGGCTAAGAATTAGTGTTCCCCTTTATTTCTATTTGTTGGTTCTGCCCAGTTGGTCAAGTATGAATATTTTCCCTATTTTTGGGATGGGGGTTTGGGGTTTCATGTCGTTATGCTGATTGTTTTTGCATACGATGTCTAAACCCAAATTTTATTGGATTTTTGGGTTTTTGTGTCCAAAAACCAAATGGGTTTTAATTTTGAAGTTTTCCAATTTGGGGGGTTTTTACCTCATTTTGTGTGCCACCCTATTTTCTTGGGTTTTCTTGGCATGAGTTTGGTTGTGGACTTGGATTATTTGTAGGATGTTAGTCAAACCATTTTTGCAATTTTATGTTTGCATTGGGATGTGTGTCGCATCCATACTCCTGACCTTGTGTTTGGTTGAGTGGTTATTTACCTAGTGTTATTATTTTATTAACCCTAAATTTCATGTAGAATCCATATTCCCAGATTGAGGCTAGTTGAGTGAGTCCATGATGTTTGGTCTTGTTGTATCATCGAGATTTGTGTAGAATCCATACTCTCAAATTGAGGCTGGTTGAGTGAGTTCATGATGTATGGTTTTATTGTTCTTGGGATTCATGTAGAATCCATCACCCTGAGTTTGTTTTCAGTTGAGTGATAGTTTGCTTGTGTTCTCATCCAATATTTGTGTTATGAGCTTTGTGATAGTGGTGCACCACACATGAGTATGTACACATACCTTTTTGGGTGACTTGTGAGGCTCAATCTTCTGTGGACTCACTAGAAGTTATGATCATTTGGGGTTTGGTTGGGAATATACATGCTTGCGGGCACTCATCATTGGATGAGCATGCGTAGGGTAGGGTAACATATGGAGGGGGCTTCTATCTCACAACCTAGTTTCATGACACAATAGGGTTGGTAGAGGAAGTTTTAAGTAAGTGATAACTAAATAAAATGTGTGAGTGGTAATAAAACTTAAGATAATAAAACAATGCTTCAGTGCATGAGCCTTCTGTTGGGAAGTTGAGTCCACACAAATCTAAGCTTGGGCTTGTTAATACTAAGTGACCCTCTATTATGTTAGCCTCTACTTAGTAGCCCATTGAGTGTCTGACCAGAACCTATAGTTTAGTCATTTTCTATGTTCTTGGTTTTAGTCAAGCATGAGTGTTAGCCATGGACATTGTGCTTTATGTGTGTTTGTGCTTGGACCTTTATCTCCATCAGCACGGTGAGAGTGGACCTATGGGTTCCATGTGGTTGGGAGGCATAGCTACCTATACCACTATTAGGGAGCAGTGTACAGAGACATCTTTTATCCTAGTGCGACCATTTTTGGATGTTTTCACTTGATACTTTGGGTTCCAGAGTATTATTTCTTATGATTTATGCTTTCATTGGAATGTTTGGGTATCATGTTTAGATGATGCTACTTTTGACGCATTCCTATATTATGATGTTTAGCATATGATAGATGATGTGGTTGATTTATTGGATTGTCTTATGCTTTACTTCTAGCATGTTAGATTTCCTTATTCTTATGTTGTAGCATCTTTTAGTAGTGACATCCTCATAAGATAGCTCTGACAATGTGGTCAATGGTTTGGGATGTTATGTGTAGGGATGAATAGGACCCATGATAGTCTATTGATGTTAAGAATGATTGGGAGGAATTGCATTCTAGTTTCATTATTCAATTATAGTGATGTTATTTTTGTACATTGTGATGTTGCTTCTGTACACTGTGATGTTTCTTTCAATATGTTCTTTTCTTTTTGTGGTTTAGATGAATAGATGTTCTTCTTTCTTATTTCATGGAACCTTTTTGTTTATGCACTTGAGTGTTCATTCCTCGATCTATATGGATCTGGTACTCCCCAGTGTGGAGGAAATTTATTTCCTAGCTTTTTACCTTTATGTTTTCTAGCTTGTTGATTTGTATCCTCGCACAAAATTGCACTTTCTTGTGTGAGAATGCAAATGTTCATGTAGTGTGCTAGGTTTCCTCACATGGCTTGTGGTGAATCCTTACATGAAACCCCACACTAGTGCAGTACTTTTGACTGTTGATCCCACCATGTCCTCACACAATATGGTGTTTCCTCACGTGGCTTGGTGTAATTTCTCACGTAAAGAAGTACTTCCTTGCATGACACTTTCAGTTGTTATTCTCTCATGTAAAATATAGGGGGTCTCTCCGTTATTTTTCAAAGAATGTAATTTGGACTTTTGAGTACCCTTTAGGATTGTTGTGGTTAGATGATTTGACAAATCAAAGATTTTGTGTTCTAATGTTGTCTTTGGCTTTTGTTCTTCAGTTTGGTTGTGTCAATTAGGTTGTGGCATTTGCGATCTTTGTGACCCCTGTATGATGTTGTCATGTGCATTCATACTTGTTATATATATATATATATATATATATATATATATATATATATATATATATATATATATATATATATATATAGGCTTGTATTGAATCCTTGTTCTAAGGATCTCTAGGCAGGGCATTACAAGTTGCCTAAAATAAAAAAATAATTTGTGTGAGTGGCTGTGTAACTAATTCAGACATAATGATCATTATTTCTGCAATGGGAGCATTAGGTCATATGTATATATTAGAAATATCAAGTTTGGTATTGTTGTGACGAATTTTCAATGTGATAGCTTTTGAATTTTCTGTTGTGTGTTATCTTCTATTGAATACTAGTAGATTGTTGCATGTAAATGTTGTTATGTTATGTATATGATACAATGTGTGAGTTTTATATTGGTCGAGGATATTTGTATGTGATTGAGGCAGGTGTGCCTATTGACAACACAAGATATCACATGGCATATGGTCATATTCATTCTTAATATCACCTAAATGGGTTTTCAAGCTTTGAGTATTCAATGTGTACAAATAATATGTGTGATGTTTGCAAAGAGCAAGTTTTGACATTCTCAAGTTCTCATTGTGCATGTGAGTGAAGGTGAGACATCTCATGGTGGATGTTTTGTTTGACTTTTAAATGTTTTAGTTGAAAAGGGTTTAATAGAAATAGTGATTCAATCATCCTTGTTTGTGAGAGTGTTGTGTATGTTAAACCATGTTGTGTGATTCCAGTTGGGTCAAATGCAAGGCCATGTAGTGTTAGTCCTTGAGATCGATGTATTGTTCAAGCACATGCAATTTTCATGGGAAATTGTTTTCTAATTTTTGTTTGTCCATTAGTTAGTACTTTTGGAATGGGCCTTATGATTTGAAGTAAGGGAACCCAATGTTTTTCAATTGTCATTGTATAGTGTTGAGCTAGTTTATTCCTTTGTTAATGGCCAATCTTAGGATCATTAAAGTGGATCCAAATTATGTCATGTTCTACATGTATTTTATAGCTCTTGAATACACCATGTGATCCATTGACAAGCTCATCTTATGTGTTGTAGTTTTCTCCAATAATCTCTATAATAATGTCTAGTTTGAGGATGATTTAAATTGGAAGTATTGTTGCATGGTTGTAAAGTCATGTTACATTTTAATTATTGTCAACATTGTCAATTAAATCTAATAGAATTTGGTTGCCAAGAATTATAGATAGCATATCTTTGTTATGTGTATCATTTTGAAGAACAAGTATGAAAATGTAGGATCGAGCGATGGTGGTCGCAAGTAAGTTTGGTTGAGGTAGTGTACGAAATTATTTATTTGTGATCCTACCCATATTCTATTGAGAGTGGCTATGAATTGCTCATGCTTTTGTCACATTGTGGTTATTAGTGAGTAATACCTGACATTGTTTGTCCAAAAATTATAGGGTATTAATTCTATTGAACTAGGCTTTTTTTGAAGACATCAGAGTCCAACACTACGATAGTCTAGCATAGGTCACTGCAAAATATAGTGCCAATATATCTAAAGTGGGAAGTGGAAAATTACATAATATTTCGTAGTCATTTGTTTATGAATCACAAGAAATTCAAGCCTACTAATGAGATTTCATCTATCAGTAGTACATTTAGTTCACTATAGATTTGGGACATTGTATCTAGTGTCTCAGTGTTAAATGGAATGAATTCTAATTTATTAAAAGGTATGTGTAATGTTGAATGTAATTTTCTTCCACCAATGTTGTATGTTGTTTGTCCTATATATACAGTCATTATACCTTTTGGTTTGTCAGGGTCACTAATAATGCTAGTTCTATATAGGCGAATGAGAGCTTGGTAAATAGTGGTTGCAGTGAATGTTTTTCTAGTTCCAACACCTCTTGTTAAGAGTAAATGTATTGCAGCATTTAAATTTTTTAACTTTTTTAAGATAATGTCTTTAATGATTGCTTGTTTTTCTCTATTCAATAATCTTCTTAGTCTATAGTATTCATTGTTGTCCATAATTTGTGGGTTTCATGTGATTTCAAAGGCTTTTGGAGGTCTATTGTTGATTATTTTGTTGAATTTGGCTTGGATATCTTATTGTATGTCATATTCATTTTCTTGTTTTGTTTTTTTCATGACCATTGATGTATTTTCAGCATAGTGATCATCGTTTATTTCATCAATTTCATCATTAATGTCACCCCATGTTATGTTTGTGTTGTAATAAAATTTTGCATGATTGATTAGAATATTTTTCCCATTGTAGGCATAGGCATCTTGCCATGTGGGGAATTTTTGTTTGAGGCTTTCTTCACTTACAATGAATGGAATGTACAATTGTAATTGCTCTCTACAATGATTTTCTATTTCAAAATGTTTATTGAAGTCGATAAAACATATTACCTTTGATTTTGTTTTTTCTTGTAGCTTAGTTCCATCTTTTCTATAATTGGAGATAAATTCAGCAAGGCAAATGTCAAAAATAGATTGAGATCACTTTAAGTAGTAGTTAATTAGGGATTTGCACATTACATTTTTAGACTCATTGAGTTATTTGTTTAAGTATTTTGTAGGTTTTAGTATAAATGTGTGGTCATTGTCAAATCTAGTATCAATGAAAATACATTTTTGGGAACTATAATTTAGTGGAAGCGAAAGAGCAAGGTGAGTTGCTTGTTGAGATAACATTTGTTGTAGATTTAGTAAAGTGTATCCTAGTTTTGATATCATTCTGATTGCATCTATATTGTCTTGTTGCTGCTTCTTATGAATTCTTTTGAAGGTATTTTTCATTGACTTGTCAAATTTTGCCATATATGAGCTACAATACATTGTTGCAACATATGCATTGAGGACATATTGTGCATCCATGTTTGCATTCTAGATGTGTGGGATTTTCTTTGAGAAAGTATTGTTCCATATGTCTAAAGGTTTTCTTTTGAGGTAAAGTGTAGGCCTATTAATTGTAAATCTTAAGGCCATAATATAATCATCTTCATTTATTCCAAGTTCATCTACAAAAATTTGAACGTAAATGTGTTATTGTAAGTTATTTTTTGAATTTTGGCAAGAATGGTTATTGCAATTGAGTGTATTGTTTTTGTTACATCTTGTAATGGTTCAAATATTGTAGTATTCTTAATTGGCAACATTGGGAAATTGTATCTACAATGTGCATTTCTAGTTTTCCTACATTGTTTTGCATGGTGGTGTCTATGCATTATAGCTATGTTTGATTCTAAATGATTTGGTGTGCATGCAATGCAGCTATCTACAAATTCTATGATATTTTTGTTTGTATGTCTTCCATAAATTAGAGCATTGTCAATCTAGACAAGGAAGTGGTTGTGTTCATTTCCACAATTTTGAAATTTAGTCACTGAGAAATAGTCTACAACTTTCCAAAGAAAGAGTGATCTATGGAGATCAATCTCTTGAGTGCATTTATTCTATGTTTGTAATAACATGCACAACTTATTGGGTCTATCTTGATTAGTTAGTAGACATTTATTTCATGTTAAGGATTTGATTGTTCTTTTGTTGTGTAAAAGTGAGAGTTATGTAGCTCTCTTAATGTGTTCATAAGAGGTGTCCAATTTTTTTCAGCACTAGTAAAGGTGAGAAAGAATGTTGGTGGACCTAGTTATCATATCATTGTGAATATGTTCTTTTTTAGTTATTGTATGTAGTCTATAGATATTCATAATTTTTTGAAGTCGAGATACCCTATATCTTATTTTAGTGATTTCTCAAGATTTGGTTTGTATTTGACATTTTTTGCAAATAACTTTCTTCCTTTAAGTTGCCCTTTTTGAATTCTTATCTACATTGTGGATAATCCTTGTTGAATGAGTACTTTTATTGTTTTGAAAAAAAAAATTGTTGTATGATATGAAAATTTCCTTTTTGAATGATATAATTCCCATTGTGTTATTTTTTTATAGCTAAAATTGTTAATAATATCATTGTCACATGGGCAACCAAAGAATGGTGTTGGGAAATTCACCTCTTCTATGTATCTGTCTAGAAATATTCCAATTGGGTATTGGTTTTGAGTAGGTACAATTTCAATCATTTTATGTTGTATTTTATGTATGTTTATGGATTCAGTAAACCCGTGTATCAACATCTCACATGGTTCTTGTTCAAATTCAGTTTCTGATTCATTGTCACTTAATAGCAATTCATATTGCTCATTGTTTCCATCATTGATTTGAAGTGCTTGTCTCAAATTTTCATTGAGTTGCACATTTTGCATCTTGTACAATGGTGTTTTTGTTAATTCTTGAAGAGCTCTCATGATAATAATTGGGTGTACCATGCCTTTTTGGGAGGCATTTCTATATTCAAGGTGTTTCTTTAAAGAAATAATAATTATTGTTGTGTTACTAATTGGAACAACCAAAGTTGTTTGTACAATGGTTGTATCAACAGGACCATTAATGATTGAGCCTATTAGGCCCATTTGGGATCTCTTATGTCCTAGTTCCCATATTTGTTTGAAAGCAATTCAAAGAAAGACTAGGCACTTCTCTAGTTGTGTTAGATCTTGTACATGTTGCAAAGTAGTATTGGTTCTGATATTTTCTAAAGTAGCATACTTAGGAAGAGTGTGATCATTTAATGTGTAGTTTTGTGTTTGAAATATTGAGTTTGGTAATGTATTTTTAGGCAATTTAACAAGTGGAAGATACTATTATTTTTGTTCATTGTGAAATGTTCTATTTTCTTTTTTGAAATATAACATTTTGCAAATAGTACATGTATATCTTGGTGTGTGTTGATCTTTCTGCTAGAATATTTGTATTGGGAATAGCATGTGTTTCCTTTTGTGGGATACACAATTTTTTTTTGGCAATAATTTGAGGATTCAATGAAATTTTTACTATTTTTTCTAATTTCTCTTTTCATCTTGCAGAGTGATGTCCCTTGTAGTACATTGGTTTTATTGTCACAATTTGTTTCTATGTCACCCTTTTCCATTGGTTGCTTATGATTTGAAGTATTATTAAGTGCATTTGAATTTCCTTATTGTTAGTTTCCTTTGAATTTCACTTCAAAATACAAGAGCAGCTCTAAGTGCCTACAAAGTGGATTAGTATCATGAAACAATAGCGAGTATGCTTCTATGTCCAATGATTCATTGAAGTACAATTATTTATTTCTTGTTGTTAATGACCAAATAGATATTTTTATGTTTAACCACTTTGATAACCAATGAATGCAAAAAATATTTCCCCATGAGCCTATTTCATTATTGCCTATTCTTGGGTCTGCAAATAATTGCATTCTTTGTAAACATGTTTTGGCACTTGCTACTCCATGCAACTCGCATAGTGTGTGAGAGTCCAATTCAAGGTTGTATGATTTAATTGCTTCTATTTCATGTCTTTCTAGACACACCAAAAAGTAAGAAATAGTTCCTTTGCATGACTCATTTGATGTGTACCTCTTGTTCAGTAAGAATTCAAAGGAGTCAGATAAGAAATCTCCAATGTTATATCTAAATATGTTTAACCTATATAGGCCTTGTTTTCTAAGTGTGGTATCAATGTCAGTTGGATAGAGTTGAATTGTAGTTTTGTATTTGTCTACATCTATAATGTCTGGTCTTTTTACAAAGATCTAGTTTGTGTGATCAATTTTTTAGGTCCCATTTGCATTTTGGTGCTTCCTCCATTGAAAAGGGAAATTATTGTTCTTACTATGCATGCTATCAAATAGTTAAGGACCAATAGTATTTTGTTTTAAATTTCTTGCAAGAAGAATCCACTTAAGATCTATTCAAGAAAAATTTATAGAAGCTAGGAAAAATTAATCTATTCCTTGTTTTGAATTGACTAGAATATTATATTGAAAAGTAACCATTTTGAATGTTGCATACCTATACTAGAATATCGATCTTACTAGTGTTTGGAGCAGCAATTAATTTTTAAATGATGTGTTTGTTGCCCAAAATCAATTGTAATATGCACCACTTAAAATATGATAATTAATATAGTAGTTATCATTAGAACTGAGGTAAATGAACTAATAAAAGATGCCACAAGATGCTTCTTAAATCATCTAAAAAATGTATCCTTTTAACTTATAGTATAGTCCAAAATAGCTATGAGTATAATTATAAAAAAGATTCTCTAAACTTATTTGGAGGGTATAGGCTAATCTCCCACTTTGTTTTTCCCAATTTCATGAAAATATTGTGATTTTTTTCCAAATTTTTTGTTGTTTTTGACTACAAACTATGTAGATCATGAAGATCACACATTGAAATTTTCAAAAAAAATCCATGATGTTTTTAATCTTTTGAAAATTGGTCAATTGTACACTTTTGTGGGAGGATAGCCACATCCTATTTGGAGGCACTAGCTTATATAGTAGTACAAGAGTCAAAGTTGCCTTGAAGTTAGCAATATGATTTAAGAATGATAATTAAAAAATACATGTGAATGTACTATGTTCACACATATTTGTTCTACATTTTATAAATCCAAAGAGTGGATGAAGAGGAAGTATAGTGAATATTTTGTACCTGTTGCACAATATTGGTCACAAGAGTATTTGGAGAATTATTGTGGAGTTTGAGAAAGTCCTTTTTAGCTATACAAATCATATCTTGCACAGGTAGATGTAAAATGGTTTAGTAATGGAAGATTAATGTAGTTAACCCCAGCTTAATTTAACTTAAAATTTAATTGAAATAGTTCAAAAAATTATATTTTTAAATAATTTTTAGTAAAGATCGCAATTGTAATATAATTTTTTAATGTTTTTAGTTATTTTATAATTATTTTGTATTTTAAAAAATACATAGTTTATAGAAATATTTAATATATATTAAATATTTGAATAAAATAACTATAAATTAAAATTGGAGAAGTCTTTAGTATCAATTCTAATTATAATTGTAGCATTTTTCAAGGTACATGCTAATCTCCCACAAAAAAGTACCAAAGATAAAAGAAAGTTAAACTTTTTTTTTCTAGATTTACGAAAACATAGTGATTTCAAACTATGCAGACCATGAATATCAAATGCTAAAATTTTCAAAAAAAATCATTATTTTTTCGATCTTTTGAAAATTGGTCAACTATACATTTTTGTCTATTGCTCAATGACATATGTAAACATTGAGTATTATTTGAGACCCAAAAAATTTAGGGGTGACTTGTAGAAAATAGATGGCTAGCATGTATCATTGTTGTTTTGGTAGTGGTGACTATGACAACCTACATAGTGACATGGTTGGGTAATAAATAATAGAGCACTAGAAAAAGAATTATACTCTAAAAATTATTTCCTCGGGAGAAATTTTTCAAAGTTTCTATTATGTAATTTGAAGATAGCATAAACTTTAGTGTATATTACTCCATGCATATTTTACTTGTAGGGAAAATATTCAAGGTGATTTTTGATACGTTGTAATAATTTATCTTTATAAAATAAACATCTAGGAGCTTTCCACAGATAAGAGCAAGATTGAACTTTTCAGTTATTAAAGATCCATTCAGGATGTCAGGGCTTCGTGCAGAGAGCATAGCTACAAAGGAATCAACTAATCCCCTTCAGATCTTTTTTATTTACTTATTAAATCAAAAACCCCTACTTCTGCTAGGGTTTCATGCAATCTTTTAGTTTCCTTGTGTATAGCTCTCTATTTGAGCTCTCCTTCTGTGTTTACTACCTATCAAACCAAATTTACTGCAGGAGTTTTTAGGCTACTTTATAATAGCCCTAGCCAACGGTGACCTAGCTATTGATATTGGTGCTCACGTTGCTACATCGAAAAGTCATGGCATCTTCATTGAACAAACATCCTCACAAATTCATTACAAAGTTCTTTCATGAGGTAATCCTAAAATTATCCTTCCTTTGCAAGAATCTAATGTTGATTGTGATTGGTTAGAA
This sequence comes from Cupressus sempervirens, assembly GCA_028749045.1. Taxonomy (NCBI): domain Eukaryota; kingdom Viridiplantae; phylum Streptophyta; class Pinopsida; order Cupressales; family Cupressaceae; genus Cupressus; species Cupressus sempervirens. The sequence goes on along the minus strand of CM053784.1, from coordinate 73,390,979 downwards.
AAGCATACCTTAATAGGGTATTTTGTGGGTAGGATTCCTCCTGAAGCTATGCTCCAAGAATGGGTTAACAAGAGCTAGACTTCTCATCAAGTCCACCTTGACACTGTGCAAAACCTTACCAAAGGTATTTTTTATCTTGCTTTGCCAACCTATGTCAAGCAGACATAGTTTTTAGCAATGATCCTTTATCAATGTGTTACTCCTGACTAGTTTTTCAAAGATGGTCAAGAGATTCCACTATCTTTGATGACAAAAATCTTAGGGTTCCTTTGTGGGTTGAGTTCCTAGGTTTATCCTTGCCATTTTGGCCTTATATTGAGTCCATTACCAATACTCTTGGCAAAGTTATTACAAAGGAACATGAAAAATTTTCAATGCTTCTCCTCAGAAATGCATATGCATTGAGGTTGATCTCTCCAAGTATCTCAAGAATTCTATGAAGATATAGATTGGTTCTCCAACTTTCTCTCAAAAGGTACTTTATTTGAACCTATCCAACACCTATTATAGGTGCCAGTTAGCAGAACACAAGATAAGGGATTGCTTTTTGGCTATACCCAGGCTTAGACCCCCACCTAAAGAGGCCCCTATCAAACCAATAGAAGGGAAGAAAAAAGAAGAATGGACCACTATTGGGAGCAAAGGAAAGGCTCCATTGGCTCCTAAATAGTCATATGCAGTTGTCATTTTGGTTCCTTCTATTTCAATAGGAGCGCAAACCCCAGCCATTACAGGATTGATGATGATTTTTTTTGGAACCAAACCCTAGTGTTTCATAATGTTTCCTAACCTAAGCTCTAATGTCCTCTCAACTTACCAAATCACTCACCTTGGAGATGGAAATAAGGTTGAGTTCCTTCCAGACTCAGTAATGGTGCACACTCTCAAAGATGATTCATTGGTTGTAGTGGGGAAAGTCAATCATGACACAAGGTTGTATTCTTTCTCCCACTTTGTGCCCAAGTCTCCTTCACATGCCTTGTTGACTTAATCTCATCCACAAATAAAATGATGGCATGATTAGTATTGGTCTAATTTTTCACGTGACAAAATTTCCTTTCCCCGGGTATTAAAAATCAAATTGGATCATTAATGATGAATAGGGTTTCTCTTTTAAATCATCCATTTGTTAGCCTTTGAAATTTTTTGTTAAAACCCCTTTGGCTCATCAAGTTTTGGGTTGTGGATAGCAGAGGGATTCCTAAATGAAAGCAATTGGGTCCGGGATGCTAATACTTCACAAACTAATTTAAATTTGTGCAAAAGATGGTTTGTAGAGAGGAAGTTGTTTATTCCACTTACGAGTATATGGAATTTTAACCGAGGAAGACTAGTAATCCTGGGTGTTTTTGTGGATTACGATCTCGTTGAGACTGTGATAAAGAGTTGTGATCGAGCCACTAAGGTAGTGAAGAGAGCCAAGGGTGAGCTTGGAAAAGTTAGAATACTGCCAGTAACAGCACAATTTTTTTAAGAAGTTTTCAAGAAAACATACTTCACTACCAAGGTAATAGAGATATATAGAGTCCTGTGTAGAGTTTTTGAAGAGGGTGAAGAAGATTTTATACTCATGGGTTTCATGTGTATAACCACTCTTACATTTTGTTAACGCATGTCTTTCTTTTCAAAAGAGGGACGTATTTTGGTAAAGGAATGGCTTTGAATACAAATAAGGCTAAGGAAGCAGAAAATGCTCATTTTGTTATATTTGATAGCCACATTGTCTCTAAAGCTCTGATGTGTCATATTAAGTGACAATCCCATTACCCTAGGATATTGGTATAACCAAGCAATAGTGACAGGTAAGAATGACTCTCAGAGTATAGTAATGATAATGAAACCCATGGTTTGAGGTTAGTTTGCAATCTTAGAATAGATTTCATCATTGGTGGACTTAGCTATTGCATACACAAAAAAATTAGAGTTGTAGCCAAATCAGAATACCAAAATGTAATAGAAAGGGACCCACAAAGGAATATTTGATTCACAAATCTTTTTGTTATTTGTAGTCTTGTCTTTTTTTGTTAGGTGTTTTTAGGGCTCTTGTGTAAAGGACACCTGTAAATCACATTTTCCCTTAGCTTGTTGCAACTCATGCCTATATAAATGAGTTTTCAAGGCAATGTGATGGTCTGAGACATGTATAATTTTCAATATTTTCAAAAGAATACAGTTGGTCTAGTATATGTAGTTGTTCTTCTTATTTTATTATGTATCTCCTAATAGTATCAAGAAATGATAGAATCAGTAAGATATTATAGGTTTCTGAGTGAGTTACTACTAGTTATTATATTGGTCATATAAAAGGATAATGTAAAAACGGTATTCATATTATATCTGTGTCACCATTTTCTATCTCCCATTTCATGAATTTGTAAATTTTGAAGTCATTTGAATAAGGTTCAATTGATTGAGTGCAGTCTAGATGGGTTGTATATTGGTTTATTGTTGCTTATAATTCAAGGGATTATGTAAGTGCTTCAGTAAATCGATAAAATTCATGAGTTTATGAGGGGGATATTTCATAAGAATGGAAGTTGGTGATTATAGTTGATAAGTTTCATTACAATTTATTTGAAATAAGATCTCCTACCACTAGTTGACTCTTTGCCCCATGGATAAGGTACTAGTATACAAATCAGGAACAATTGAAATCAAATTTTGCTTCTACATGACAAATCAATTCTAAATTCTAAATTATTCTTATTTTATTTGGTTCAAGGTTGTAATGTTGGTCACCACTCATTTACATTTAGGTGTCTAGGTCATAGATAGCTACTATTCCCAAAAATATTTGTAAATTTTAGGAGAATTAGGACAAGATCTACTTATAGGGAATGCGTATGAATTTCAGAGTTTCGAAGGAGTTGATAAATTATGTATGTGCCTAAGGATAAAAGATGAAAATTAGAATGAAACTATGATAATCGCATATGGCAATTTGCTTTTGAGTCATCCCTTAGGTATACCCACCTTGGCTTTGTAGAGCCTAAAGAGCAAAAAACCATCCTTGGTTTTGTTAATGTTGGATCCAAATGGTGTGCATGTGTAATTGAAAATAGGAAATAGTTATTCCTTAAGTTGCATAAGTATTATCCTTTTGGTATTGAGCATTTTGTTGCTCAGTAGTTGTAAAACTCCAACAAAATGGTGACTCTACTAAGGAAATATTTAGTGTTGCCATAAAATAGTGAATTATTAGAGATATATGTCCCCTTGGGTAGAGTTGCAAAAATTTCATGAGATGATTCCTGTGGGTTTGAAATTTGTTAACAGTTTTCTTGAGATTATTAAGTGAGGTAATTGTGATTATCCATTCAGCATATTTATTCCCATTCTAATAGAGTGGGTCGCAACTCAAACGGTTAACCAGTGTCTTTTTTTTTTGAAAATTGTTGTCCCAAATTATGGAAAATAAAAGAAATACATAGGAAAATATGGAAAAAAAACCCGAGAATCAAATTACAAATTGATCTCCCTCCTAGAGGAAGGCAAAATTTGGTTGTGAAGGGAAACTAGATGTAGAAAGGAAGCTATTCACAAGAGCAAATAGTAGGGAAAGATAATGCTCACCATTCTGCTGTTGAAAAGGTGCTTTTCACCAAAGGTCTGAGATCTCACCCAATTTTGTCTGATGATGATTTCTATAATACCCTTAAAATGATATGTCAGGAAAAGGTTGTGCAACCATATGCACCTAGTCTTGAGGATAGGATTAGTAACAATCTATTCCAATGTAGCACAAAGCCTTTCATGTCAAATTATTCTCCTGAAAAAATGAGACCTAAACACTTAGAACCTAAAAGTTTCGATGATGAGAAAACATTAGGGTCTGAGTTTACTATCCCCGATCCTGATTAGAATGAAATTTTGAGAGCACAGCTTACTAAGAAAGAAGCTATTGATAGGAGGTTTCAAAAGGAAAGAGAGGAAAGGATCACGAAGGCTTATGAAGAAAAGAAAGAATTACTTAGGAGAATTGCTACTCTAAAGAAGAAAAATGAGATAGTAGCTAGTGCCTGGCAGCCTAAGATTGTGGAACAAGTTGAACACCTTAGGAGGCAAGAGCAAAATTTTTTGGAAAATCAAAAAATGAATTTAGAGGGACCTATAATACAGAAAATTAGGAATTATATTTCTTTAGAAGTGAATAACAATAAAGTAAAAAATGTGGAACCTGCTGTAGGTGCTAAGGACAAAGGAAAACATAAAGAGATTGGTATTAAGATTAATGAGCTGGTAAAAACAATTCAAATCCATGATTCCATGTCACTTTCAGATATTGAGTTGGAGAAGAAAAGAAAAGAGAAGGATGCCTTGGTTAAGAAATTGGAGATTGCAAAAAATGAAGCACCCATAACTGAGATAAACAATAAGATCCAATTCTTGGAGAATGCAAAAAGGCAATCTGCAGTTATGCCTAAAGATGATGGTGGATCTAATGATGCAAATCAAAATACTACTAAGGTACCTACTCCTTTCTTATCTTCCTTTTCACATAAAGTAGATCTTAACAAATCTGTTGGTGATGGTAGCACTAGTAATACTGTGGGTAACACGAGGAAAGATATTGACCATTATCCTAAGTTTGATTTACACAGAAGACCTGTCCAGTTAGAAGGCTATAGGCAAATATGTTTTGATGGACTCCTTGGTTACCCTAACCCTATTCCATAAGAAATGAGAAAAACGTTCCCTAAATTTGTCAGGAACAATTCTATAACTTGTGAAGACCATTTGAGGAGTTTTCTTGATATGATGAGTGATTATGAGGTTGAGGTTGAGGATGTTATTATGAAGTTGTTTGTTCAATCCTTAACTAAAGATACTAGAGAATGGTTCAAAACACTTCCTAAATTGTCTATTATTGATTGGAAGGATATTGAGTACTATTTCAAGGAACAATATGGTGATAAGAAAAATCAGAGCTACATTTTGAGTGAATTCAATAATATTAAGAGGTTACTTAATGAATCTATCACCAAATTTAACATTAGATTCCAAAAGAGAATGTACAAGCTTATGCAAACCATGTGATTAGATGATAAGGTATGTGTGATTACTTATTTGAATGCTTTTGATGGTAAAATGGCATACCAACTTAGGGATAAAGATCCCAGGACTTTAAGAGATGCTTTTAGAATTGCCATAAATGTGGAAAATAATTTAATAATTTTAGGAAGGCTTGAAAGTAAGAGAGATGACCCTAGATTGTTTGGAAATAAGGGAAACAGAAAGGAGGATAACAAAGGTATAGGTGGAAAAAGGAAAGAACCTAGTGAGATAAGTCAAGTTTTAAATGCTATAAAGAATTTAAATATCTCTCAGGTGAAAAATGATAGGAATACTACTAAAAATAGGGTCCCCTACCAGTCAAATTTCAATAGACAAAATAGGTTGCAAAATTTCCCTTATACTACCACCTGGAAAGATGGTCAACCAAATGTCCCTTCCCCCCAAGAATGCAAACAATAGGGTCACCCCTGATCCCTTATCTAAAAATTCTATAAATGTAGCAAATGAACCTGAATTCACTGTTGAACCCATATGGTGTTTTGTGTGTCAATTACCCCATGCTCTTGAATCTTGTGCAGTGACCTTGTCTTTCCCTGGAAATCAAAATGTAGAAAAATTTCAAGAATATCAAGAAGACCAAGAGGATGTAGGGTGTAATATGTTTGAATCACATTATGATCATGCTAGCTATGAGGATTATGACAGAGATGTGAATGACCAAAGGCAGTTTCAGAATAAAGTGCAACAGCAAGTGTTCTTTGATGAAAATGATGGTGAAGACACTATGTGTAACATGGTAAGTGCCAAACAATAAATCACCTTAAGAAATCCTTCTAATGAAGAGATTGACCAAATTACTGCAAAAATGGTAGCTCAAGTACAAACTAGAAACATGGTTAAAAAGGAAGGAAATTATAAGGTGGTTGGCATGTTTATAAAAGGGAGATAATCTAAAAAAGGAGGGAGCTATGAAGCCTAAAGATATTCTTGTTGAAAAGGTTAAGATTACAAATAAAAAGTGGGAACTAAAGAAGGAAAATAATCCTAAAGTTGGTAAGTTCCCAAATAATGTTCTGAAGGAGTTCGATGAGAAGATGCCAAAGTGATCATTACAAGTGATAAGAATCACCAGGGTAAGGTAAATATTTTTGATAAGCATCATAATAAGAGGAGTACAGTCATTGATAGCTCATCTAATTCTTTTATAGATATGACTACAATGTTATCACAAATCACTATCAAAGTTCCTTTATCTAAACTATTAAGGATCCTTGAACGTAGAGATAAAGCATTGACATGGTTGGGAAATACTGGTACAAATGTAAGACATGAGTGCAATGAAAACCACAAAAAAAGAGAGTAATAAGGAAAAGGTAAAAGAAAAAGAAGCTAATGTAGTTGTATGCCAGATTCCTCAGATGTTTTTGGACAGCTCTATTAATGAATTTTTGGGAAGTGTTGAGCCATTCTTCTTGAGTATCATAGTAAATGGTAAAAAATTAAAAAAATGTATGATTGACTTTGGTGCTTCCAATATTGTTATGCCTTTTGAAATAATGAAGGAACTAGGTTTGAAGGTTGACACCAGTCAGGGGAGATGTTGTGTCATGGATAAAAGAGAAGTGACAATCATAGGTACTATTAATGCCTTACCTTATAGACTGATAGCCTATCCAAACACAGAACTTACTATGAGTGTACTAGTTGTTGATATTCCACCTCAGTAAGGTATGTTATTATCTAGAAAATGGAGTGTTTCCATGGGAGGGAGTTTGCAATGCGATCTATCATTTGCTACTTTTAATATTGATGGGAATTTGGTAAGAATAAATAGAGAACCAAAAAGCATATATATGATAGAAGAAGATATTGAGGATGATATGAAAAATTTTGTGGATACAGATGTAAATGCATTCAGATCAGAGGTTTTGACTTTGAAGAAATTCAAACATAAGCCTCAAATGGAAATGGAAGCTATCACAACAATAGACAAGGGTGATTTATGGACTATGTTTTTTTATGGTGCATGTTGCAAAGATGGATCTGGTGCAGGCATTTTGTTGATATCTCCAGTAGGGGTAACATAAAAATTCTCTTTTACTTTAAATTTTCCTTGTAGTAACAATATAGAAAAATATGAGTCTTTATTGTTAGGTCTTAGATTAGCTCATAAGCATGGGATAAAGTGTTTACATGTTGTAGGAGATTCTGAATTAGTGGTATCCCAATTAAGAAATACTTATGTGTCAAAAAAAAAAAGGTTAAAACAGTATAGAAATGTAGTATGGGATATGATTGAATGTTTTGATGCATTTGGGATAATTTGAAAAGAGTGGACAAATAATAAGATGGCAGACTTATTGGCAAACATAGCAATAAAACTTGATGATATTACATGTGCTGGTGTGTCTAACATTGAGATTCAAACTAGACCCTCTGTCCCTAATAATGTTCAAAATTGGCAAGTGTTTGAAGATGATAAGGATATTTTGAGATTTTTTAACTATGAGAATATATTGTCAAGACAAGAGATTGATTATGTAGCTTATGTAGAAAACATAAATGGAAAAGATATTGTTTTTGGGCAGGAAGTTGTGCAATTGAAAACAAACAAAATTCTAAAGGGTCTAGTTGTTTTAGAAACTATTTTTGATAACCAAGATAGGTCACAAATGGATACTAATAGATATAATGCAAAAGATTTAGAGGAGGTGAACCTGGGAACTCAGGAAACACCTAAAAAGGTATATATTTGTGAGAAATTGACTCCTAAAATTAGGAAAGATTTAATAGACCTGCTAAGGAAGTATAGACATGTATTTGCATGGTCATATGATGATCTAAAGGCCTATAGGAAAGATCTCTTTCAACATGAAATCCCTTTGAAACCAAATGCTAAGCCTTTTAGACAAAAACAAAGGCCAATAAACCCAACCTTGGCTCCCAAAATGCAAGAAGAATTGACCAAGTTAAGAGATGTTGGGATTATAAAGACTATCAGACATTCTTCTTGGGTATCCAATCTAGTACCAATAAGAAAGAAAAATGGAGATATAAGGTTATGTGTTGATTTTAGGAATCTCAACATAGCTTCATTAAAAGATAATTATGGTTTACCCAATATGGAAGCTATGTTGCAAAGGGTTACTGGATCAAAACTGATGTCCATGATGGATGGGTTTCCAGGATATGATCAAGTGGTTGTCAAAGAATCGAAACAATTCAAAACTACTTTCACTACTCCACGGGGTACTTATGTATAGGTCAAGATGCCATTTGGGCTTACTAATGCTGGGGAAACTTTTCAATGAGCAATGGATGTGGCTTTTTCTAATATCATTAATAAATTCTTGTGTGTATATCAGGATGATTTAACTGCTTATTCTAAGGATGAAAATGATCATTGCATGCATTTAGAAAAGGTGTTTATTAGGGCCTTCAAGTATGGTGTCTCCTTAAATTCCAAAAAGTGACAGTTTGGTGTTACTGAAGGAAAATTGTTAGTACATTTAGTTGGCAAGCATGGAGTGAGGATTGACCCTGAAAGGGTAGAAGCAATTGAAAACATTCAAAAACCCAAAAGTGTTAAAGGCATTCAGTCATTCTTTGGATAGATCAACTTTCTTAGGAGATTTGTGACAAATTTTCCAGAGATTAGTAGGCCAATATCAAGGATGCTAAAGAAAGGATTTGAGATAAAATGGGATAGTGAACCTAGTATTGCATTTCAAAAAATTAAGCAAGCCATTAAAGATGCCCCTATCCTTAGAGCTCCAAATTATGAAAAACCAATGCATATATTTTCTTTTGCCTCATTTCACACTGTTGCTACAGTATTGTTACAAAAAAATGAGGAAGGTTATGAGCAATCCATTGCATTCTTTAGCAAGTCTTTGCAAGCAATAGAACTTAAGTATGACATCAATGAAAAATAGGCATATGCACTGGTGAAAGGAGTTAAAACTTTTACATGTTACTTAATGGGAGCTACTATCATTGCTTTTGTTCCTACTGCTATTGTGAAGGATATCTTTTCACAACAAGAGGTATCTTGCAGGAGGTGTAGATGGATTAATAGTATACAAGAGTTTAATATTGATATTCAGATTATCAAATTGGTTAGGGGTCAAGGTTTGGCCAAATTAATGACAAAAGATAATCTAGAGGCAAACCAAATTAATCAACTTGATGATAGTTTCAAGCATAATATTTGTGATATGGATGCCTCTTACTAGTATCAAGATGTAATCTAATATTTGCAAAATATGAAATCTCCATCAGAGTTAACAAACAATCAGAAAAGATCTCTTAAGTTACAGGCCATAAGGTATGTTATAGTGCAGGGTCAATTGTGGTGGAGAAATATAGAAGGGGTACTTTTTAAAGTCTGTGGATGAGATTGAGTCTAAAATAATTTTGAAAGATATGGATGAAGGCATGTGTGGTGGTCATTATATGGCTAAAACCACTACTCATAAAATTCTTAGGGTTGGTTTTTGGTGGCCAACACTTTTTAGGGATACTCATGAGTTTGTGAAAGTTTGTGATGCTTGTCAAAAGTTTAGTGGAAAGTTAAGGTTCTCTAGAAATTTTCCATTAAGACCTATTGAAGTACAAGCACCATTTCAACAGTGGGGAATTGATTTTGTAGGTGAGATCACAAATAGGTCTAGTGGTGGTTATTCATGGATCTTAGTAGCCACTAATTATTTCACTAAATGGGTGGAAGTGATGCTTACCAAGAATGCAACAAGCAAAGTGGTGATCAACTTCATCTTAAATAATATTATAACCAAATTTGGTTTCCCATAGAAGAGTGTAACTGATAATGCTATGTGTTTCAGATTAGAGGAATACAAAAAAAATTATATGAAATATGGCATTACAGAGTACACATCATCACCTTATCATCCTCAAGGGAATGGTCAAGTAGAATCAAGCAATAAGAGTATACCAAAGATTATCAAAAGAATTCTAGGGGAAAACAAGAAGGCATGGGATTCAAAATTTCCATTAGCTCTATGGCCTGATAGGGTTACTGTGAAAAATGCCATTGGATGTGCCCATTTGATTTGGTCTATGGTATACAGGCTAAACTCCCACAAAATAACCTGAAGGAGATGTATAAATTTGTTCAATTATATGAAGATGACATCATTGATGATATGCAACTTAGAATAGATGATATTTTGCAACTAGAGGAAGCAAGGAGAGAGAGTCTTCTATTCAAAGTACAAAGTTGCAATCACAAATGAAGCATTTATATGATAAAAGAGCCAGTGACAGGAAATTTGAAATAGGTGACATGGTACTAATGTGGAATGCTAGGGTGGAAGATAAAGGAAAGCATGGTAAATTTGACCCAATTTGGCTTGTCCCATATAAAATTCGTGATAAAAATGGAGAAGATTCATATTTTTTGAAGGATTTAACTGAAGGTATTCTTGAATTACCAGTTCATGGACAATTCTTGAAGAGGTGTTTTTCTTGAAATATCTACTTTCCATGAATAGTAGTTTAGGGTTTCTTGTACATATTTGTAAATCCTTTTATTTTTGTATAGTTTTATGTTCATAGTTTTCCTATGTGTGTTGCTCTCTTAGCATTGTTTGTTTGTAGGGAGTCTGGTTGGTCTACTTTTCCTAGAGTTCCTAAGCCCTCATTTGAACCCAGAGATTTCAATGTCCACAAATAGAGCCACTGTTGGTCTGATTTTTTGCATGACAAAATTTCCTTTGCCCAGGAATAAAAAATTAGATTGGATCCATTAATGATGAATAGGGTTTCTCTTTTAAATCATCCATTTGTTAGCCTTTGAAAAAATTGTTAAAACCCCTTTGGCTCGTTCCTTTTAAATCTTGCAAGCGCGAAGTCTTTTTGAAAAAAGGAACTTTGGCAAATATTCTTTTTTCTTTTACTTTTTGCGCGCCCTTAAAAAAAATTTTCTCCCATATTCTTCACTATCCGATTTTGAAAAGATTTATAGTTCTTGTTATCTTGCTATGGAAAGGTGTGCAGAGGATATGTATAACGAGGTAGCAAGTACTAAAAAATTTAGAAAATAGAACCGTACAATGAAAGTGCAATGGTCAGAGATTTGGTTGCGGATGAAATTTTAGACATATGCACTTTGTTGGTAGTGTCAGAGCAGTAAAAGTAATCCAGTAAAAGGAAGCCAGAAGATGTCACCATAATAAGGGTTTTTCTGATGACTTGTTACCTCGCTATCAGAAAAACTAAGTATCTCAATGTTAGTGAAGTAGCGAGTAGTCAGTAAGTACAAAACTCGATGGCTTCCAAACTTCCCGGTGACTATAAATTTGTCCAAGTGGAATGATGAGTAATAACTATCATTGTCAGAAAAAGTTAATATGGGTGATGGTGGCTTGATTTGTTTCTATTTTTCCAGCACCAATTTTTGTTGAAGAAACCAAAACTCGCTACCTCACTATCAAAAATTCTCAATATCTTGCCATTTGTGACAAGGTGAGTTGTCGAGAATTGAACACTTGGTGGAACCTCAAAACAATGTGGAAAGGTGACTTGGATTAAAGTAAGTTTTTTTTGTACCAGATGTGTAGAATTTTTATGTCATCAGTATCCTGGGCCCACACTCCATTCATAAAACACATAAGGGATTTCGATCGTCAGATCAAGCTGAGATCAACAATCCTCATTGCCTCACTATGAAAAGACGTGCAGTGTTTACTCTATGGGGCATAGCGAATATGGGACCCACCACTCTTTAGTGTACTTCATGCAGTTTCTTAACCTTTGGATTAATCTCAGATCAAGAGTTGTCACTATCTCGCTAGGAAGAGTCGCTCGGAGGATATGTATAGCAAGGTAGTGACTTGACAACACATGTCCTCAGTTTCCAGTAGGTCCAAATGGAGATGCCACCAAGAAGGCAGCCATATATGTGGTCCACTCTCATTGGATTGACTAACCAACTTGTCAAGTGGAATACTTGTCACCTTTTTCCGCATCCCTTGATCACAAGATTTGTTAAGATCTGCGACGCAGATTTTAAAATGCAGAAGGTGGTGCCACTCTGTGTATTTATTTGATATGAAAGCTTCGCATGTGTTGAAAAAAAAAAGTATAATGTAGAAGATTTTTGTAGTCACACCTTATGTGAATAAAGATTTCAAGCCTTTTATGAGCAGAAGCAATTAATGAGAAGATTGTGTTTGGCAAGTGTGTGAAGTAATTTGTTTGTGAAAAGGTTGTAGAATTACAGAAGGAAATAAAATAGAACTTCAGTTGAGTAACTATACTATAATTTCTATTGTGCTCCAGTCCTGTAAGTATAGTCAAAGAATCCCTCCAATGGACTCATCAAATTTTGGGTTGTGTATAGCAGAGGGATTGCTAAATGAAAGCAATTGGGTCGAGGATGCTAATACTTCACAAATTGATTTAAATTTGCGCAAAAGATGGTTTGCAAAGAGGAATTTGTTTATTCCACTTTCTAGTATATGGAATTTTAACCAAGAAAGACTAGTAATCCCAGGTGTTTTTGTGGATTATGATCTCACTGAGACTATGATAAAGAGTTGTGATTGAGCCACTAAGGTAGTAAAGAGAGCCAAGGGTGAGCTTGCCAAAGTTAGAATCCTATCAGTAATAGCATCATTTTTTAAAGAAATTTTCAAGAAAACATACTTCAGTACCAAGGTAATAGACATATATAGAGTCTTGTGTAGATTTTTTGAAGAGGGTAAAGAAGATTTTATACTCATGGGTTTCATGTGTATAACCACTCTTTCATTTTGTTAACGCGCATCTTTCTTTTCAAAAGAGGGACATATTTTGGTAGAGGAATGGCTTTGAATATAGATAAGGCTAAGGAAGTAGAAAATGCTCATTTTATTATATTTGATAGCCACATTGCCTCTAAATCTCTAATGTGTCATATTAATTGACAATCCCATTACCCTAGGATACTGGTATAACCAAGCAATAGTGACAGGTAAGAATGACTCTCACAGTATAGTAATGATAATAAAACCCATGGTTTGAGGTTAATTTGCAATCTTCAAAACAGATTTCATCATTGGTGGACTTAGTTGTTACATACAAAAAAAAAATCAGAGTTGCAACCAAATCAGAATATCAAAATGTAACAAAAAGGGACCCACAAAGGAATATTTGATATGCAAATCTTTCTGTTGTTTGTAGTCTTGTCTTTTTCTGTTAGGTGTTTTTAGGGCTCTTGTGTAAAGGACACCTGTAAATCACATTTTCCCTTAGCTTGTTGCAACTCATGCCTATATAAATGAGTTTTCAAGGCAATGTGATGGTCTGAGACATGTATAATTTTCAATATTTTCAAAAGAATATAGTCGGTCCAGTATATGTAGTTGTTCTTCTGACTTTATTATATATCTCTAGATAGTATCAAGAAATGATGGAATCAATAAGATATTCTAGGTTTTTGAGTGAGTTACTACTGGTTATTGTACTGGTCATATAAAAGGATAATGCAAAAAGGGTATTCATATTATATCTATGTCACCATTTTCTATCTCCCATTTCATGAATTTGTAAATTTTGAAGTCATTTGAATAAGGTTCAATTGATTGAGTGCAGTCTAGATGGGTTGTATATTGGTTTATTGTTGCTTATAATTCAAGGGATTATGTAAGTGCTTTAGTAAATCAATAGAATTCATGAGCTTATGAGGGGGATATTTCATAAGAATGGAAGTTGGTGATTATATTTGACTCTTGGCCCCATGGATAAGGCATTGGTATACAAATCAGGAATAACTGAAATCAAATTCTGCTTCTACATGACAAATCAATTATAAATTCAAAATTATTCTTATTTTATTTGGTTCAAGGTTGTAATGTTGGTCACCACTCATTTACATTTAGGTGTCTGGGTCATAGATAGCTACTATTCCCAGAAATATTTGTAAATTTTAGGAGAATTAGGACCAAATCTGCTTACAGGGGATGGTTATGAATTTCAGAGTTTCAAAGGAGTTGATAAACTGTGTATGTGCCTAAGGATAAAAGATGAAAATCAAAACGAAACTAAGATAATCACATACGGTAGTTTTCTTTTGAGTCATCGCTTATGTATACCCACCTTGCCTTTGTAGAGCCTAAACAGTAGAAAACCATGCTTGGTTTTGTTAATGTTGGATCCAAATGGTGTGCATGTGTAATTGAAAATAGGAAATAGCTAGTCCTTAAGTTCCATAAGTATTATCCTTTTGGTATTGAGAATTTTGTTGCTCAGTAGTTGTAAAACTCCAACAATCAGTACGGACATCTTTCCTTCCACTATCTTCAACAAATTTTCTCAAACAATATGGTCAAAGGTCTACCTACAATCAACTTTTCCAAGGGTGAATGTTCAACATGTTTAATGGATATGCATCTAGAGGAGAAGTTAACTAAAGGGAAGTCTTCAAGAGCACTAGTTGTTCTTTAGTTGGTTCACATGGTACAAGCAAGTCCTTTTGCGGTGACATCAGTCAGCCAAGGTTGCTACATACTCACTTTCATTAATGACTTTTCACACTACACATGGGTCTACTTTCTTCATCATAAGAATGAAATGTTGGACAAGTTTCTAGCCTTCAAGAGTGATGTTGAAAAGCAATCAAGGAAAGCCATCAAAGTTCTAAGGATGGACAATGAAAGTGGATATGTGAACACAAGACTTAAAGATTTTTGCAAACTTGAGGGTATTGATCTTTAGAATCCACCAGCATTCAGTTCGTACAAGTCAAATGTTTCAGCAATAAGGATATGAACTCTTAAGTCTATGGAAAGTTGCATGATACAAGTCAAGTCTCTCAATTCATCACTTGAAGTCAAAGCTATAAGCAGTGCCAATAACATACTTAATAGCTCTCCTCATAATGCCTAAGATGGTAAGACTCCTTTTGAGGCATTTTGCGGTAGAAAACTAGTATTGAAGCACTTCAGTGTCTTTGATTCTCTAGCATGGCCAAACATATCTTCCAGGGGATGCAAAGCACCACCATATAGGCCTTGTACTTTCATCAAATATGAAGACAATGTTAAGGCATAAAGACTTATGGATCTTGAGACTCATGAGGTTTTCACAGAGAGGAATGTTCACTTTGAGGCAAGTTCACCCAGGTTATCCTTTCATCCTCTCTGCACTTCATACATTGTGGGAATTGATAGTGACACCAGTGATAGTGGTTCAATAGACTCAAATATGTGGGATCCTATTGATAGATGTACAAAGAGGTCACATCATCATCACATTCCACATGCATATATTTCCACAATGATAGGTCCAGCATAGCAAGGTACACCTAGTCTTCCAACTCCAGTATTAGAGGAGGACTACATAGCAGATATTTTAGGTTTGTTTGTGGAGTCACTCATTGCAGATTTGGGAGACATCATTGGTGATATATATCTTCTCTTTGATGATGATGATCCTTCTTCAGTTGTTGTGAGGGCTCACTCTAAACCTCATGTCCATTCTCTACATGATCAATCTTCATAGGTTGATGTGATTATGGATCCTTATGTATAGAAATTGTAGGAGGTCTCTTTATCATTTGAGGAGATAGTAAGTTCTTTGGGATAGGTTCTACATCCATCTTTGCTAGATCTAACATTGTTCTTTTCAGCAACATTGAAAGGAGCAATAATCAATATCGACACAGGGATAGTTGAGCAGGTTTTAGAGGCATCATTAATCATTGAGATTCTTTCTACACATAGGGGAAGCATCTCATATGTACCTACAATATTGTTTCTTCCAAAGGGGAGGAACATTATTCAGCAATCATGGACTAGCTTCTACATTGGAGCAGCTATCACTGATTGGCACTCTACATTTGGGGGGGGGGAGGGGACTTCCTTATCTCTCTTCTTCTTCTCTCTTATGGGAGGGAATTTTTTCTTGTATAGGGTTTTGTCCTTCTCCCATTTCTCTTTTGTATATACTTGATGTATGTCATAATGGGAGGGTCTTGATTACTCCATCCATCCATGCATCTTGTTTTTTCATCTCTCTTTTTGGGGCAGGGTTTTTACCATGAGGTTTTCCCTCTTTCTCTGTTTTATGAGAGACTGCATTCCATTACGTACATGGGTACCTAACATGGCCTAGTAGTCGAGACCCATATTGCATTTCATCCTAGCTTTCATAAGCTTAAGTGCATTCCCCTAAGTTGCACTTAAGGTGGGGTGTTGGTGAAAATAAGTATTTACTTATTACACATTACTTAAGTTTACTTAGGTTAATGCATTATTTTATTATTTCTTAAGTGAGATACTTAGGAGTTTGTGTACTCTTATGAGTTGTCATGTTGACAATACTGGAGTAAGCAACTCTATTTTAGCATATGGTGTCTACAACACTAGAGTTTGCATAATTAACTGAGTTGTCATGTAGACAACACAGTTATTTGTACTCCTATTTTAGCACATGGTGTCTACAACATAATTTTGTGTGCTACACCTTTGTAGGCTTATCCTCTCATCATCGAACTTACTCCTATGCTTAATGGAGGATAACCCACACCTAGTGGACATGTTCTTGGTTGTATGACTTATCATGTTGCTAACTCCTAAGCATTCTAGAATCATTCCAGAAGCCTTTATATACAAGCACTCCTAGTGTACTTTCATATTGAATAAATATCATATTGTCATTATGATCATACTCTTTTGGTCTATTATTGTGCTTGTGCTTGAGTTCCTTGGTCTTGGGTGAATTTTTCCCTAAGGAAAATTCTTGCATGGTATTAGAGATTGGGGAGATTCACTTCACATAGTCATTCAAGACCATTCTTGCTTCAGCACTTCGACCCTAATCTAGGGAATTCGCATAAATTGGGAGCATCTAGAGCCAAAGCAAACCTTGCCATTGCATCTGGAATGTCGATTCAGTGAAAATCAGCTATAAATTTTCCTATATTGGGCCAAAGTCAATTTTGAGGCAAAATTTTTTTGCAAACTGGTACCCAAAG
Organism: Cupressus sempervirens; assembly: GCA_028749045.1. Classification (NCBI taxonomy): domain Eukaryota; kingdom Viridiplantae; phylum Streptophyta; class Pinopsida; order Cupressales; family Cupressaceae; genus Cupressus; species Cupressus sempervirens. Next base: position 73,373,986 of record CM053784.1, on the reverse strand, counting down.
GCCCCAATTTGCAAATTTGGTATGATATAATAAATCTACACAATTATTTTGTTTAAATCTGCATTTAATCTTTCCTTTGCTATTATTTTCAAAATTTTATATTTTTAAGAAAAAAAATTACCCAATTAGGCCTGTAGAGAAAAAAAATTAGGTACGAGGCAGTGACACCCCAGCCTTGCATGAAATATTCCCTGTCCATTCAAAATATTCTATTTTTTATTCAAGCACTTAACATGGTGGGCATTACCAAACATTCTAGCATCAATCTGACAGACCCCTTTAACCACAGCTAAGCCAAGGAACTAGTGGGCTTTGTGTTTATTTACTACTCATAGGTTCTATCATATATTGCACTCGTTGCTTGTTCACCCACTACATGTCAAATTTTTGTTTCATTCCCCAATGCAGATTTATTAATTTCAGCATGTAAAACTTGCATCGGTGGCAACTTCCTTCTAGCTAGACATGCGGCCCCAAGCTAATAGTGACACATGGCACCACAATAGCCACTGACAGGGACACAGTGCAGACACCTCACCCACCAGCAATGTAGACAAAGTCCTGTTAGTTGCCAACATCAACCCTCCATGTGGATCGTATACTTGCCATGTAGGATGACACATCATCTACCTACTCATCCTTTTGTACTTCCATATAGCCACATGTCATTTGTCATACCGCATAGTCAACAATCTATACTGCCATGTCAGCAAAGGGGACTTTTTTGCTGACAACAACTTTTATGACATTAAATTTGATGATCATCTAACTGTCATTCTTAGGCACTTTTGAACTACTATGACTATTATTTGACCGTCAAATTTAACCTAGCAGTTTGTTGCCCAGACCCCTCTCCAAATGCAGTTTTGATTTGACAATCTGACTTTGGGAGGCCATAACTTAATCATCTAGACTCCAAATCAGGTGCAATTTTTTTTGTTTTGGCTAGAATTTCCTAAACTTTTTAGTGGTGTAGTTATCTTCTAGTTTTGGTGCATGAGTTTGTCATAAGTTGTGCCTTTTGGTGACTGTACATATCCAATCCTGCATATTGCAACTTCAAATGCTTCATGTGGGTTCATCTGCACTCAAAATCAGGTTCAATTTTTTTTTTAAGTGCATTATTTTTTGTCTATTTTCCAGATCTACAATCAAATTATAGGATTGTGTGGAAAAAAAGTATCACTTTCAGAATTAGGTCCTTTTCTGCATTATAATGCTTTCATATATCTTTAGAATAGTTGTATATCTGACATACATTGTAATGTTCTAGTATTGAACTCCATAAGGAGGTTGTAAAAGGCAAAATCAAAATTCCACTAAGGCCAAATTGGCAAGTGGCCAGTAAACATACTACATATAAAGTGTCAAAAGCATCTTTTTTTGGGGTGGGTTTCTTGATTGAGTGAAAAGGGGAGGTTTTTTTTGGTGTTGTGTTCCTCTTTTCCTACTTTTTTCTTTCAATCCTTGCATCATGAGAAATTTCAAGTCTCCAAAATTAACACCACATAACTATGCTACATGGTCAATTAAAATGTGGTGTCACTTAATGCATAATGGAGTTTCTCAATATGTAGATGGTAGATCAAGTATCTAGAAGTGAAATCACTACTTGGGAAATAGTCGATAGGAAAGCCCTAGGTGATTTTTTTTGGGGATTGAAGATAAGATCATCTATCAAATCCAGAAATCTCATACATCCAAGGAAGCTTGGGATACCCTCAAAAACCTATATGGTAAAGTGTTTAAGGAGGATTTATACAAAATTGAAGATGAGCTTGTCTCCTTCAATCCAAAGACATTTGATTCTATACAAGACTTTATCATAAAGGTGAATGAATTAAGAGCGAAGCTTGATGATTGTGGGAGTCCTATTAAAGATGACAGGTTAATCTATCTCATTCATAATAAGCTTTCATCTAAGTACTCCACATTTGTTTATTCTTATAACACCTCAAAGACTACATTAGGATCTGCCTATTAGAAAGTTACTTTTGATCGTTATGGTATACTATTGGATGAAGAAGAAAAGAAGTTGAAATCAATGGAGATTCTCAATTCATCCAAGTCAAAGGCATTGGTGGCAAATAATGAGGGTTCTCAAAATTCAGCTGGTCAATCTTCAAATAAAGGAAAGGGCAAGAAAAATAAGTGGAAAAATAATGCACAAGAGGATTTAGAAAAGACAACACCACAATCCAATCAACAAGGCAAGTCTTCCTCAAATTCAAACAAGAAGGGGGACACTAATAAGTAGAAGAAAAAGTGTGCCTATTGCAAGAAATTGTGCCATGATGAACATGAGTGTTATCATAAAAAGATTGATGAGTTAATGAACATCATAAAGAAACACAATGTTCCACTACCTAATGCTTATAAGGAGAAAAGATTCTCATCTTCACATTCAAAGGGAAAAGGGAAAGCACTCATGGAAAACTCAAGTTCTTCAGTGGAATGGATTCTTGACTCAGGTGCCTCATATCACATGGGTTCTTCAAAAGGGGTCTTATCTTCATTGAAGTAGTCTAAGGTACCATACATCTTTGCAGGAGATAATAAAAAAATGGAAGTTGAAGGGAAAGGACAAGTGGAGATGGAAAATATGAAATTCAAATATGTTCTCTATGTTCCTAACATAAGCTCTAATCTCCTCTCAAGTTACCAAATCATTCACCTTGGAGATGGAAATAAAGTTGAGTTCCTTCAAGATTTTGTAATGGTGCGCACTCTCAAAGATGATTCATTGGCTGTAGTGGGGAAAGTTAATCATGACAAAAGGTTGTATTATTTCTCCCACTTTGTGCCCAAGTCTCCTTCACATGCCTTTTTGACTCAATCTCATCCACAAATCAAATTATGGCATGAGTAGTATGGACATATTTCCTTTCACTATCTTCAGCAAATTTTCTCAAACAATATAGTCAAAGGTCTACCTACAATCAAATTTTCCAAGGGTGAATGTTCAACATGTTTAGTGGATATGCATCTAGATAAGTTAACTAAAGAGAAGTCTTCAAGAGCACTAGTTCTTCAGTTGGTTCACATGGTACTAGCAGGTCCTTTTGCAGTGACATCAGTCAGCTAGGGTCGCTACATACTCACTTTCATTGATAACTTTTCATGCTACACATGAGTCTACTTTCTTCATCAAAAGAATAAAGTGTTGGACAAGTTTCTAGCCTTCAAGAGTCATGTTGAAAAGTAATCAAGGAAAGCCATCAAAGTTCTAATGATGGACAATAAAAATGGATATGTGAACACAAGACTTAAAGACTTTTACAAACTTGAGGGAATTGATCTTCAAAATCTACTCGCATTCAATCCAAACAAGATAGATATTGCAGCACTGAGGATATGAAATCTTAAGTCTATGGCAAGTTGCATGATACAAGCCAAGTCTCTTGATCCATCACTTGAAGTCAAAACTATAAGTAGTGCCAATCACATACTTAATAGGGCTCCTCATAATGCCTTAGATGGTAAGACTCCTTTTGAGGCATGGTGTAGTAGAAAACTAGTTGTGAAACACTTTAGAGTCTTCGATTGTCCAGTATGGGCAAACATATCTTCCATGGGATGCAAGGCACCACCATCTAGGCCTTGTACTTTCATCAGATATGAATACAATGTTAAGGCATACAGACCTATTGATCTTGAGACTTATGGATCCTGAGACTCATGATATTTTCATAGAGAGGAATGTTTACTTTGAGGAAAGTTCACCCAGTTTATCCTCTCATCCTCTCTACACTTAATACATTGTGGAGACTGATAGTGACACCAGTGATAGTGGTTCAACAGAGTCAGATATGTGGGATCCTATTGATAGATGCAAAGAGAGGTCACATCATCAACACATTCCACATGCATATAGTGTCATAGTGATAGGTCCAGCATAGTAGGGTACAACCTAGTCTTCCAGCTCCAGCATCAGAGAATGACTACATAGAAAATATTCTAGTTTTGTTTGTGAAGTCACACATAGTAGATTTCAGAGACATCATTAATGATATAAATCTTTATTTTGATGATGATTATCCTTCTTCAGTTGTTGTGAGGGCTCACTCTAACCCTCATGTCCATTCTCTACATGATTGATCTTAGCAAGTTGATGTGATTGTGGATCCTTATGTACAGCAATTGTAGGAGGTCTCTTTATCATTTGAGGAGATAGTAAGTTCTTTGGGACAAGTTCTACATCCATCCATGCTAGATCCGACATTGTTCTTTTCAACAGCATTGAAAGGGGCAACAGTCAGTATCAACACTGAGATAGTTGAGCAAGTTTCAGAGGCATCATTAATCATCAAGATTCTTTCTACACATAGGGGAAGCATCTCATATGTACCTATGATATTGTTTCTTACAAAGGGAAGGAACACTATTCAGCAGTCATGGATCAGCTTCTACAATGGAGAAGCTATCACTGATTGGCACTCTACATTTGGGGGAGGGGGGTAGACTTTCGTGTCTCTCTTCTTCTTCTCTCTTATGGGAGGGACTTTTTCCTTGTATAGGGTTTTGTCCTTCTCCCATTTCTCTTTTGTATATACTTGATGTATGTCATAATGGGGGGGTCTTGATTACTCCATCCATCCATGCATCTTGTTTTTTCATCTCTCTTTTTGGGGGAGGTTTTTTACCATGAGGTTTTCCCTCCTCCACTTTATGAGAGATTAAATTGCATTATGTACATGGGTACCTAACATGGCCTAGTAGTTGGGACCCATCTTGCATTTCATGGTAGCTTTCATAAGCTTAAGTGCATTCCCCTAAGTTGCACTTAAGGGGGGTGTTGGTGAAAATAAGTATTTACTTATTAAACTTTACATAAGTTAACTTAGGTCAATGCATTATTTTATTATTTCTTAGGTGATACACTTAGGATTTTGTGTACTCTTATGAGTTGTCATGTTGACAACACTAGTGTAAGTAGCTCTAATTCAACACATGGTGTCTACAACACTAGAGTTTGCATAATTAGCTAAGTTGTCATGTAGACAACATAGTTATTTGCACTCCTATCTTAGCACATGGTGTCTACAACATAATTTTGCATGCTACACCTTTTTAGGCTTATCCTCTCATCGTCACACTTACTCCTATGCTTAATGGAGGATAACCCAAACCTGGTGGACATGTGCCTAGTTGTATGACTTATCATGTTGCTAGCTCCTAGGCATTCTAGAAGCATTCTAGAGGCCTTTATATGCAAGCACTCATAGTTTACTTTCATATTGAATGAATATCATATCGTCATTCTGATCATACTCTTTTAGTCTATTATTGTGCTTTTGCTTGAGTTCCTCGATCATGGGTGAATTTTTCCCTAAGGCAAATTCTTACAAGTTGGCCTCTAACAAAGATGACATTTTTCCTTTTCACTAGACAGCTGGGGAAAGGGAAGCCTGGTACTACATGCATGATAAATTGTGTCTTTTTTATTTGAATACTAACCATTGCTAGCATGGTGGGGTTTGGCATACTTGGTCCAACTTTCAAGTTAGCTTTGATCGTATTTTAAAATGTCTTGATCATGCTATGATTACTGTACAATCCTTTTTCTCCTTTTTTGAAGATTGAGATTACCTATCATTAATTTGCTAGATGTGACATTATCATACCACTATTCCATTGATTTTTCCATTTCGTGGCACATAGATGTCCAGTGGGTTGTCAAAACTTAGTTTTTCCTCAATACATCACTATTGATGCATGCTGCCACTATTGCTCATATCCTATGTGTCTAGAACTTGGAACCATTTTCACATTCTTAAATAGGGTAGATTTAATGGTGGAATAATTCTATTACCAGAACTACTTAATTTGTGCACATCTATGGGTGGCAGTTGGTGGTTTTCAAACGATAGTTTTATGAGTCCACTACCATGGCTCTCATGAGAGCTTTTGAGGTTCTCACCCATAACCTTTTTGATGTTGATTTGCAAATTCAGCTTGCCAAACTTCATCATGAAAAATAGGTTGCAGGAAATTATGTTTTTTAAGGGGCCCAAATCAAAGGTCACCTGCATTCGTTAGAGGTTGAAAATAACGCGTCAAAGGAGTTCTTCCAGATTCTTTGAGCCTGTCATACCAATTTTGGGATTAAAAAAATTGAACAAGGCACTTATGTTCTTTCCAACCTTCCTGGCATCCTACAAGCTTTTGTTCACCATTACGAAAATGTGTTTGTTTCGCAAGGAATTTTTTTTGCTCGGGAGGAAGCCCTTGGAAAGTGTATTTATATTACTCCAAACTGCCTAGTGATCAAGCAACGTGCTTTCTATGAGTAGCTTCTCACCATATGAGACCTTAAGGAGGCCATTTTTTCCATGGCTGATGACAAGTCCCTTGAGTGTGATGGGTTCCATTGTGAATTTTACAAACACCTCTATGAGTCTATTGGTCTTGACCTGCACAAAGTTTATCTTGAAGTATATCATTCTAAAATTTTAGGAGCTATTATCAACAAAGGAAACATCAAATTCATACCTAAATCTAGTGATCCTGAGCATATTTGTAATTAGCGGCCCATTACCCTACTTGATGTGTCTTATAATATCATTGCTAAGGCAAGTTCTCTTAAAATTTTCCATCTCCTTCCTTTATTGTGCAGCCAGAGAAAACTGGCTTTATCAAGTCCAAGTATATTCTTGACAACATCATTGTTGTCTAGGAAGGCATGGAGTGGACTCACAAATCCAATCAACCGTCTGTATTTTTTTAAATTGATTTTGCCAATGCCTATGACCAAATTGAATGGCCTTTCATTTTGACTATGCTCCAAGCTCTTGGTTTTAGTCCCAATTTTCTTCAGTCTATGGAGATGATTTTTGGAGATGTTAATGCTTGTATTGCTATCAATAGCTCCCATCTGAAGCCTTTGGGCTCTTTCATTCCATCTGGCAAGGTTTCCCTTTGGCTTCAACATTATATGTTCTTGTTGGTGAAGGGTTTGGCTACTTGCTAGCCCACTCCATTCTTCTGGTTTGGTTTGTGGCATTTCTTTTCTAAATTTCTCTTCCCAGGTGGTCAATGGAAACTTTCTTGATGATTCATTTTTCATTATTTTGGAGGATGAGGAAAACATCACTAATTATTTGCAAATCATGAACACCTTTTTTCAAGCCTCTAGTTCTGTTATTCAATGGCACAAAATGCTCTGTATTGTTAATCTTTTTTGCCAACTCTACCTTGGCTTGACCAATTTGAATAGAAATGGGTCACGCATGGGGAGATTTTCTACTTTCTGGGCATTCCTTTTACCTTTCAAGCTTCACTAGTTGATTTGTGGAACGTTTTGCTTGTCAAGATTGCAAAGAAGCTTGACTATTGGCTTACTAATCCCCTTTCTCTTCCGAGAAAATTTTAGATCTACTCTAAAGTTCGGGCAGCTATGCATGTTTATTATTCTTCCTATTGGGCTCCTTCTAAAGCCTCCTATCTAAAATTAGAGTGATTGCTCCACAATTTTCTTTGGGCTTCTAGTTCTAACCATCATGGCTTTCATAGAGTTGCTTGGGATTTTTGTTGTCTCCCCAAAGAGACTGGAGACCTTGCCCTACTCTCCACATAGAAGCAAGGCCTCTCTCTTTGTGCTAAATAAAATATCCATGTCATTACTAGAGATAAAGCTTGGAAGTTTGGGTTTGGCATTGCATTTCTTCTAGGTTTCTTGTTAATATGTCTACATAGAAGGGGATTGTCTTTCAAACACTCCTCATCATGCAAGAACCCATGCACATATAGGGCTCTTTTTTTGTTAAGAGCATGTGGAAAGCTTGGGAAGCCATCAAGCCTTGGCTTTGATGGCTTGGTGATGGGTTCTGTGATGGGCTCTCTTTGAACCAATAGAACATTTGGTGGTTCCCTCGATTTTCCATCTAGGGTATTCCTCTAGCCAAGACTCAAGGTGCTAGTGCTCTGCATTTTTTTAAATGTGGCATCAAGACTCTTAAGGACCTTTTCTCCAAGTCTTCATGAGTCTTAGATCTTGGGAAGATATGCAAATCTAATTCCATCTTGCCCATTCAGATTGGCAGACTTTTGATTTATTGCTTTCTACACTTCCCGATTACTTAATTCACAAGGTGGGTATTTAGTCTATTCGACCTTGGTGGACAAACTAGAAGTGGTATCCTGCCATTCCCTTTATCAACTACAAGACAAGTTTGGGGTATCGATGGCTTTCTCCCCATTTCTCGATGGTGGATACCCTCAACCAACACTAGCATTTGCAATCTTCCCTTTCTCAGTGGAGAAAGTACTTTGACACTATTTGGAGTGTTATTATAATACCCAAGATTGCACATTTTTCTTGGTGCTTTGGTTTTCAAGGTCTTCCCCTTGGGCCTTAACTCAAGCATATTGGGTTCCCAGATCCTCGGTGTCCATTTTGTGTGCAACCGTAGTCTTTTTTGCATATTTTTTGTTTTTTTAGACATGCTCAAAACTATTGGCACTAGATTCATGATTTCTTTAAGCTATTTCATCCTAAACCTTTTTCATGGCATATGGTTATTTTGGGTGATTCTCCTAGGTTTCCTAAAAAATTTACCCAGATATGTCATACTTTCAGGATGGAGATTTTGTTTATTTTGTGGAAAGATAGAAATGATGTTCTTTTCGCTCATAGTTTTCTTGACATAAATATTTCTATGTACACTAAAGCATGCATTTGTAATAATGTAATAATGCAGATTCAAGTGCAAGCCAATAAGGTGGCTCTCGAAGGTGGCCCACCTTTAGGAGCTTCTCAATCATTGGGGTAATGTCCCTTGTATGGTTGCTAGAGTGTCTCCTGATGCTTTGGTTGATACTACATCACCTAAGGGTCATTGTCAAGGGCACAGTTCTTCTAGTCATCGCTCGCATATGCCACACTTGCAGGCTTCCCGCCACCACTCCCCTAGTGGTAGCAATGGTGGCTAGCATCACCGCTCAGCTTCCCCATCCTATGGTGGCACAGGCTGGTCCCTAGGCCTAGTGACTCTCCCTCCTGGTGCTTGGTGTGTTGTTTTTGGTAAATGGCCCTTTCACCTAGAATTGGCTATCTCACCTCCATGGCCTGACACCAAAGATGCTCACCAAGCCCCCGATGATGTTGCTGACGGTTGGACTATTCCCAGCTTGCTTCTCATTCCCAAGGATGACTAGGGGATTTCATGATTGGGATGAACCACCTCCCTCAGTTGGCACTACTTTAGCTACCTGAGGGTTGCTTCTTATTTTTACTTTTATGAATACTTGTTGATTTCGAATTCATTTGTGTGAACTTTCGTGGAGTGATCTTGTATCCCCTGGCCCTTTTTTGTGAATTGTAACTAAGTATATTATTTATTAATTGAAAAGCACTATTCATCAAAAAAAACTTACTGAACAGAAGAAAAACCTAATGAGAATCTAGATTGAAGAAATGTCCAACTATAAATCCTTAAACCTTTTAAAAGAAAAGCAAGACTTAGATATCATTTGACTTGCAAATTTACTTCAATCTTAAGAACTAGAACAACAGATCCAACAACAAGTATGTATTAGCCCAATTTTCTATGGTGTAAAAGAAAAATTCAACAAAAAGCTATAACAAATAAGGGGAAAAAATAGTAGGAATTTTATGTTCAAAATGACAAACAAAATTTACAAAGAAGAGAAAAATGTACATACAACTTTAAAATGACAACATCAATAGAAGAATTCTACACCATAAGAAACGAAGAAAGATTTTTGGTAGATGAAAACCTAAGAAACAATGATTCCATAATTTGAAATCTACCCTAGAAAATTAGAGCAGAAAAATAGTAAAAAACAATAATGTTAAATTGTGAGTACTTATATCTACATTGGATAAACCAAAGGTGAAATCCCCTACATTCTGTTGTTATTCTTAAAACTAAGCAGCAGGTTATAAAAACCAAGAGCTCTTATATTACTCTCGAATTGAACATATTGAAGTGGTATGATCTAGAAACCATTCACAACCTTACAAGGAAAAAAACATATATTACAAACCCCTTGAATTCCATCGAAATCATATTTCATCTTCTCAAAGAGAAAATCAATCTAATAAATCATTTGGGAAACAAGTTCCAGTGACATTGCACAAGGATTTCATTGCAAAATTTGTCAGATATTTGTTAGTAGAGAAGGAAAAAATGGATATACAAAAGAAGCTAAAAAGGTTGTGGTTGCAAAGGAAAAAGAAATGGCTACAGTTGCAAATAAAGAGGCCTTGGTTGTGGCTACAAAGAAGGACACATTGGTAGCTACAAGAAAAAGGGCAATTGAAGATAACTTGAGAAAAGCTTCAGTTTCAGCTAAAAGTTTGGATAAAGTTGAAAAATGTGCAAAGATTGAGAAAAAGGAAATCCAAAATGTGTCTAAGAGGCTTGTATTTTACAAGCACGTATTTTATAAGAAGCAAGAAGAGGTAAAAAAAAAAGAGAGTTGGGAGAAATCTCCCAAGGGTATTTTCACAATTGTGCCAAGAAAATCCTATGTTTGGGCACTCTATAGATACTAGGATTCTACTTGGGATGACAATACCCCTCCATAAATTAGACATAAATACAAGATAGTTGAGTTTCTGATAGACTTTAGTGAGGAGATTGGAGTAATTGTTGTTCCACTTGTAAAGGTTCCTTGTTTCAGGAATTTATTCAAGAAGTGGTATTTGGCATCTCAGCCATGTGATCAATGGGTGGTGCCCAAGGCAAAGATTCTTAGGTTTTCACATCATAGTCCTACTAGGATGATTAAAAAGAGGACTCACCAAACATACCTAAAGGTTGTTGGGAGTTGGATCTTGCAAAAATTGCATGTATTTGATCTGGGTACTTCAGAATCTTGATAGATTCGACTATGGTAGCACAATATGAAAATGGTTCATCAGATTGAATTGCAGAACCAAAAAACCCTAACACAAATTATCTAATTTAATAAGCTTATGACAAAATTTTTTCAAATTTAATAGTTAAATTAAATTATGATATTGCTATCAAAAAAATTTATAGTTTTTTGTGTCAAACTCATTGACCCATTATCATTTTTATTGTAATTATCAAATGTTTTTAAAGCTATTTGAACATGTAATGTTGCCTAGTGAAACATAATGCCCAAACAAAGAAAAAATCATGTATACTTACATTTTTTTTTGGCCAAAATAGTAATAAAAATATAAATTTTTAATTAAACTATTATTATATTAATACCAAAATCATTTTTTAATATATTTTATTAATGAGTAAACATAATTCAATTTTTATAAAATAACATAGATGAAATTATGGTTTATTACGAGATTATTATTTTTTAATTTTCTTTCTAAAAATATTTTTATAAATTAAAAACCATGATATTAAATTAAATTAAAATTTAAAATTAGTAGTTCATGCCAAGGCATGAAAATTTAAAGAATTAAAGCAACTTCTATAGTTCATATTTATTTTTTATTTTTCATGAATATATAAATTTAATTTACTTTTTATTTGATTGGTCAATTATATTTTTTTAACTCTCTCAACCTCTAAATTAATAAAAAGGTTGATTTGTTGACTTTAATTGTGAATGTAAAATGATTATGAATCAATTATTTTTATTTTTATTAAGAAAGGATTTTTTATAATTTTTCAATTTCTGTTTTATCAATATTAAATTTTTTATTTTTTATTTTTTTCAAAAAAGCATAGTCAAAGTAGTTTTTGCAGTTGTTTCAAATAAGCCAACCCAATGAGTTGGAACAAATGCATATCTATAAATGGAAGATGCTTCTCTTGTACTTCACTTGTATTTATGTGCTAACAAGTGTTCCCCGATGGGCACTGGACATGGCAGGAAAAGTATCATAGTAACCTCATCATTATGGCTTCAACCCAAAAAAATTGTACAGGTTGGTTTTGATCCTTGCCATATACTATGATTTAGTGTATCTTATTATGACCCTTGAATGCAAGCATTCGACATCTCTTTTGATCAGAATGCATCATGTTTTATGACTAGTCATGCTACTGGCCCACAGCACACAATAAAGTCATTGATCCAAATCTTTTCTTGGCACTAGAGCTAAAAAAATCCAATTAGTCAATGGGCCCTTGGTCTACTAGTGAAGTTAAATGGCTCACAAAGAGCCCACCAGGGATCAAGTCTTGTTGAGTGCAAGGTTCGAAGACATCATAAGGGATGAAGCCATGATCGTGCCCCGGGCAAATTTGGCAGTGTGGATGCTCCTTAGTCCTTGGCTCTTAGCCGAAGAATTTTTAAGCATGTGTGGCCCTGTATCGAGTACCTAAAATTTGTTTGTGGATGACCTCCATAAAAAAAAATATTCCAATTACCATTCAGCCAACTATTTCTGTCAACATGAAAATAGAAACCTTGAACTTATTTAACCAATCACTATTTCTTTTGTAGCTTTCACTTTTTGGCCCTCAATCTCTCTTCCCTTTCCTCTACCTCAATAAGTGTCAATTCTCTTTCATCCTCCTCTCTGCCAAAACTAGCTCTTTCAGTTTTGCTCTCCTCTCCACGTATTATTGGCCTTCTCTAGCCACTGTAGGATCCTCATCTAACTCTGACTTCCCAACTTCTTCTAACCTTTGATCACTCTCATCTGCATACTCCACTTCTTCTTCTTTGTCCTTTTCTACAGCTACACCATCATCATCTAAAAGACCATCATCCAATAGAAATCAACTCTATCATAACTCCCCATAAAAACTACCACTAATGATCAACTCCCAATGAAGAACTAAAAAATCAGTGAGTCTGAAAGAAAAAAACCCAAGAAAAATTGTCGAATCCGAAGTCAAAAACTACTAAAAATTAATTCCTAGAAATTCTTTTACCCTTTTTCGACCTTCGCCTACACAACCCCTCCTTTCTTCTCTTCTTTTGCCACTCTATGAAAAAACCCTAGTGAAAGTGTATATATAAGTTCTCCCATGGCATTTAAAGGGTCTTTTATTAATACCAAGGCTCCTAATTAGTTTTTATAAACAAGACCATTCTATTGCTAAAGTTCAAAAATAGATTTATTTTTTAATTATTTTAATCATTAATTTCTATTTTTTGATTGGGCATTATCAATTTTTCTAGAGACTTAATTGATTTATCGATACAAAAATATTAATAAAAGTAAATTTCTAAAAAGTTATCCCAAAATATTTCCAACATTTAAAAAATAATTCTAGAGCTTCTTCATTCTTCTAGACATCTTCCATCATCACAATGATTAGATCACAAATATATTGACAGTCTACAAAAAGGCATTGGGTTAGAATGGGTTGAAGGTGATAACAGCGTTGTGTACAATGGCTAACAAAGCAACACCAATGACAATAGCACAAACTAGAATAAGAACCACATCTTTCCCATTGTACCTAGGCTTCAGGCTTGTTATTCTTCCTAGTATAACTCTATACCAAAACTATAACACCCCACCAAGGAACCCAAAATAAATTAACCTAAAGTTTCACTAAGTTTGTCAAACATTTTTTTTAAAGATAATAAACAACAATAGATAGAAAATAATGGAAGCATTAACTCACATACATAACAACCAACATAAACAGATTACATCACTTCAAGTTCTGTGATGTTGAATCACATTTATGTTTAATTAATATTAAAACCAATATATAATACATCCACATTAAAGAATAATTACAAGTAAAAATACATTTAAATAATATGCAATTATAGGATGTCACTTGGCAATAAATAGAATGCACAATCATTCACTATACAAGTCATAGGGTATGAGAGGCCAAAACAATATACATCATGAAATAGATTACATCTTCTTGTAAGATCTATGAAATCAAATACAATACACTTAGAAAATAACCATCCATCATAAAAATACAAGATCAAATAAAAAGGAACATCTGCACAACCACATCCAGCAACGGCATCCAATGGTCATATCTCAGTGGTATAAGAAAATGCACTACTACCTGACCTCATAGAACCCAAAAAGGTCCACTCCCATCGTGTTGAGGAGATAGACTCAAGTCCCAAATAGGATAACAAACTCAAAAGTCAAAACCAACATCTAGGTTCAAGGAATCACCTGAAAACAAACTATCTCAAAGGGTACTAAGACACAAGTATCAACTAATCCTAGAGGAAGCATAGAAATGCAGGAAATCTACTATGCAAGTGGGAAAGTGTCATCACATGAGCCAACTCTAAGGTTACCATGGTAGTCTTTTAATGCTCTAGACCCCTTAGTGCCTCTATGTGGCATCAATATCCTTTCGTACAGACAAGGCATACTAACAAGTCAGCTCTAAGCTTACCACGATAGTCTTTTAATACTCCAGCTCCCTAGTGACTTTCTATGGTACCAATATCTTATTAATTCATTTTAAACTCATTTAATGAAATGTTATCACTTATTAAAACAACCTACAATGGGTTACCTAGGCAACCTCTTTAGGGATTCGACCTCCATTGCAAGCCACTTCCCAACATGACATACAGATAACCTACTCTAAGCTCAGCAAAAGAAAAAGATCTCAAATGACTATAAACCACACATCAGTTCTTCAACAAGCAACTGGAACAGACTAAAATATTACTGATCATAATCACATATTCCACCAATACGATCATCCTAATAGGACTTATCCAAAGTCAAGTACACATAAACCAAATCCATGTCATAACATAACATTGCCAAAAAAAATCATTTAATCACCTCAATCTTATACAAGCAACTAGAAAGCAATCACAAATAACTAATTGAACACTCAAAAGGCTATATTAGGAAAGACACCCCATCCACCTTAGTTCTACACAAGAATTGGAAAGCACATCAAAATATCTGATCAAACTCATCATAGCACACACATGACACATCACCATGGTTAGATATAAAAGATTGTATACAAAACATCATCATGACATCATAGAATATAACTCCCAAGCCTCTGGTAAACATTTGGATTGGCCAAAGCTAAGTCAAACCCAAAAACCCCAACACCAATAAATCACATATCAAATAAAGTGCATACAAATGTGAATTTCATAATTCATTAGGTTTTAAAAACCCTAAAGTTCAATATTTACTAAAGGTTTTTAGATTCTCATTTTCATTTTCAAACACAAGATTTGATGTTCAAAAATAGGGTTTTAGTTTTAATTTCCAAGTATTACTATTTCTAGAGTTTTCAATCTCAAACAAGATTCACGTTTCCATTACAGATCCACTAAAGTTTTCAAATCCACACGATTCACAACACCCAACAAAACATAATAAGTTATTTAAACAGAGTTTTCATAGTTCAATCTGTTTTCTAAAGAAAACATAAGATTCGATATACAATTAGGCTTTTAGTTTCCATCTTTTCAAAGTATTATATTTTGACAAGGTTTTCAAAACACAAGAACGTTCGATGTACAAACAAGGTTCTAGTTTTCATTGCCAAAGTATCAAAACTTGTTAGAAATAATAAAATCGAAATGAACTAAAAAATAAAGAATTATAAATTAATCCAAGAGAGTTTGTGATGAACATAATTACCATACTTTATAAGAGCTTTCCAAGATCAACACAAGAATGGAGACACGGATTTTGAAAGAGGAAAGCAAAGAAAACCCCTTGTGAATTATATGAATGAGGCAAATGCCTAAAAATGAAGAGAGAGAGAGAGAGAGAGAGAGAGAGAGAGAGAGAGAGAGGAGATAATGTGAAGCCAAAGGGCTCATTACATGAACTACATTGTGATTGTGTGTTTTAGGATGAGAGAGAAGCATCTCTTATAAAGAGATGAGAAGAGGAGTTATTTGTAACTCCCATGTGAATGATTGCCACATTCATAAGTGTGTGCATAACAAGTGTCATAATCCTCTTAAGGAGGAATAAACTATTTTCCTTAATAAAGGAATTACAAAAAAGACTTGTCCTCACATGTGGACTAGAGGACAAACAACATAAGGGATACCTTGGTTTATCCCATTTAATAAATACAACCAAGGAAAGATTACAAATTCTAACAAAACTACTATGGTTCTCGAATCATCAAAAGAAAAGCATACAACTGATAGAATAAATTCATAGATCTTGTTTGATTTTGAAAACACAAATAAATTTGATTTACAACCAAAGTTCACATTTTAAAACTCAAATTGGCATACCTATTAATACAAATCAATTTCACAAAGTAAATAATAACAACTTTATAATTGACTATTATTATTAAAATTTTATTAATCATCATTAAATTATTAATAATAATAATTATCCAAATATCAATAATATAATATATTTTTAATTACATTAATTTACTAATATTAATAATTATTAAATAAAATAAAATTATTATTATTAAATAAAATAATAACAATATTAATTAATATTAATAATATTAAATTCCTTTAATTTGATATTAATAATTTAATTAAATAAAATAAACAAAAATTTATAAAGCGATTAATTATTGTTGTCCCCAAAATGGGGTGCAGACAAGTCGAGTTGCCCTTACAAGGGCAGTGTACACTGCCTTGGTAGCGGCGAATTGTCCTTGGACAGCTACACATTGTCATGGCAATGCACCTGTGTCACTACCAATGGCAATGGGGGGTGGGGGATGGGGTCCCCGCCCCCCTCCAAAATTTATATATTTTTTAACTTAAAACAAAAGCCCCCCTCCCAAATTTAATTTCCCCAAACAAATTTGCACAGTCCAAATTTGTACGGAAATCTAAATAGCATAAAACAAATTGATATATGAATATAAAATTATCACTGGGAAAATTTATTTATTTACGGTGGTAACTATATATATATTCTTAAAATAATTGTCATAATAAAATTGATAGAAAAATTACGGACAACCAAATGGATTTTACGCCTCAATTTTATTTGATTTCTCATTCAAACTCTACTTGTAATAAAATATAATTCTCTAAAATTTAAAAGCGAGGGTTTCTATTTTTCAATACATATACAGATATTTCTAAATCAAAGAACAATAAAATTCGCATACAAGGGTTTCAACCCAAATAAAATTTTGAAACCAGAATACGCAACAAACATGGAGAAGACAAAAGTTCGAAGAACAAAAAAAAACTATACAAATAAACCACTAGATCCTACCTAGATCTAATACTTAACATGCAAACATGCAATCGCATGAAGAACGCAAGGAAACCCCTTCCTTCCGAAAAACTTCCTTCTCTGAAAAATATCTTTTCCAAAATCCCCCAGTTTTCGAAAAATGAACTCCCGATCTTTGATAAAGAGTTCTCCCCTAAATTTGGGGCTTTGATTGTGCAATCACTAGAGGGAACTCGTTGATCATTTCTTTTAATATTTTATTATCTTTTTACATTTTCATGCACAAACTTTTAGATATTTAATTACAAAATATCTTGATTTAAATAATTAGCTCTCTCTTTATTTAATTTACTATATTTTAATTTCATGCATAAGCTTTATGCAATTTAATTAAAATAAACTTTATTAAATTTATGTTTTATCTCTCTAGTTAATTACGAGACATTTTAATAATATATTTATTAATTCAACTAATAATATTATTTAGAGTTTATTATTAAAATAAAACTCTGAAATAATTATTATTAAATTAAATAAATATAAATACACCTAAATTAGAACTTTGATAAAATCTTTAAATTTATTTCTTTTATTTAATTAATTTCTTAATTAATCAAATATAATTAAATATCGACTTTCTTTATAAAAATTTATTAAATTAAATCATTAAATTATCTTTTAATTTGATTTAATTAAAACAGAAAATCATCACAGATTGACAAAGACTAAATATGAAAATCCATCATAAAGCACAGAATACCAAAACAAACTCTAGGGTAAAAATCATGAATTCACGTCACTTGACGAATTTGGAAAGGTGAAACTAACTCAAATATTTGTCCTGCTTTCTAGGACAATTGGCTTAGGTTGGGATTTGGACTCAAGAGTTATCTCCCCACTTATACCATTGAAATACTGTGATAGGGTATGCTCATCCTGGCAATTCAAGGAGGTCAATACCTGGTACTTGCAATTTGCATAAAATCTACACATGTATAGACACATATTCTAAAATAAGCAGGCAATGGCAGGAAGTGGTACATCATGTAGGTCTCGACTAGCAGGTGATTATGACTCCCTCCCTCAACCACGTCAAAAATGTCAAACATAAAGAAAATGTACACGTACACCATACACATGCAAGTATGAGGTAAGTAACCATAGAACTCCATATAAATCATTCCTCTATCTAACATCATGAAATAAGTGAAATCCACTATACGAACATACATATATCATCATGGAAATAATCATGAACATATGAAATAACTAAATAACTCAAGTAGCTCATCACATAACTCAACTAAGTATTCAATAACATCTAATCAATCCAGTGTTGGGTGATGCGACGCGCTCCCCTGCCCACAGGTGGTTAATTATGTGGTGTTCCATGTTCACTAATAGTCATGGCAGGGCCCACTTGCCGTTGCACCAAAAGCCATGACTGTTAATGAACATGGAACACCACATAATTAACCACCTGTGGGCAGGGGAGCACGTCGCATCACCCAACAATCTCCCCCTCGACGCGCATACCAGGTGCTTATGCAGGTCGGGAAGGCACCGGGGAGATTTGAACCCATGACCAAGCCAAAACTAGGCTCTGATACCAATTGTAGGGCCCATTTGTCGTTGCACCAAAAGCCATGACTGTTAGTGAACATGGAACACCACATAATTAACCACCTGTGGGCAGGGGAGCATGTCGCATCACCCAACATCCAGTAACCAAGTACTGCTAATTATAAAACATAATTAGAAAAATGGCCTAAAAGAATCTGACAATACGATAAGAAAAGTCAAGTAGGGGTAGGCATCTTCACACTCCACTTCTTCTTTGTCCTCTTCTGCAACTGCACCATCACCATCTAAAAGACCAGCATAGTCTCTATTCTTCCGATAGAAATCAACTCTATCATAACTCCCCATAAAAAAACTACCACCTGTGGTCAACCCCTAATGAAGAACTAACAAATTAGTGAGTCTGAAAGAAAAACCCCAAAAAAATCGCCGAATCCAAAGTCAAAAACAAAAATCAATCCCTAGAATATATTTTGCCCTTTTTCGACCTTCGCCTACACAGCCCCTCCTTTCTTCACTTCTTTTGCCACTCTATGAAAAAACCCTTGCAAAAGCGTATATATAAGTTCTCCCTCGACATTTAAAGGGTCTTTTATTAACTAATGTTCTCAATGCTAGCTCCTAATTAGATTTTATAACCAAAACCATTCTATTGCTAAAGTTCAAAAATAGATTTATTATTTAATTATTTTTAAGCATTAATTTCTATTTTTTGATTGGGCAATATTAATTTTGCTAGAGACTTAATTGATTTATCAATACAAAAAATTACCAAAAATAAATTTCTAGAAAGTTCTCCCAAACTCTTTCCAACATTTAAAAAATAATTCTATAGCTCGTTCATTCTTCCAGAGATCTTCCATCATTGCAATGATCAGATCACAAATATATTGACAATCTACGAAAAGACATTGGGCTGGAATGGGTTGAAGGTGATAGCAGCGTTGTGTACAATGGCTAACAAAGAAATACCAATGACAACAGGACAGACCAGAATAAGAACCACATATTTCCCATTGTGCCTATGCTTCAGGCTTATCATTCTTCCCCACAAGACTCTATACCAAAACAGTATCCCCAAAAGCTGCTACAGGGATTTCCCTATGTGACTTCCAAGATCCGAACTTGAGACCTAGAGTCCATCCAATAAAATCCTAAGAATAGTAGAGCAAAACCGGAGGCCATTGCTTAAACACTCGCACCACCATAAATACATTTTTGTCTTATCAAAATAGAGTTGCACGACAAATCATGAGGCCCCAAATAAGTACATAAGTTGTTATCATCCATTAAGGATTCCATTAAGTTGGAGAGTAGAGTAAGGTTTTAGGCAGTTGACATTTTTGCTGACTAATATTTGAACAGTTGGAGATTCTAAATTCATCTAAATGAAGTGTAATTTGGAAAGGATAAATAAATGTTTTTTGTTTGAATACTATAACTTTGTAATTGGGTTTGCATGATGGGATTAATCCCCATAGTGCAATTGATTATGTTTTTATATAATTAGCTGAGCAATTTGGTCACCAACAATTTCCTTATTTTGAGCATTGACACACCCTCCATTTTTCGCATTTCTGATTAAAGATGTATTGTTGATTTCTCTAGCACTTTCTCAAACTTTCTTTTTTTTAATTTATGGATTGAAAGTGTCAATCGTCCTTCCCCTTCAAATAGGTTATCAGTCTTTTAACCTATACAAACATTTGGACGATCACCATACGTGTTTTTTTATGCTAGAAGATATGCAATGAATAAGATTGCTTACCCACGAATATTATGCATTTAAAAGAAATTCAACTTTAATGTTAGAGCTCTTGTGATTGCTTGGAACAAGAAAAAATTGCTTTAATTTTCACAATTTTTATTCATTCTTACTGTGTTACATATACTACATTATTTTGGTCATCACTTATCTCGCTACTATCTCTTTACATTTCTTCATTTTATTTCTAAACTTTACCTTGGCTTTTATAGTATTGTGGGCTTGGTTTTGAAGTCCTTGACTTATTTCAAAATTTCAATAATAGTTTTCCATAAGAATATATTCTTGAAAGGTTCATTTGTTTTCCTTCATAGTACTTATGTTTCCTATCTAGAATTTGATTATGATATCATACTTACTTATGATGTTTTGTCTAGAAGTGTTTTTATTTATTGGTCCCTGCCTTATATACACTTCAATAAATTTTTGGACTTCACCTATTTAAAAAACGTAAGATTCAGTGTTCAAATATTTAACAATTATTAATCTTAGGTTATTTTCCTATTTTGTGATTGGTGAAATGAATTTGCTGGGGTTTTTTCCAATTTATAAATGAAATAAAAAATAAAAAACTTATAGAAGACAACTGTAGCTCAAATTAATGTTTTCACAGTCGGACAAAGAAAGGATAATAATGAAATAAATGCATACCAAAACCGATAGCATTTACAATCAACCTCTCTATGGCATTAGTCAGTGTCTCGATCAAGATTGACTAAGTTCATTGTGCAGAGTGTTGAGGGTGAGAGTCGGTGATCAGGTTTTTGCCTTTCCAAGATTCTTAAGGTTTTTTTTCAATATTCATTTTCAGCCTTACTTTGATGATCTTCATGTTTCCTCATCAATTGTAGATTCCAGAGCTACTTTTTTTTGGTTTCAAACTGGTAAATAATTTAAGATTTCTCCCTGCCTTTTTCTTTTCGAGGATCCAAATGGAAACCTGTATGCAATTCTACTGAGCCCTCCAAAAAATCTGTCGAAGAGCACCATCAATGCCGTAAGTACACTGTAATCCTTTTCCCACTTGTGGTTTTTTAATGGATCGATGCTAGTGCAAGGTGTGGATTCATTTCCGTTGCCCGGGGCGAGACAAATGGAGAGGTTGAAAAGTGAGCCATGACGGATTAGCAACATAATTTATGATGAATAGCTCTTCCCACCTGCCAGCTTAGTCAATCTCCAATACTATTGATTAGAAACCTGTAGTCTTCCTTTTTAATCTCTACTATTGCAAAGCCAGAATAATTGTGCATAAAAAATACTCACGATCTTTATTATCATGTTAAAAGGCACAATTTTTTTTGTTAATTTAATTAAACTTAAAACACATGATATTGGAAAATATTGTTAAATGTAATTCTAATTAATGAAAAAATTAGATATGTGTTGTTTTCTTTTGATGGATCACTAACTTAACCACACTGTTGATTCAATATACATCACATCAAACAAGACAATTTAGGATTTTATAAAAATCCAATTAGTACATAGACACCTGTACATTTGTAGGCAATTTAGGATTTTATAAAATTCCAATTAGTATACATTTGTATATTATATGATAAAGTTTAAAGGTTCCTTTTGTAACTCTTATTATTTCTGAAGCTTTTCTACTGTATTTTATATATGGATTAATATATTCAATCAAATATCTAATTATATGAATTAAAATTAATAGCTTATAACTTTTAAAATGAAATGTTATGTAAATAAAAATTATTAACAAGATTTTTAGCTCCTAAATAATTGAAATTTTATATCTCCTATAAATTTTATAGCTCTTGTGATAATCATATTTTAAAAAATAAAAATATAATTATTTATTCATATCATGTCAATTTACTTTAAATATATTAAAATATTAAAATATAAATCCCAAAACTATTGTTTCATCACTAAATACTTTTCTAAAAAATAAAACATTTTCAATCATGAAGGTAGGACTCTAGCCCTCCAAGAGCTCTTGTTTATAAATAGAATACCAATTTCCTTTAATTTTAAACCCTAATTTTAGAAAATCACACCTTGTTTTCCATGGCAAGTTTCCAAATGGAATTTTGGTAGGGTTTCGAAGAAGAGATGAGAGATTCACAACCATGAGGAAAAATAAAGACTCCACTTCATGAGCACCCCTCTTTGGCCAAACATGAAGAGGCAAACATCTTAAATATCTTATGTTATAAATAAAATATTTACTATTATTTAAATAGTTAATAATAATTGAATGTTTATCATTCATTGTATTATTTAAATTTTTTTAATTTAATTTATATTGATGAGTGATATAATCTTTTTTTTTAAATAACTTTATTGATATTATATTAATCTTATATGAATAATATTTTTCTAACACAAACTTTTCTTTTGTCATGTTATTTTTGTGACAAAAATACATGCAATCAAATTGCAAAGAACAATCTACAATTAACAAAACAAAGATTAATAGATCAATTTATTAAACAAAATGGAAGTAAATTGGTGGTAAACCTTTTATATTAATAATTTTAAATTTTATATTACTTTAATTCATTCAAAACACAACATTATTATTTTTCTGTTATTTTAAATTGGATATTATCACCCCTTACATTGACCCATTTTATTCAACTATCGCACCATATACTTAAAATAGAAAATTAATGTTGGTGGAGTATAAAAAATTAATACTTCAATTCTTTAAAAATATCAATTGTAAAAATATTTATTTATGATATTTATAATATGTTATAATATTTATAATATGTTATAATTGAACTAGAAGATATTGATTTATAATTTTCTTTCTAAAATCATTCCATTGTCCTGCTATATTTTCAAAAACTTTTAACTGTTTAGAACATTTCTAAAAACACAAATTTCACTCATCTGAGATGATTTCCCATGTATTGAATTATTTTGTCCATTTAGACAGTTGCCATTGATTTAGAAGTTCTGCTCTTCTTGCAAATCCACTTGACAGGAACTGGAGTAAGAAGAGAATTACTACAGTTATTATTTGCTGGTTCGACCCGTCTCTTAAGATGCTGGGGCATACTAATGCCTAGTGAGATGGCATTATCGAGAGCAACTGATCCGTTTGGTGGACCTCGCAACAGGCTAAGCAAAGCTTAATGATATGTCTGCAGTGCCAGTGATGGTCTAGCCATCTCACGATCACGACAGACATTTCCAGTCTTAACAACATGCTGACAAAGGTTGCCTGACATAGACCAAGAACACTCACAAAGAGCAAATTCTGAACCAGGATTCCAAACAATGTATGTCCTTGACCGATCACTTTCGCTAGGAACCTTTGCCGTGTGATCTTTATCATTAAAAATAACATCACTGTCTGCAATTAAGAGTGCCTTGCGCCATGATGTGGAAGCATAATTTTCATCTCTGATAAATCCACATAGATCATTTTCTACCGAAAATTTATCAACCCAAAAGTAAGCATGCACCTCATTAGTCAGTTTGTGTACCAACCAATCAGCTCGTTGATATGTGCTCACATCTAGCAGAATTAACATCCTAGATTTTAGTAGAGAATGATATGCTTCAATGGTTGCACAAGTCTCCTGATTTGCAAAAGGTAGAATCCTCATTGCAGTTACCCACATCTCTACAAGCAAACAAATCCATATTAGCATAATCTGTGTGTGGAGATTGTTTTCAGACATACATTAAAAACCACATGAGCACTGCAGGAGTTGAGAATATATTGGCATACATCAAAAATAAAAATAAATTGATGACACACCTATTCTTTCATCCTCTTTGATTTGAAGTACTCCACAAAGGCACTATGGTCTACAAAATCTTCCATAGCATTGATGACATTTAACCCATTCCATGTATTATACATATGTACTCAAGGCGCTTCAACATCTTTCACTGCATCTCAGGATTGGCACACTTCTTTATAATATTTCTATGCCATGCATAACGTACATGCCAAAGGCACAAGAGAATTGTGCACTGAAACACATCCCTGGACAGAGACATCATACGAGGTTAAACATTCTCACCATAGGCTACCAGAAATGATAGTTTACAAGTCACAAACCTGATTATAGAAATTTCTGTTGATGCATCATCACTAATGAAGCCATTCAATCTCCACATAGAATCCTTTGCATGAACTCTATCATGAAGTGTCCCCATCCATTTGTAAACATCATGACTTTGTAAACTTCCAGCAATGATCCATGCAATGAGAATTGCGTTTGAGTTTGAATCAAAGGCAAGAAGTGTGTAAATCGGATACTGCCTGTAGAACAAATGGTCATACTTCTTATTTTCGTTTCAGAACACTTAATTTTAAAAAAAAAGGAAGACCAGAATAGGCAAACCTTAAATTCTTTGGTCCCACAACGGGAATCCACAGCTATAAGACTGTTTTTTCCAAAACATAGCATTTGCTGCAACCGCCACTCTGTTTGAACTCCCAGGATGAAAGCATCAGTATGAGAGGATTCCTGGTAGTAAAAACCCTGATTTTGATGACTTTCAACCCACAGTTTAATGCTCAATGCATCATCTGATTCCAATTCATGTGTAGATCGTTTAATGTTCCTCTCTACCGTGCGTACAAATCGGCAAGAGAGGAAAGCATCACGATTGTAAGGGCCACCTTGCCTCTCCACAAAAAAATTGTGATTTTGTATTATACTCTCCACAGAAATTCCAGCATATAGCATTGACATTATCTGTTGGCAAAGTTCTTTTGAGATGCAAGGAGCATATATTGCCAGTGTTCCAATGGCCTTAGTATCAAGGGGTCCATGGCAAGGAGAACCAGACTTATCAACATGGTTCCATTGGTTGTATACAATAAGAGCAACAGATGGTTGAGCATACAAACGTTTCACAATAAAGTGGCACATGCAACCTCTCTTTGTATGTGGTCGTCCAGCACTGCTTTTCTTCTTTGATGGTTTAATACACTTTCTACTGGGCCTTGATGCTCCTCCTTTCCTGTGATCATCAGGGCCATAGCAACACCATTACCTGAACAAAATTCAAAGAAAAATTAGCAAACCTCAATAAGTAAAGTGAAGCAAAATTAGCAAATCTCTCAGAAAATTGAAACAAATTTCTTAAACAACTTGCAAAACATCTTGATCATAATTTGGTAAAATAATATTGCAATTCTATATCCACTTACAGGATATATTCCAAGTAATCATCTACTCTTGGCTTATATTAACTATATTCTGGTTTTTTCCTCCTTGACTCAATACGAAACTTTGTGGGATATTCAATACTTGACGATTCTCCCTTGACAAAGTCTATCAACTCTAGAAAAAGGAATGCGGGCAACATTATCAACATTATGACACCAACCCTCCACCTTGGACCAATTAAGGTCAGCTGAGGAAAACACAATGGTGGGTGGTTCTTGCACCAGAAGCATCAAAATATCATCCCATCTTGCCATCTGCAATGAAATGCAATATAATAAACATGACACCAGTAAAAACTTGCTCAAAAAGGTCATCTGAAATTCCTTTTACAAAGGTAATATGAAAAACAAATACAATGGTGTTACAACTTCCTGTTTGGACATAACCTTTAATCAAAATATGCCTTTGGAACATGGTTACCTTTATCATTATATATGACACGTCAAAATCACAGATGCTGTAAAAACGTCAGAAAAAAATTAATCATTTAAAACTTTATTGGATGTTTGTGTAGATATAAAAAAAAACATATTAGAAACATCATAAGCCTAAGAAAGAATTAATATAGAAGAAAAAAGAAAGTAACTTAACAGCAGACACGAATATTTTATTGAGCAGATTTGAAAGGTAGATTATGTGGATCGAGATCAGATCTGAAATAAATAATTTGCATTCAGAAAACAACATTATTGGATCTAATAAATTTCAGACCCCTTTCCCCAATCAAAAATCACAGCCTTCAATTGAGAAAGGGAAATAACTGATACTTCCTCAAGCAATCAGATATAGAGCTGTAGCAGATTCAGCGCACCAACTGGGAAAGATCTTAAAGTATCAGAGACCTCGCAGTGCATGCAAACCATTGCATGACATATTTTCAGAAGAAATTTGTTCAATTTCAGCCATTTATGTTGAGTGGAAGTTCTTTCCTCTGCCCACAGTTGAACAAAGAATTTTGATCAAAAGAAAATATCTCTGCTCCTTATTCTACACACTTGGGGTTTTGGATGAAGAATTCTGCAGGAAATTAAATGCTTCTACACACCTTTTTAAAAAAGTGATATGTTCATTCTACTCAAAAATCCATTTTTCTCGAGTGCCAAGGAAGGCCAGCAGAGCTTCGTTTCCGCTCTGTACAGAAGCAAAAATATTTAAATCTGGCGTAATCATCAAATGCTGGCTTCTTTCAGACAGAATCTGTAAGTATTTTGGAATTTAACATGACTCTGTGAAATTGGCAAACATATCCTGAAAACCAGATATCCAGGAAAGGAACAAATGCTCAAAATACAGACCCCGGACATTGGTCAATCAATTACAGGAATAAATTTCTACCACTGGCTCCATTACAAGATGTGGAGGTTATAAATTCTGATGAAGTAGCCTGCATGGAGGTCAAGGGAATAGGACATCCAAAAGCTTTCCCCCACTACACCAATTTGGAAAGATGGAGGAACATATCTGTCACGGACTATGGCTATGAGAGATAGGCAAAGGGTGGCCAATACTCCATAAATTTCTCTGCAAAATAATACAACTATTAACCTAGCATCTAGGGTTTCCTGCCAGGGGAGAGGTTTTTTCAGTGGAAAAACTTAATAGTCAAATCTCCCTTTTTGCGCGTATCAAATATGCCAGAAATTTAAATGATCAGAATCATCCACCTCAAGATTTTAGCACAAATCAGGACAATCTGGAAGGCTGGATTAAGGTGAAAAAGAGGGAACATCAAAGAATATGGTGCAGGAGCACCTACTCTAAACTCATCAAATAAGGCACCTAAGAGTCCTAAATATTCCACTTAGGTAGGTTAGGCACATTGATCTAGTTGTAAGGCCTAGTTCCAGGATTAGGCATAATTATGAGCCCCTGGCTAACTAAGGTCGAAAATGGTCAATAAGCCCATGAATCATAGGATTCTAGATTTTTCTATGTTTTTAGGATTTAGATCCATGTTGGATCACTTGCATAATGTTTGGACCAAGTTTGGTCACTAGATTTGCAATTTTGCAAATTTTGCAAAAGTTGCTCAAAAAGTTGTCAGCAACTTTTGAGCAACTTTCTTAAAAGTTGTCAAAACATGTAATTGTTTCTCCCAATGGCTAAGAGAGTTTGAACTGGTCATGTAACCATTGGGAATGCCCGACAAATCCCTCATAGGTGGGTGGTAGGAAGAATATGTATTTTGGCATTTCAAATCAATAAAGAAAACAGTATTTCTCTGCAAATCCCGTGTTCCAGGCCATTGTACAGATTGGTACGGATGTGAGGGCATGTGTCAGTGATTCTAGAAGTTGGAGCATTGATTCTTCTTTCTTTTGCATCAAGTCTCATGCTTTGATCTGGTCTAGGTTGAAAGATATCAAGTTTTTACTCTTGCTGCCTAGAATTCAGCCTTAAAATCAGCATTCCTCATAGGGCTTGATAGTTTAGGCACATTCCACCATGGGAAATTGATGCCCCTTGGTGGAATACAAGTATTATCAATGTACTTTGATATTTTGCAGATTAGTTGCTATCAGATGCAGAGGGCTGGATTTGCCGCCATACCCTAGGTGTGCATCCCTATGTGTACACCAAACAGCATTCAAGGACAGTCCTTAGATTTTGACTGGGGATTCATCAAGGCTTGAAACCTTGGATTTTAGATTATTTTGCATGCCCACACGTGTCTCCATGCTTGGTTTGAGTTTTGACATAGAAGAAAGAGTACTTGTGGTGCAAATGCAGCCCTAATTAGGCTTATTAGCCCAGTCTAATATTGCAACAGCAGCAACCTCTATGCATTCCCATCCTCTGGTGCTCTGTCATGTTTCATAAAACCCAAAAGGGTATCAGAATCCCTAACCAAACTACCATCTCATTTGGAGAGATTCAAACTTATGTTCCATTTTCATTCTTGGAAGGGCTACAAGCCAAATCCTTGGGTTGTGAAGCAACTTGGTGTTATGGGTTGTTTTTGATGGAAATAACCATTGAATCCTTGTAAGACCTAAATAGGCCAGAACAGTGATTGTAGGCCACCCCCGGTCTTTGTATCCACTTTTGGGGTTTGATCCTTCCTTTTGTTAAGGGAATCCAATAGTGCATTTGGTGTTTTGGTGCTTAGAACTTTGGTAAGCCTAGTGATTAGGTCACCTTGCCTTGTGGGGTTGTGATAACCTTCTTTTAAGCCCTTTTCCATACCTGTGATAGGTATCAAACACTTGGACCCTTCACCTTGGGTGTTGAGGGATTTGCAAACATCACTCTTTCTTGTTGTTTGAAGGCTTCCACTGTGCACTGCTGCATCAAAAGATCTCTTATCAAAGGAGGAGAAAGGATTTATGCATCCAAACACAAAACCCTATCAACAAAGAAGAAGATATGAAAACTCCCAATTCAGAAAATCCAGGTTAGAAGCTGAAAAAGAGATCCCAAGATCAAATTCTGTAATAGAAATGAGATCGGGTCATATTGAGAAAATAGTATATCTATGCAAGAAATTTGGTGTTTTTGTGAGATGGAATGGGTACTGCCCTTGTGACGGAAATAGCTGTTAATAATTAATATTAACATGGTATCAAAGCAAATCCTGGGAGGAGATTTATCATTCCCTACAAAAATAGCAACTGATATTAATTGGCAAAAGCCCTCCACCAGCAGATAATGTCGTTATTAAGTGAGGGAAACGCATTTGCTAAGACGGGTTGTCTGTAAAATGTACGAGAAAGGTTCGTTCAGCTGCAAAAGCGAAGGTTGATCGAAATGTAAGATGGAGGTTGAGCACGTATGTTTGAGCAGAAGCGACTTCTCCCATGCATACTTGTGCAAATACCTCTGTGCAGTCTGCAGATAGGATTGGGGCTTCTGTGGATGAGAAGATCATTTCCCTTATGGCTACAACATTAGTGCGACAATGTCTTTCTAAGCTATCACTGGGGAAATGTAATTGTACAACGATATATTGAAGTAAGCATCGACAGCAAAGACTCAGGACAATATTACCCTTACTGCTGAGAGACAAGTGAATGAAATAACTACTTGAAAGGGTGGTTTTTTTTTTAATTGGCCCCAACCCCCCATACTACCAAGTGACATTATCTTCTGTTGCCACCGAAGTTGGCTAATTACAGCAGAGGAAATAATGAAGAAACACATTAAATGAGCAGTGTTACTGTCAAGGACAAAAGGCTCATATGAAAAACACTTTGAATGTCCCACATGGATTCCTTCTAAATGGGATGAAAGGCAAAGCAACTGGCCATTCACATAGCCATTACTCGATACCTTGATTCAACGGAGAAGAATTATATCAGAAGCAGTTGGTATTTTTCCAGTTTGGGCTCTTATTGTAATTGCGGCAAATAATATTTATTGGTGAAGATCTAATATGAAAGCACCGGAATGTGGAATCCATACTCGATAAGAAGTCAGGTACTCTGTCTATATCAGTGACTTGGTCTAGCAACAAGCAGTAGCACTAAAACACTCATAACAGATTCCTTTCAAGAGCAGCTTCATACACAATATCTCTGCTAGTACAGTGGATAGTATTCATCAGGGTATGTCCAATGGACTGGTAAACAAGAGTATTAATTGTTTGAATCTTTCCATAGACCATCGTACAGGTTGTATAAATTCAGGAGAGTTGAAAAGTTACAATGGATGCCGAGATTGACTTCTCTGTTTCAGAACCGTACATAATGGAGGCTAGTAGTTGAGGTCAACATGGAATCCAGGTTTGCTACTAGAAAGTGGCATATGTAGGTCAATCCTCCTATTCTGGAAATTTGGAAGGCATTATTTTATATGTAGTAAAATTATATCCCACTACCTTGCACCGCCAAGATGTGGACCATGTTCTTAAAGAAAATATATTGTTCTTACCATTCTCATGTTCTATATGTATTCAATTTTTTGAAGAAAAAATGATTGGTTACTTATTTTTGCAGGTAACAGGTATGAGCTTGAGCTGTGAAATATATATAATGTAAAAACATCCCTAATTTTGTAATAAAAAATGTTACATAATCCGATTCTTAATGTGAGTGTTAATGATAATATAAAATTGAGCATAATTTGGGGCTATAATTTGTTTTTCAAGGCAGCTTAGTTAAGGTCTTTTGGGTCTATACTGTGTACTACAGGCTAAGCCTATCTGAACCAAAGAATAATCAATTGCATGCCAAGTGCCACCGAATGAATATCCACTGATTTATTAAGCATTAACAAGGCAAAAATAAAAATCATGATTGCCTGAACAGGGCATGTAACCCACATTTCACATTCATTATTATCTATAATATCATCCCTCGTTCGATTATATGCCTCCTGAAATTCCAAAAAATAGAGCACTTCAGTTAAGCTGGTGACGTCTGTTGGGGTCTCCATCAATTTAAGTCTTGGTAGTTGCTTGGTTAGCTTATGTATAGTGATGCATGTCAGCTTAAAGATTTCGACCTTACTATTTTATCATCGAATAGGTAGGTACTGTACATTAACTCTAATATTACTTTTGACTCCTAAGTTACTGATTCGGATGCGGATTCCAAAAGATATATATTATATATAATATATATATCTGTGTGTGTGTGTGTGTGTGTGTGTGTGTGTGTGCAAACAAATGCAAGATATATACAAAAACAAATCATTTGATAGTATGACTGTGATACTTCACCCTTTATCAAAATTCAAATATTTCAAAATTCATATGATATATCAATATGTGCTTGTCCAAAATGAGTTGTGAATGCTTCAAAATTCACCTTTAGGGTTGTTTTAGGGTTCAATAGGAAAAAATAACCTTAAAAATTCAATTTAGGCACATGTATAATGGGGAACTTGAGTTGTTTTTGGGTTTTTCTTTATGTTATTGGCCATTGGGCCCGCGGATGCTGCTTGATACTTCCGAAGCCCTGGGGAAGCTGGCCGGAAGCCAGCGATAGGCTTCCGAAAGTACCACATCTGTCCACTTTGGATGTGGAAACCAGCCCTGTATAGGACGAATCGGTATACTAGTTTGACTCTACTTTAGTAGTACATTCGAAACAACATTTAGGTCTATGGTTTTACTTCGATTAATATGCATGTGAAAGGAGAAGATAAATGATTTGTGAAAAGAGTATATACCTTCTGAAAAAAAATTACAAAATTGTTTATGTATTTACCTCTCCTTTCGGTCTCAGAAATAATCCACAAAGACTTAAGTCTCCTAACTTTGAGAATCCCTATTTCACTTAATTGCATCAATCAGCACTTTGTGTGGTCTTATGCTGGGAGGTTTTGTGACTTATCATTGAGTGCTTTTATTTCTAGTAGGCCAGTGTCTGTCTTGCATAATGGTACACTATCTACTGTAAAAATTACCGGTTAATTGAAAATAAAGCATTGTCAAACAGATTTAACTTATTATTATTATTTTAAAATAAGCATCCTTCATGTGGATAGATGTTGCACAGTCATAGATATAGCTCTCTTATCAATGTGTTATCAGGCTTCAAGCAACAAATACTAAGTCATGACAGCTTTGAATAGTGAGGGAACTATGGTTCAATTCTGATTATAATTAATAATGATGTTGCTCTGAAGTTGAGAGAGGCAGAAATTTATTTGAATTTTATTTTTTCCATGCCTTTTGTTGTGTGATTTCAATGAACCTGAAATCTTTTTAAAGGAAAGAGCCTAGTAAAAACCAGGTTTTTAATATCTAGGATGTAGTTATTAAATTTTAGTGCTTCCTCAGATTGCAGTTCTCATAAGATTCTGATTCTGCGAACTAGGGCGATTTGGCTGACACGAGCTGACCCATTCAGAAGATCAACAGTGGTGGATACTTCTGCCATTCAGTAGATTACGACTTTGTCCATGTGGGCTCATTTCACCCTCATAATACATATTTAATTATACAGGAAGCGATGCTAGTTTACATGTTATATCTGTTCTGTTTGTGTATTTTTTGTGCTATATTCCATCCCTTGAATTCTTTTGTGAATCGGATGATCATTGAAGAAAGTAAAAGTTTTTAGTGAAACGAGCATAATATGGAATGTGAATACATGTACTAGTCTGCAAAGAATCGGTGATCTAAGCCTGAGAAATAAGCCATGTAAAATGTGCGACCTGTTTTCCTGAAAAAAATCATCCTGATAATTGTTGTAATGACTAAAAGTTACAGTGACAAAAGAAATCTTAAGAAATCCTAAACCTGAAACATTTTTCTTCTTCTCTGGTAATTTGTAAATTGTTTCTTCGATCTTGGGAGTTTTTGGGTTTCAGGTAAGCTATTTTGGACTAAAGCATTATTTGAATAAAGGGCCTCTACTGGTAAAAGAGCCTCATGTTGTGTAATAGTCTGCGACAGTGATTTCATTCATATTTCAGAAGTGCAAGTGACCGTGTTTGGATGAACTGATTTCCTAGTTCAAAATCGTTCTTTATAGCAAAATGGTTTTTACTTTGTTTGAAATTCCAGATAACTCTCTGCGGTAAAGATTGTGTCAGAAATTGATCAAACTACTAATTTCAATGGCAGTTGTTAAAGCTGCTTTCTAGAAGTAATGATATATTTTTCAATGAGACAATATTATCAGAAATGAAAAAATAGTAAATCCATAGTATATAGTAAACTACAAACAACGAATGAAATTATAATTGATTTAATATTGTAGTTAATTTGTGATCAATACGAACAAATTATATTTGAATGATGCTATAGCCCTGTAGCTAAGCGGAAAAATATAGAGCAAAATTTCTAGACATAGCTACCTTTGTTGTAGTTTTTGTATATAATGCAACAGGACATATTGTAGTTATTTGCAAGCTGGGTCGTCGACGGCTATGACGATAACAAAAATACCCTGAGAACCGTAGAAGTCTATAATGTGGAGAAGAATAGTTGGGAAATAAACAATGAATTTAAACAACATGCCTGAAACCCTAATTTCTTCGGGCAGAAAACAGAAGATGGAAGCTAAACGATTGTCCAGTGACTTTTCTTCAGAAATTTTCTTGGGCATATCACATCTGTTGAGAAATCCAATCACCTTCAAAATTGACAATGGACAATAGTTGTGCAAAATTTTGCAGAAATTTTCTTGGTCACTGTTAAAGAAGGTATACTGCTGAACTTTTCTTAGTTCAGATTTTTACCACAAAACTTACCAGCAAGAGGTTGGGGATTCTTCAATAGGTTCCTAAATCTTCCTTTACAAAAAAGATTGCGCTGCTCGCACTTTACCTATGCAGGGAAACTTAATAAAATTAGGTCCTGTTGTTCGATTTATCTGGACATTTATGTAGTTGCGATCGTTCAGGGAAATAATACTGGCCTTCTTCATTGGCCTGACTTAGAATCTTAATAAGAAAAGCTTGATGGACATGAATTTTCTATCGATCCTTGGTTGTGGAGTTTGTCACAGCCTACAATACACTCAGTTACCCTGAACTTGTGATTCAATTGTAATGGCCACGTGTATAGATGATCGTAAATGAAAATGTGAAGGGCATAATGAATATCTATAGAGCACTCGAGAGACTGAAAAAAGCTAATGTATTCGTGTCGAAACCTTCCTTTTTTTCTTTTAATATTTAGATTCAAAGTTTCATTTTCTTTCCTATTGTTTTCACGAGAGCTAATAAAATTATAATAACATGTATTTTCAAATTTCAAAAAATATGGAAAAAAAATTGAACTTCTGAAAAACCTATAGATCTTAAATTTTTATTAAATTTTATTAGTCACACAAATGGAGTATGTCTGTTATGGAAAAAAAATTGAACTTCTAAAAAATCTATAGATCTTAAATTTTTATTAAATTTTATTGGTCACACAAATGGAGTATGTCTGTTGTTCTCTTGTCCTGTAATTTGCAGATAAATGTGGAGAGACCTGTTTGGAGATGCAATTTTTTATCATGTTTTCTTGCTACGTTCCTAAACAGCAGAACTAGAATTTCATCTTTTTCGAGCTACTGCTGCTGCATCTAAATATACTGGGGTGTGAAATTTGGATAAATGTTTATAAGAAGTAGAGTTAGCATTTTTATTTCAAATCTATTAATGTTAAATCAGAAGTGACAGTGTGAAGAGTAGATTAGTTAACTTGAATATTGAAGCTATGTGGATGGATTTCTTTTTGCTCGTTTCATAATAGTAGGGTCCCCTGTTAAAAGACTACATCTTCTCAACAGTGACCCGTCCAAGACCTGATTGAGAAAAAGCGGAGTGAAAGTAAAGAGGGCAAAGGAATTACAACGTTATCGGGACATTGGTTGTTGAAAGCTTTGGCTATATGTGTTTAAGGAGATGGTGTTAGTCATTTTGTCAAACACTTGATAGGTGCACTCTATCAACTCACATTTCGAAACAATCTGGATAAACAACAATGCTGAACAGAAAACTTGTGTTAAATCCTATTGCCAGGTTTTGTACTAAATCGTTTTCTTCACTTGCAAATGCATTCCACAGAATATTGTTGTTGGGAGCCACGGTGGCATCGGCTGTGGCACTGGGAGGAAATCTCGATGGCATTACCAATTTTTTGTTGAGATTCAAAGCCAAGATTTTGAGGAATCGAAAGCTGGATGTCGTGTACCCTCTCAATAGTTACAAGAGATGCTTCGACACCTTTAAAACAAGCTCACAAATCGACTTCGCCCTTTTCCATGAGAATAAGCTTTTCCATGGCTGGGTTTGTCAAATTTTTTGTACTGAAAACAAATTTGCACTAAAAAAATTTAAAGGGACTGTTTGAAATAAAAACCCCGATGATATGGAGAGCAGCAAAGCAAGCGGTTTGTCAAGAAGTAAAAATACTATAATTCTTTTTTATTTTGCGTCTTAACGAATGCTGACAATTCGCAGTAAAAATTAGTTATTTTGCTTGCCCTGTTGTTTCTGATAACTTTGGTTAACTTGTTAAGGGATTTATGGAAACTATGCAACAAGTTGCTGATAACTATGCCACTCAAGAAGCCCAAATCAAAGCCCATCTCCACTGGCTGGAGGTTGGGGCAATAAAGCTTTGAAGGAATTCTTTCAGGCTCTTTGTGTCCGTCATATCAATGTTGGAATTAAAAAGATCAAACAAGGAACTGTTGTTCTTTCCAGTCTCCCTGACATCCTGCAAGCATTTGTTCATCACTATGAGAATGTTTTTGATTCGCAGGGAAATTCGGTTGCTCAAAAGGAAGCTCTCAAAAAGTGCATTTATGTTACTCCAAATCGCCTTGCAGTTGAGCAACATGCTTTTTGTGAGCAACTTCTTTCCCTTTGAGACCTTAAAGAGGCAGTCTACTCCATGGCAAGATGGTTTTCCCTATGAATTTTAGAAACACCTCTAGGAGCATATAGGTCATGATCTGCACAAAGTTTATCTTGAAGCCTATCATTCTAAAAGCTTAGGAGCCATTATAAACAAAGGAAATATCAAATTCATACCTAAAGTCGATGATCCAGAGGACATTTGCAATTGGAGGCCCATTACCCTTCTGAATGTGTCTTATAAGATTATTGTCAAGGCACTCTCTCTCAAAATATGGCACATGTTGCCTTTAATTGTGCGCCTTAAGCAAACTAGCTTCATTAAGTCCAGATATATTTTCGACAACATTATTGTTGTCTAGGAAGGCATGGAATGGGCTCGCAAGTCCAACTAGAAGGCCATCTTTCTAAAGATTGATTTTGCTAAAGCTTATGATCGCATTGAATGGCCCTTTATTTTGGCTATGCTCCAAGGTCTGGGTTTTGGTCCCAATTTTTTATAGTCCGTAGAGATGCTCTTTAGCGATGCTAATGCTTGCATTACCATCAATAATTCACAATCAGAGGCTTTTGGCCTTTTTTGCTCAATCAGGCAAGGTTGCCCTTTGGCTCGAGCATTTTATGTCCTTGATGCTGAAGAGTTTGGCTATTTGCTAGCTCATTCTATGTCTTTTGAACTGGTTTGTGGCATCTCCTTGCCCGAATCATCTTCACAATTAGTCAATGGCCACTTTGCAAATGATTCCTTTCTCACTCTTCTTGCGGATGAAGAAAACATCAACAATGCTTTAAGTTGCCTAGACACCTTTTGTCAAGCCTCTGGATCTGCCATTCAATGGCATAAAACACTCTGCTTCCGCCAGTCATTCTTGTCAGCTCCACCTTGGCTCAACCAGTTTGAATGGAAATGGGTTACACATGGGGAGATTTTCGGCTTTCTTGGCATTCATTTTGCTTTACAGGCTTTGCTTGTTGAACTTTGGGATGTTGTGCTTGCCAAGATCACCAAGAAGCTTGATTATTGGATTACGAAATCGTTCTCCCTGGCTAGCAAATTCCAGATTTTCTCGAAGGTTATTGTGGCTACTCATGTTTATTATTCTTCCTATTGGGCTCCCTCCAAAGCTTCTTATCAGAAATTGGAAAGATTGCTCAAGGATTTTCTCTAGACTTCTGGTTCGGATCATCATGGATTTCACAGAGTTTCCTAGGATTTTTGTTGTCTCCCAAAAGAATCTAGTGGTCTTGGCTCGCTTTCCACTTAGAAACAAGGCCTTGCACTTTGTGTTAAATGAATTATTCATGCTATCACTAGAGATGAAGCCTAGAAGATATTGGTTCGACAT
The DNA here is from genome assembly GCA_028749045.1 of Cupressus sempervirens. NCBI lineage: Eukaryota > Viridiplantae > Streptophyta > Pinopsida > Cupressales > Cupressaceae > Cupressus > Cupressus sempervirens. The sequence goes on along the minus strand of CM053784.1, from coordinate 73,336,828 downwards.
TGCATATCTTCCAGCTTTCTTGTCAACAGACCTGCTTGGAAGGGGATTGGTTTCCACACCCTTCTCATCATGTGTGAGCCAGTGACCATACAAGTTTGTCATCAAGAGCATATGGAAAGCCTGGAAAGTTGTTAAGCCTTGGCTTCGATGGGTTGGGGCTGAGTTCTGCAATGGCCTCTCCTTGAATCAGCAGAACATTTGGTGGTCTCCCTTGTTTTCCATTCAGGGTACTCCCCTTGCCAAGACTAAAGGTGCTAGTGCTTTGTGTTTTTTCAAATGGGGCATCAAAACTCCCAAGGACCTCTTCTCAAGGGTTTCCATGAGTTTCAAGTCCTAGGAAGATATGCAAGTACAGTACTGCATTATCTATTCAGATCGACAGACTTTTGACCTATTGCTCTCTTCCATTCCAGCCCACTTAATTCACAAAGTGGGTATTCAATCTATTCGGCCTTGGTGGCATGATTGGCAATGGTATCCTGCCACTCCATTTTCCAATTATAAGCCAAGTTTGGGATGTCGATGGATTTCGCCCCATCTTTCGATGGTGGACATGCTCAACCAAAGATAGCATTTGCAATCTTCTCTTTCTCAATGGAGAAAACACTTTGATACCATTTGGAGTGCTATAACAGAACCCAAGATTGCCCATTTTGCTTGGTGCCTTGCCTTCCAAGGTCTTCCTCTGGGGTCTCTGCTCAAACATATTAGGGTTCTAGATCCCAAATGTCCTTTTTGTGGACAACCAAAGTCTTTCATGCATATCTTCTAGTTTTGTAGGTGTGCCCAAAATTATTGGCACTGGATTCATGATTTTTTCAAGCTATTCAGACTTGAACCTTTTTCTTGGCACATGATTTTGCTGGGTGATTCTCCTAGAATCCCTCGGTAATTCACCCTGATTTGGCATACTTTCCAGATGGAAATTTTGTTCACTCTGTGGAAAGATAGGAATGTGGTTTTATTCACACACAGCTTTTTGGATATTAATATTGCAATGTACACTAAGGCATGCATTTGTAATAATGTAATTATGCATATTCAGGTGCAAGCTAACAAAGTTGCCCCTGAGGTAGCTCACCTGCAAAAGCTATTGAACCACTGGGGCAATGCCCCCTGCACTATTGCTAGAGTTCCTCCTGATGCCTCGACAGAGACCTCAATGGATATATTGAAAGGACATGAAATTGCATTAGAACCCTGAAAGAAAATTGTTAGAAAAACCAATAAATTTATCTCATCCTTCGATCTCAATGTTTGTATTTCTTAATGATTTGTATATATATTTTTATTGTCACTTGGTGAATGGGGCATTCCACATTCTCTTGACACACTTTTTCCACATGTTGAATATTTTTTTACTTTGTATAAGAATATTTTATCTCCTTATAGTGTCAAAAATTTTAAGATGGAAATTTTGATAGATTAGATGCTACATAAGAGCATGATCATAAGGAGAGTTACACTAGAACCTAGACCAAGTAATGAAATTAAGTGACGTGTATAATAAAGCATCCTTGAATGGGTTTAAATATGATAAATTAGGTCTCCCAAATTGAGTAATTACATATGATAAATATTTTAACATGATATAGAAGCTATAAGAGCATATTCTATTTTTAGCCCAAAAGAGCATGACTAAATTTGGCATTTGAATTGGGGCCAAATATCATGTTGTGCGATGTGGTTTTAATAAACTACATCTTGAATTGTTTTCTGGAATTTGCATAGTTATTGCATGTAGAGAAGGATGTTTCATAGTAGGTTTTTTTGGGACAATTATAAATCCATCCTCATTTATTTTTTGATGGGGGGTTCAAACCAGTGAGGCACCAAGCCTACAACTAACAACTAGGGAAGGGAAGGTACGACCTTTATGATGCCAAAACCTTGCACTCAGTAAGACTTGATCCCTGATAAACTACATTGACCATAGCACTGGGCCTTTTTAAAGGATTTCCAAAACCTCTCCGGAAGAAGGTAAGCCAATTCACCAAGAACTTCCCCAAGCCTTTTAAAAGCGTTATGTACATGTTATTTGCAACTAGAGTAATAATAAAGCGTAAAGATTCTTAATAATAATAAAAATAATAGCAAAGAGAATTGCACTTTATTTAAAGAAAAAGTTTCCAATGTTAACACTCACAGTTAAATGGGATGCGGCTATCCTCCCTACAAACTCCACAGTTGACCAATTTTCAAAAAATCTGAAACATCATGGATTTTTCCAAAAATTTCAGCATTTGATCTTCATGATCTGCATAGTTTGTAATTCAAAACAACAAAAAAATTGGAAAAAAAATCATTAGATTTTTGTGAATTTGGAAAAAAAAAGTTTGACTTTATTTTGTTTTTAGTACATTTTCCTTGGAGATTCCCAATTAATGAAGATGTCCAATATTTGATTCTAAGGTGAATCGTGATCAGCTTTAAATGGAATTAAAAAAAAATCCATTTGTTTCTTTCAATTTTAGTTTATCTCGACTTTGGTCAACATCTCCCTATCAGACAAGTTGTTACACTTGATGATATTTAACTGCTCAAAGAAATACCAAGGAAATAAATGTTATAGCGTCACAACCTATTTTCCATCAACCGAATAAACTGGTGAACTTAATTTGACATAGATTTTATTCTTTAAAAAAATTCTTATTATTTTTAAAAAAAAATTAAAATTGATATTAGAGGTTGATTGTTATTGTTTAAAATGAGTGTAGTTAATTTAAAACCTATTAATTTGCACCACTAATCTTCCTCTCGGCAACTTCTTGAAACACTTAATAGATTAGTTATGATTTTGGAATCATTATGTGTTCAGAACAAAAAAAAAAATTGGAGTATGTGGATGACTATGGCCAAGAAATACCTAAATGGAAGAAAAATAAGCACAACATCAAAGAAGGGAATTTCAGGATTTTTATTATCGTGAATGTGTAGTTATGGTAGTTAGGTTTCTATTTGTGATTAGTATGTAGTTGAAGTGAGGCATCAAGATTGGGGGCAGGGGAAAAACACTTGTATATTTAGCCCCGAGGAGATTTTGGCGGCTCTTTAGCAGCAGGATAAGGTTGAGAGTTTATGTTTTCTTTTTATTACCATGACTGTTGAGAGAGTTGATCCAAATAAGGACTTGGCAAGCCTTCTAAATGGCAGCAAAGAAGATGAGGGTTACAAAGCACGTCAGTATTATTTAGCCAGATGAATGTTTCTTCAGAGTTATCATTTCTCCATGGAGGAAACCTTCAAAGATAATCTCAAGAAGTCCATGCGGAAGCTTAAGGAGGAATCTTTGGAAGAAACATTGAAAGAGTCTCTTCAAGATTTGATGAAAGTGATGTAAGGCTTTATGAGCTGCCATTGCAAAAATCTTATTGAGGGAAATTTGAAGAAAACGAACAATCTACGGGTTGCTGCCTGTTTCCATCACTACACAATTTGTAGTTGCAGGCCCTTTGATTTCAAGACTTTGTTAAGATGGGAATATGGTAGGAACTTCTTGGTTCTATTATATTTGTTGTTGTCTCTATCTTTTTTTGGTTGCTAAGCTAATTGCGCTCATTGTTTCCTACATGTACTCGAGATTGAACCCCACAACAATTGCCCACGAGAATGAAAGTCCTTTTTCTCATGTGGACAAAGGGATTAGAACCAATAAATTTAACTAGGTTCTATATTTTCTTCCATGCTTAAAACTATTTGTGGTTTATTGTATTCCTTGTTCCATGAGTGCATATCATAGTCATCTAAACAAGTCACATTGGTTAATTTAGGCATCTGATAGTGCATACCTGATAATGTTTTAAGTATGTTGTGGATTTGTTGGTCCTTATCAGAGAAATCACTATGACTGTATAGCTATAAACCTTGAAAACCAAAATCTTTGGTGTGAAGTATTAATTCGACCAGGTTGCCTAAACTAAGCCTTCTCTATTAATCGTTCACAACCTTCTTCCTCTAAAGATCAAGCAATGATTGGTGATTAACACTGTGTGCTCTATCTGATATTAAAGGGGCCCTACATATCTTTTATGCAAACAGTGTTATGTTTGAATCACTAACAAATGCTAGAAATAGAGCTTTCTTTTATGTTGAAGTTTCGAAGTTAGCAAACTATAGGGAAAATTATTATCTTTGATCTGGAATTTGTGAGAATGTTGTGATCTGGTTTAAATGAAATTAGGTACAATCATGAACCATACCATTATATATAACACTACTAAATAGAAATGCTAAGGAGGGAAATCTAGGAATGAAAAATCTGAAAGAATAACAAATATTGCATTTAATTCTTGTGTATATGTATGGCAATGTGAATGTAGAAAACTAATAAGATTGATATTTCTAGTAACCAGTAGTGAGAAACATACCTTAAAACACCGATCTCTAATTCAAATCAAATTCTGAAGATGTTGTTCTGTTCCAAATAATTTCCAATTTCTAAAATGTATTGCTGCCAGAGATTTTAGTTTATTTTAAGGTTAATTAAAACCTAATGAAATTGGAAACTAATATTTTATCAGCATCTCCTATAACCTTATTAAATTTTGATCGTACTTTTTGGTGGTATTGGTTAAGTATGTAAGTTTTCTATTTACTTGAGTTGGCTACTAAATATAGTTCGGGCACTTAGGAGTTCCCTTGCAAATAATATTTACATGGCCATCCTTTTATATATGACCTTTAAATTATCACGTTACCTAGATGTGGTCATTTCATGATGAATGGGATGTAATGGTGTCATTCTTGTTACTTACTATACATCCTATGTATTTATGTTTTATGAGAGGAATTCAAGATAGGATAACATACTAGGACTATGAATTGATGGAGAACGATTTTCCTTGTTAGCTATGTGAATGGCTTAATATATGTGTATTTATAATATGTGTCAATAGAGAATTGATGGTAGTACTTGTATGCACTTTTGAAAGTTGAACTAAATTTCTTGCTAGAGATGAGCTAAGATGATGTAATAAATTGAACTATGATTAATGGACTCTATGGCTTTATCCTTGTATGTTTATGGGTACATGGAGCTCAATGTTGGATAAACCTTGTCATGTTTTTACTTATTATAAATGATGGCAAAGGGTTTGTGGTACTAATGTGATAACTATGTTGCCCCACTTTTCATCCTATACCCATCATGCAAAGTGGAAAATGGTCTTGTGTCTCAATTAGGTTTAGGTATGTCTGAGTCTGTTTCTTTTCCCTAAGTGAAAATTCTCTCCATCAGGTTTTCATCTTCCTTCTTCTCTCGCATTACATAACCGGGTAGGTTTCCCTTGTTGTCATGAGTTTTATGGGTAGTATAGGAATCTTCCGATGGAGATTCTTGGGTCATATCGCAATCTTCACAAAGTCATTTCCAAGAATGAACTTTCTCACGACTTATTATAGTTTGCACATAAAGAAAATGAAGTCTACAGAAAGCCTAGCATTGGCTTCTCCTTGGCGAAATTTCAAACTGTGAGGGTAATTTTCCATAGAGGTCAACAAAAGAGGTATACAAGCTAAATCGAGGAGGAAATGAGTTGTTATATGGATAGATTGTTCCTACATTATAGTATTCTAGCTCAGGAGTTACTCAGAAATCATCATGATAATCAGAATAGCATTTGGTGGAAAACTTTGAAGTAGCTTCTCCATGGCGGGTTTTCAACCCAAGAAGTCAGTTTTCCAACAAAGGCATTTGTAAGGGAGAAAAACAAGTCAGTGGGTTCCTTTTTCTTTTTTGTAGCCCTTTTAAGATTTTTTGAAGCTTAGAGACACATTGACTTAAAGGGCCAAGTGAAAATAAGAACAAAGGTGGAAAAATAGAAGTTGCCTTCTCCTCAATAGGTTTTCAACCCTTGGAAGCACTTTTCTGCATCCATTGAAAAATCACTTCTACAAGCATGTTGAGCTCATAGATCAATTGCAAGATGTTTAAAAAGGATAATGGAAGCCAGTTGATCACATTTGGGAAGGTATCTTGAGAAAAATTTGGCTAGGCGGATTTTTCCCCAGGGAGTACTCTGTTCTCAATTCTCTGTAACTTGGTGAAAAATGGGAAAGTAAGTCTATAATAAAGGAAAGTAACTGTTGGGCCAATGGGAACAATGAAATGACATGTAAAAATCTGTTAGAAACCAGTGCATTTACTAATCTAATGGATTTATCCTTTAATTCACTCATGTGGTGCGGATCTTGAAAATTAATGAGTGGATTGGGATTTCTATATAGAGATGAACATAACAAATTTTCAAAATACCACTTTCTTATTTGAACTCTTATGTTATTGAATTGAATAGTGATTTCAGAATCCTCACAGCTGCAAAGCTCTGCTCTTTGTACTATTTTCAATTTTAAGATTTATAGTTCATCTCTATCTCAGTTAAGATGGCAACAAGATTCGTTGGTTTCGGTGGACTGAATGGGATTATGTCGACATTGCAAAATGTTACAGATACTTCACTCTACTTCTTCGACATGCAAGATTTCCAAAGAAGGTTGAAGACGAAGCCAATCCACCCAATAACAAAGAAACTCCGAGGAAGTGGGCTAGTGGAAGCACTTTTGAAAGTTGAACTAAATTTCTTGCTAGAGATGAGTTAAGATGATGTAATAAATTGATCTATGATTAATGGACTTTATGGATTTATCCTTGTAATTTCTCAATTCTCCGCAACTTGGTAAAAAATGGGAAAGTAAGTCTGTAATAAAGGAAAGTAACCGTTGGGCCAATGGGAACAGTGAACTGACATGTAAAAATCTGTTAGAAACTAGTGCATTTACTAATCTAATGGATTTATCCTTTAATTCACTCGTGTGGCGCGGATCTTGAAAATTAACGGGTGGATTGGGATTTCTATATAGAGATGACTATAACAAATTTTCAAAATACCACTTTCTTATTTGAACTGTTATGTTATTGAATTGAATAGTGATTTCAGAATCCTCACAACAGCAAAACTCTGCTCTTTGTACTATTTTCAATTTTAAGATTTACAGTTCATCTCTATCTCAATTAAGATGGCAACAAGATTCGCTGGTTTCGATGGACTGAATGGGATTAAGTTGACATTGCAAAATGTTACAGATACTTCACTCTACTTCTTCGACATGCAAGATTTCCAAAGAAGGTTGAAGACGAAGCCAGTCCACCCAATAACAAAGAAACTCTGAGGAAGCGGGCTAGTGGAAGTACTTTTGAAAGTTGAATTAAATTTCTTGCTAGAGATGAGTTAAGATGATGTAATAAATTGATCTATGATTAATGGACTTTATGGATTTATCCTTGTATGTTGATGGGTATATGGAGCTCAATGTTGGATAAACCTTGTCATGTTTTTACTTATTATAAATGATGGCGAATGGTTTGTGATACTGATGTGATAACTATGTTGCTCCACTTTTCATCCTGTACCCATTATGCAAATTGGAAAATGGTCTTCTGTCTCAATTAAGTTTAGGTATGTCTAAGTTTGCTTCTTTTCCCCAAGTGCAAATTCTCTCCATTAGGTTTTCATCTTCCTTTTTCTCTCGCATTACATAACCAGGTGGGTTTCCCTTGTTGTCATGAGTTTTATGGGTAGTATAGGAATCTTTCGATGGAGATTCTTGGGTCATATCACAATCTTCACAAAGTCATTTCCAAGAATGAACTTTCTCGCAACTTATTATAGTTTGCACATAAAGAAAATAAAGTTTGCAGAAAGCCTAGCTTTGGCTTCTCCTTGGCAGAATTTCGAACTGTGAGGGTGATTTTCTACAAAGGTCAACAAAAGAGGTATACAAGCTAAAACGAGGAGGAAATGAGTTGTTTTATGGATAGATTGTTCTGACATTGCAATATTCTACCTTAGGAGTTACTTGGAATTCATCATAATGGTCAGAATAGCATCTAGCGAAAAACTCTCAAGTAGCTTCTCCATGGCGGGTTTTCAACCCAGGAAGTTAGTTTTTCGACAAAGGCATTTGTAAGGGAGAAAAGCAAGTAAGTGGGTTCCTTTTTCATTTTCACAGCCCTTTTAAGATTTTCTAAAGCTTAGAGACACATTGACTTAAAGGGCTAAGTGAAAATAAGAACAAAGGCGTAAAAATAGAAGTTGCCTTCTCCTCGGCAGGTTTTCAACCCTTTGAAGCAATTTTTCGCATCCATTGAAAAATCACTTCTACAAGCATGTTGAGCTCATAGATCAATCGTAGGATGTTTAAAAAGGATAATGGAAGCTAGTTGATCACATTTGGGAAGGTATCTTGAGCAAAATCTGGCTGGGCGGATTTTTCCCCACAGAGTACTCCATTCTCAATTCTCCGCAACTTGGTGAAAAATGGGAAAGTAAGTCTGTAATAAAGGAAAGTAACCATTGGGCCAATGGGAATAGTGAATTGACATGTAAAAATCCATTAGAAGCCCTCGTATTTACTAATCGAATGGATTTATCCTTTAATTCACTTGTGTGGCACGAATCTTGAAGATTAACAAGTGGATTGGGATTTCTATATAGAGATGAACATAACGGGTTTTCAAACTACCACTTTCTTATTTGAACTATTATGTTGTTGAATTGAATAGTAATTTTAGAATCCTCATAGGTGCAAAGCTCTACTCTTTGTACTATTTTCAATTTTAAGATTTACAGTTCATCTCTATCTTAGTTAAGATGGCAACAAGATTCATTGGTTTCGATGGACTGAATGAGATTAAGTCGACATTACATAATGTTATAGATACTTCACTTCACTTCTTCAACATGCAAGATTTCCAAAGAAGGTTGAAGATAGAGCCAATCCACCCAATAACAGAGAAACTCTGAGGAAGTGGGCTAGTGGAAGCAGCTGGGTTTCTAGTAGCAATTCAAGCCCCCGAGCTGATCGTTGAATGCATTAACCATTACAATCTGGATACTAAACAAATTATGTTGTTAAATCATATAGTTTTGATCTCAATTTATCGACAAATTATGGTCAATTGCTTCTGGATTCCAGAGTGGGAAGAATTTTCCAAATTGACCATGGGAGGAGCCATGTTCGAGTTCTCCTTAAAGAAGATGGTGTGGTGGAAGGAAATCATCAGGTCTTGGTTCCAAAAGCCATGAGGACCTAAAAGTTAGGTTCCTAAGACCCCTTTTGGCACTAATCTCAAGCCCAAAATCATGGACATCCTGGTTCTTTTGCATCGGTTGAAAGGTGAGGTAGAAGAACTCAATTTCGTAGAACAATATTTCTTTTTAGTGCAAATCATTTGTTCAGACACACATTATGTTGATTGGGCATATGAGGTGAGTGAACATCTATCCAAAGCTTTTAGTGCTACAAAGTTCTACAATACCTTCTACATTTCTTCTTTCCTGATTTATATGTTGGCTTCTTTACAATTGTGGTCGGGCCTTCCCAAAATAGAGGATTTTCCTAATGATGTAAAAAGTTATGAATTTTATCCATGCTTGTAGTTACATAATAGTTATGCAGAGTATGTCAGGGTTAATGACTCTTTTACAATGAGGATTTGCAAGGGGCTACAAGGATGCCCAAAGAGGAGGTTTAGCCTAGAAGCGATGGTGGCCATCAGTCAGTTTGGTAGCTACTTCATTCAATTCTCATCCTTCTCATATTTGCATCTTGCATCTTTTGATAGATTTCCTCTAAAGCTGCCCTAATACCCAAGCGACATGATCGTGCTCGTAGAGATCGTAAGACAAGCTATCCAAGTGAATGTGCTGAGTGTCATTCTAAGGAAGAAGGGATATGAGTTCTCCATGAAGGTTGGGCCTTATAGTTGTGATTCTCGGTTTGATGCTAAATACATGCTCAAGGCATTCAAAAAAAAGTACAAATTGTAGGAATATGAAGGTGCGAGGCCCATGTTCAACCCAAATGGGTATGCAAGGGAGGTGCTTCAAATCGGGAGTGTGATCAAACATGTCACCACTCTGGAGGATTATTGGGCAGATTGCAGAGATGGGTTGGAGAGTTGTGATCGTGCATTTTCCAAACTCATGGTGGAACAAATAAAGACATATGGCATTGATCTCAATGTAGAAGGATTAGAAGATGATGGTCAAAATATGTATAGCAATACATACCTAACTAAATTAAGGGGAATTCCTATAAGTTCTGAGCCATATGTGGATGTGGAGGAGAGTCTCAATATTATGATGGCAAGGATAATCAAGAGAACTAGGAAATGGGTCAAGTGGACAACCAAAAAGAGCTGGAGTAAGGGTGCAACCACTCAAGCCTCTCTAGCAGCTACAATGCCTACTTCATCTCAAAGTGCTACAGTGGGTGTGACCATAGCTTCCACCCAAGGACTAGCTCAACCTGCGGGCAAAGGTCATCAACCCCCAAATAAGAATGTTCCTATAGCCCCAACATGTCATGATGGTTCCTTGCCAGTCATAGGAACCCAGACTGGCACTGAAGAGAAGAAAGAAAAAGAACCAAAGGACAATGCTCCTACTCCAATACCTTCCCCACATACTACTCATGTTCCATCTCCTCACACTACCCCTATTCCTTCTCTACATACCACTCCAATCCTATCCCCTCATCATAGCCCCGTGCCATCAACTAGTGCTTCACTTCTAAGACTAGGTGGCTCCCCTATATAGATAGTAGACATAGGGGATAGAAAAAGTAGCACCAGTGAGTCAACTGAATTAGATGAAGAGACAAAGAAGACTTCAGAGATGGAGAAGGGCCAGGCTTCTTCCAAACTCATCTCAAAGGACTCAAAGAATCCTTTCTCTTCAACTGTTGTAGCCATGACTCCAGTAAAGAAGAAGATGTTCAACACTGAATCACTCGGAATAGCTTCCAAGGTGATAGGAACTAATTCTTGGCTAGAAGATACTTTGGAAAGGAAAAGAAAGAGAAAGGATGAGAGTGTTTCTACAAAAGCCACTGTATCCCTCGTGGTTCATTCTAGGACTGCATTGGCAAAGGTCAAGAAGTAGAAGACTCTGTCCATAATTGGGCAAGATCCAGAAATAGGGCACTTGACAATGAAGATAACAAAGCTAAACAAAGGAGGGAGAATTGAGGATATGACTCTTGATGATTTTACTTTGCATTGGGCATTAAAGAGTAATAATGTAAAAGAAAAAATATGTTTACCAACAAACTAAAAAAATGTTGTTTTGTTATCTTGTTAACCAATTAATGTTTTTGGCATTATTAGTGTAGCACAATTCCATTACTCCTCTAAGTTTTACTTGTTTAGACTATCTCATTTTCGGGTTGGTTATCTTTCATGTCAAGAAAGGTTTCGAGGAAGTTTAATAGCTTCGTGGTAGGGTGGTAAAGCACTCCTACAATATTCTTGCCCTTGTGTTCTTAGACAGGTCCCAGAGCTCATTTCAACTTGGTCATCCTGGTTAGACCATCTGGTATCAGTAATCTGGTAACAAAACTATGGTTTCGTTTAAATTTGAGCATATATGTATATGTATCATTTTTGTTATAGTTAATGATAGTTAATTAACTAATGTGGACTGGTCAATATTTAAAAGACTTTGACTCTCATTGAATTTTTTGCATTTTGTGGAGATTATTGATGTGACATTGGTTTTGTAAGGGTAGTCTTTAAATGTTATAGTGGCAACTGTAGGCATATAAGAAAAATGTGGAAGTCAAAACAAAGGCCTGTGAAATTTTTGATAGAATTCCTCATGAGAATGTTGTCTCATAGATTCAATGATTTTAGATATGTACAAAGTGGATTTGTTTAAGCAAATTGGCAAATGAAGAAACCAAATTTCATAACATTTGCCAGCATAGGACTTTTAGAACGGAGTATGTACATGTCCATCAAAGCATATAAGGAAAATGACATTGGTAACTATGGAGCCTAGTATTTTATTCTAAGATTCCTTCTATTCAATCATGAAACAGTGACCAAGCAAAGTGAAAACTACTCATGCATAGCTAGGTGGAGAATGGAAAGTTTGAAACGAAGTATAAACATAATAGAAATGGTTTTGTAAGCTTTCAGACACTTGGTAGGTGTAATCCCAAAACTTCCAAATGTTACTAATGCTCAAGAAAGTAATGTTACCCTTCTTTTAACTTGAAAAATAGAATGAAAGGTAGAAGTCAGTTTTCTAGAAAAATGAAAGGATGGATCATACTGGTGTGAAAGTAGTTGTGGATGGCTCGAAAGGGTGTGAAAAATCTTGGTCATTCAAGAAAATTTAAGTTAGAAAAAAAAAAAAAAAAAAAGTCAATTTTGATTATTTAGTACTTTTAGCTTGGAATCAAAGCCTTAGTATGCTATGTTCAAGCCACCATGAAGGAATGTCCTTAGAAAATGTTGATACATCAGATGAACATAAAATTGAGATAGAGTGTTTGCCTATGCATAAAGATCTATTCTCTGATTAAAATTTTGAGGAAGGAAGAGAATCATTTGAGGAAGAGATTGAGCAAATTGATAAATAAGAAAGAAAAAAATTTAAGTTTTGGAACAAAGTATGTATTTATGGGGAAAATGACACAAGTCTTTCATTTAATGCAAAGACTTATGTATAAATTGTTTAATGGAATGGGTTTTATTCTAAGATTCCTTATATTTAAGCATGAGGTGATGACAATAAAACACATGAATATTGTTGCACAACTACATGGATAACAGAAAAGTTTGAATGTTGCTAATGTTCAAGAAAAGTAATTCTACTGTTCTTTGGAATTGAAAAATGGAATGAAAGGGGAAAAAGCGGTTTTGTGAAAATCACTGGGCGGATCATAGTGTTGAGCTATGTGAATGTGGGAGAGAGAAGTATAGGAAATGAAATGTGTAGAGCAATGAAACTGTATAAAAATAGATTATGCAAAGGAAGAGAGGCATTTGACTAGACTTATGAATAATAAAGGTATGTTTTGTTTTTTATCTAATTTAATGTTTAGGTTGAAGTAGCAAGTCTATAAATATGGCTGATTTTAAATGTTGTATTTATAATTTGAAAGAAGTATATTTGTTTTGTATCAGTATGTACCATTTCAACAAACATTATTGTAATTTATGAAATGTTCAGTCTATAGTTTGTGTTTATTATTTTTATTAATTTGATTATAGATACTTTTATTTTGTTAATGTTTCTAATTATATTCTATAATCTATCAGTAAAACAAATAATTATAAATGTGAAATGATGATGATTATAGAATTTAATGGAAATATTAGAAATAGAAAATATACATAATTAAATTAAAAAATTGAGAGAGTGGATAGTATCCAATTCCTAAATGATTTTAGTGATGGCCTTGATTGATTGATAGCTAATAAAATCAAAAAAGAATATATAAATATATAAACATTATCCTAACTAACTTTAACAAATCTTATTTTAACAAGAGACGCAATGCGTCATAGTTCTTGCCTAATGCATAATGGTTGTAGAGGTGTAGATGAGTGAGAATAAGGTTAAATAGTTATAAATTAACATTGTGAATGCGTTAATTTTTTCCTAGAAATGCACTTGTGATCTGATAGGATGGCTCATATTTAGTTGTTAAATTCTCATCCTAGAAATGCAATTGTGATCTGAAAGGATGGCTCATATTTTGTTGTTAAGTTCTCGTGTTATATTATTATATGTTTGGGCATTTAAGCCCAATAATAAGAGGCCAAAGTCCCCAACTATGTATTATTCTCATCTTGATTATCAAATGGAAGTCACACTATTTTTAATCATTAGATAGAGACAAATAGCAGTATAGAACAATAACAACATAAACATATATGCAAAAGAAAAAATGATAGATAATATATAGGAGGAAGAGGAAGAGAGATAAAATAGTAAGATAGAGCGATACCAACATAAATTGTGTTTTATATATATATATATATATATATATATATATATATATATATATAGATATTTCTTAATTAAAAAAATAGTCAAAATAAAATCATGGTTATAATGAAAAATTAAAATATATTATATTTTAATTAATGAAACTAAGAATTTAATTTCTATATTAAAACTCACATTTGTATAAGAAAAAATGAAATGTATTGAAATATAAAAATATTTTATAAGTAAAACTAATTGTTTAATTTTACAAAGTTAGAGAAGTTTTACTATTTAATGTTTGTATTTCCAATTTTTTCATAAAATTAAGTAATTCTTAATTATGAAATAATATCTATATAATTTAATATGTACATTTGTAAATAATAAATAGATGTAATACATAGAAATTTGATGTTGATGAATAAATACAATGTAATAAATAAGAAATAGAATATAACTATTTAATTTTAATACATAGTTTATAAAAACTTAATAATAATTTACATATCTTTTAGAATTGAATTATTTATTCTTTGTGGTTCTTTCTTTTAGTATTTTTTTGGTGTAAAATATAATTATTAATTTAATATTAAAATATGTATTTAAGTTTTAAATATATTTAAACATAATGATAAATTGTTTAACTATAAAATATTAATAATAATAAATGATATAATTTACAAATTGTAACACTTATCAATTATACATATTACAAACACTATTATAAAATATAATTAAAAAATAATATTATTTAATTTATTTTTACAAAAGTAAAATAATACTAATAATTTAACTACTTTTATTAATAAATCAAAGTTTTTTATAAAAAAAAAAATTCAAATACACACTATTGAGAATGAATATTGATTAGACATGTTGTGTGAGGTGGAAGACAAAATGATTGAAAAATAAATAAATAAATCTTATCAACTTGTCACAAAGATAAAGTTGTAATTAATGCATTCATTAATGGAAGATGAAGTTGTTAGAAAATATTTGTATTTTTGTTGAAAAAAGTTAATTTTCTCCCCCACCAACAATAGTATGGACCAATAGAATGAATGAAAAATGTGATTTATCAAATAATGAAAAATTAGAAAAAGATATTGACATTTGACATTTCATATAATCTTTTAAATTCTTTGATTTGATTGGTCAGTTTTAATGTGATATTAGCATGACATGAATTGCATAAATATTTGTGCCCATGGGCAGGAACTAATAATAACTTTAAATACATTTTTTATTTTATTGTTAAATATTTGTATCTCTCCTCTATTTTATTAGCTTTTTTAAAAGAGAGCAGCATATAGACTCATCTATTTTACTTATAATATTTGTTAAACCCTCTCTTCTCCATAACCTTCATATGAAGTAGCAATTGTTTTCTTGTCATCGAAAATATATAATAAAAGAATTAAATTATTTCTTATTCTAGGGTTCTTTTACAATTACAATTATAATTGAAAAACATCACATGTAGACAGTTTGGCTAGTGGTCTAAGGCGCCAGATTTAGGCTCTAGTCCAAAACGTCAATTCCCCAGTTATTTTGGATCTACTCTTTTTGAATTTTTTATATTTGTTTAACAAGAATTTCAAAATATTTGAGATTTCGGTGTCCACTTTCTAGGATTTTTTTAAAAATTTATTTAACAACATTTTATGTATGCTTTATTCGAATTATATGAAATTTTATATTAGTTTTAATTAAAAATTGGGGTTTGTAAAAATTTATGATAATAATTCAATAATCTTATTAATTATTTATTTCTTACATTTGAAGATTTTGTGATATGTTTATAATTGTTATATAATTTTTGTATCTATTAATCAATTAAATATATCTAAATATTATTTAAAAGAAAATAAATATAATTATTTTTACAAAAGATTGGTTGAGTTATATTATATCTTAAAAATCAAATGTTATACAATCTTAATGAATTGTCTACGAAATTCACCTACAAAAAATTATCTTTAAGAAAATCTTTATTCTCTTACTTGTGCTATTGTAAATTGGTTACAAATGTATCATTATGTCATAGTGAGATGACAAGAGCTAGGTAGAAAATCTAATCCTATGAGAAGGAGACCAATCATGTCACTAAGAGAATGTAGATAAGTGTTGGCCTACCTATAGTGGTGGTAACTAGCTAATGTATGGCCCTATTGATAAAATATAAGACCATCCATGGCAACTATATGAGTCATTATGAAAGAAAATATGAAGCTCACACATTCAACTCCAAAGAGAGATTTGGTATAGGCTAGCATAATAAAGGAACCCAAGGCATGACCCCAAATGTCCAATAAAGCCTATACTCAAACCACCTCCAATAGTATTTATGAAACTTTATTATGTGCACATGCATGCACGCATGCATGCACGCGCGCACGCGCACGCGCGTGCACACACACACACACACACACACACACACACACACACACACACACACACACACACACACACACACACACACACACACACACACACACACACACACACACACACACACACACACAGCACGCGTTAATAATGCCAATTAGAATGCTCAAATTTGGTAGTTTTGAAGTTGTCATGGATTGAATACCAAGTCACTACTATGTAGACACAAAACCGTTAAAATGTTTGAGCATCTTAATGGATCCATAAGTAGACAATTGAAATTTGAAACACCTAAATGCATTACCATTTGCAATAAGAATAGTTTGGTAAAACAAACAAGTGAAATAAACAATTTAACTATTAATTAAATAAGCAATATTCAATTTAATGTTAACTTGTCAAATTGTTTGGTAACACTTGTTTGAAATATGAGGTTGTATCTTAAAGGATTGTCTTTTATTTAACTTTAAACCATAGAAAGTCAAGAGAAAATTATATCCTCTAATATAACTATAATTATAGAAAAGAGTAGTATTATAGCAATGACTAAGACTTGTAATGCACTCTTTTAGAACTTATAATATATATTATTAAATTTGTATAGTATAGTTTATTTGATTGTTAGAAACAAACAATAGTTATATTATTTTAATAACTTATAATAAAATTGAGAGACATCATACAATAGCAACTATTGAGAGTTAAATAGTAATAAAGTGTAATGATGTGTTTCTGTTCACAAAATCTATTTTTAACTAACATATATCTCTATTTATAAAATTAACAATAAGAAGAAAAGTGATATATATATATATATATATATATATATATATATATATAAGTTTAATTCATTAAAACAAATTTAAAAAGTTAAAAAGAGTAGCTCAAAAATTAAAGAAAAGCAAGCATCATTATAAATAAATAACTATAGAAGGTATAAATTGAGTTTCACAAATCTTTTTTATATAAAGTTATAATCCCAAAATGATTTTATATAAAGATTTTCATTTGACTATTTGTTATAAGCAAATAACAAATTAAAATTTCTAATTAATTTTATCTATTTATTTTGATATAACATAAAAAAGTTCCTATTTTTTCTAAATAATATTTGCTTGAATAATTATGTTCATTTGAAATTATGTTAAATGGTTTTTAACCCATGAAATATTTTAAGATATAAAACATTGAATGTCTTTATATCTCTAATATTTTCATTTCTAGCTATGCTTACCATGCATAGAAAATTCTTAATATTGATTTTTTCAATATATTGTGAACTTTTTCTCTCATTATCAAAATAATTTTGTATTTGAGAAAATTTAGATAAACCTTGACCAATAGAAAAGAGGGTAGCATAAATATTAGATCATTTTCTATTTTTTAGTATCTTTGTTGCAAGGATGTGTATGCATGCATCTCACTATTGTTGAAGCTCATTCAAGCAAGAACATGTATTCATGCATCTTACAGATGTTGAAGCCATGCAAGAACATGTATTCATGCATCTCACTATTGTTGAAGCTCACTTAACACTATTTTTGCACAGAGGATTTGGTATAAGTTATAGACATTCATTGAGACATCAAGGATACAACATGTAGTGCCTCTCGTGTTTGCAGTCTGTACCTTGTCTATTTTTGTTTCGAGAGATACTTGATACTCTTTTGATATTTGTACCTTGAGATGACCTGAGGGTCGAATGTTATACTTTGATTTCCGTACCATAGATGCTTTGTTGCTATGCTGTTCAGTTTATCATATTTGCATGTTGATGTTATTTTGAGATGACAATAGATCTATGATAACTGATTATATGGTGATATGATGTATTGGACCTATTTGTTGACTATGTTATGAGATGGATTCTATACTATGGTTATTTACTTCATTCTCGTCTTTTATGATTAATGCGAATGTGAGTGGTGTAAATGGATTAATGAGTTATTTAAATGCTTTAATTGCTTCGGCTATTATATTATATGCACTTGATCGTGTGTTCTAGTGTGCAAGAATTACATCCCTGGCAGTGGCCTATGGAGTTAGTGATCCAGCTGTTCATATTTTGCCAATGTCGCTCCTATATGGTCGACGTATCCTTATTTACTTGTTTTATATTAAAACCTTTCGGTGATTAGTAAATCCGAACTCAGTTGCATTATGTGATTAGACCAGTGAACATGTCTGTGCATTTAGAAGTTCGCATTTATCGCAAAAGTGTTAAGTGTTTTTCTGTAATTTTGGGTTTTTGGGTTTTAATCTTTTGGATTTAATTTCTAGCAGCTTTGCCTTAGGTGGATTTCCATTACGGATAATAACCTGTTTTCGTTTGGGTTGTTTCGGAGTTTAACTACTCCAGCTAGCTATTTTCCATTATCAGCTATTCACTCAAAATGAATAAATATTGGAAAAGTGGATTCATTATTCACTTCTCACATTTTGGAAAATTGAGTTTGGAGAGCAAATTTGGAAATCCTCTTATGAAGGATTATTGTTTTGCTCGTTGCAGGAGCTGTGAGCATGGGATCTTTGCGAGGTTTGTCCCGTTGGATTCAGCTCGAGGAGTTCTCGCTTTGCCGAAAGTTTCAGCAGTTTCGGCGGAGTATTTATTTTATTCTACGGGTTTCAATTTCGACCCTTTTTGTTGTCACGTAGGGCCTTCTCGTTTTAATGTTTTTTCTCTATTTCTGCTTCCGTTTCTTGTAGCAATATGTTAGGAGGCTGTGAACTAGTGTTCCCCTCCGTTTCTGTTTGCTAGTTCTGCCCGGTTGGTCGAGTATGAACGTTTTACCTATTTTTGAAATGGGGGTTTGGGTTTTTGGGCCGTTATGCTGGCCGTTTTTGCATACGGTGTCCGTTTTCAATTATTTTTGGATTTTTGGGGTTTTTGAACCCAAAGGCCAAATGGGTTTTAATTTTGAAATTTTTCCAAAATTTGGAGTTTTTACCTCGTTTTGTGTGTCGCCCTGTTTTCTCGAGTTTTCTTGGCATATTATGGTTCATGGACCTGGATGATCCGTATGGACACCAGTCAGAACACTTTTGCATCTTTTGTTGCATTGGGATGCGTGTAGCATCCGTCATCCCGATTATGTTTTCAATCGATTGACTTTTGTTTGCATTCTCATCCTGTCCTTGTGTATGATCTCTGTGATGGTGGTGCACCACACACATGTATATTGTCGGGTGACCTGCGGGGCCCGATCTTCTGTGGTACTTTCAGAAGTTGTGATCATTAGGGTTGGGTTGGGAGTTTGCATGCCTTCGAGCACTCATCGTTGGATGAGCATGGGTTGGGTAGGGTAGCATATGGAGGGGGCTTCTATCCTGTAACCTGGTGACTACTTCCCGATTGGTAGAGGAAGTTTTATATAAGTGATAATTAAATTAAAACTTTGGGTGGTAATAAATACAAGATAATTAAAATGTGTGGGTTGTGCGCCTTCCATTGTGAAGAGTAGTTGCCCTAGGTTGTGCGCCTTCTGTTGAGAAGAGTAGCTGCCTATACTAGCTTGGGCTTTTCGATGCCAAGCGACTCTCCATGATGTCAGTCCCTATGTAGTAGCCCATTGAGGTGTCTGACCAGGACCTATAGTTTATGCATTGTCTATGTCTTGGATTCAGTCATCATACTGCTTGGCGTGTGTGTTAGCCATGGTTGTTGTTTTGTGTGTGTGTGGTTGGATCATCATCTCCATCAGCATGGCGGGTGTGGACCTACGGGTGCCACGTGGTTGGGAGGCGTAGCTACCTTCACCACTGCTAGGGACTGGTGTACAGAGACGGTCTATTGTTCTAGCGTGATCGTTGCTGGATGTGTCACTTGGTACTTCGGTATACGAAGTATGCTTCTTGTGATTTATGCTCTCATTATGATGTTATCATGCTTAGATGATGTTAGTTTTAACGCTTTCCTCATTATGATGATTAGCATGTAGTAGATGATGTTATCTGATTACAGGGTTATCTTATGTTACTACTAGCATGTTAGATTTCATTACTTATATTGTAGCATGTTTAGTAGTGATGTCCTTATCACGACAGCACCGATGATCTAATCGGTGGCTTGGGATGTTATGCGCGGGGGATGGCTAGGGCCCACAATGGTCCTATGATGCCATTGACGGTTGGGAGGAACCACGTACCTAGTTTGGTTAATTGGTTTATTGCTTTGATATTTATGCTTAAATGTAAGAGGTTATTTTCATGTTCACTGCGATGTTACTTTAGTTTATTGCAATGTTTCCTTCTGTTCTTCCCTTGCTATTGTTTTAGATGGTTAGACTTTGCTTCCAGTTGTCCATCTCTTAGCTTGGATTCGAGTGTCCTTACCTCGAAAAGTGGATCCGGTACTCCCCGGTGTGGAGGAACTCTGTTTCGTTCTTTTTCTAGCCTTGTTTATGTGTTTTTGGGTGTGTGTTGATTCAAATCTTCGTGGGAGGATGATTCTCTGTCACGTGAGGATTCTCGCGCGAGAATGAGAATCTTCACGCGAGCCGCGAATTTCTTCGCGCGAGAATTCGAGTCTTTGCACGAGGATGAAAAGTCCTCGCGCGAGCCGTTGAGAATCTTCGCGCGAGCCGGTGAAAAAATAGGGGCTAGTTAGGCTTGTTGAAATAAAGTTTGAAAGTTGGTTTTAGATACCCCTTTGGTTTTCTTACCTTCCTAGTGCTTCTCAGTGGTTTAAGTATAAGTTGACATATATTTAATTCCTTATACTTAAGATATATTTTAATATATGCGAGGATTCATTTGAGATGGGTTTCAGACCTCTATGAGCTAAGGTGTAGATTCTAGGAAAAATCAGGGCTTCAGAAATTCAGACTTAGCCAAATTTCAGGGCTTCGGGATTTTAGACTTAGCCAGTTTCCAAGAGTCTGCTTATGTCTTTCAGCTTGGTAGGTCTTTGTGGTTTTGTGATTGTGTTCTAGTTGGTAGTGGCGTTTGGAGATCCGTTGGTGCTCGGTTGTCTTTCAGTCTTCCATTGCGATCTTTTGGTTTGTGTAGGTTGTCTCTTGTGCATTTACACTTGTAAAAAAAAAATTGTTCTGACTTGTTTTTCATCCTTGTTTCCAAGGATCTCCGGGCGGGGCATTACACAACATACAATCCATTGTCTAGAGAGACACCTAGAAAATTGTAACATGTTTTCAAATTCATTATACTATTTCCTACTAGTTAGAAAAGAGGTGTAGCATGTATTCATCTGGACAAGGACCAAGCATTAGATTGGTGTATATGTCCCCTTTGCAAAAAAGATATATGTTTTCTTGATTGATGCATCCACTTGAAACTATAATTTTACAATCTACAAGATAATTATTTAATGTGATTGGGATTTTTAATGTGCATGTACTAATTTATAAGGCCTTCCATTTTTCCTTCATTTTATTTGCATCCTAGTGCACTAGCAGGAGCCTATTTCTTCTTTGTGGTAGTTTCATTACAATAGAAAACTTTTGAGTATCAATTTAACCTTCAATATAGAATACCTTTAGGTTCATTGATGAGATGTATATTCAACAACTTGGAAACATATTTGGCCTATTTTATCTCACAACTTTATGTTTCAATTGTCAAAATATGATGAGAGGCTATATACTATAAGTATCATATATATTTATGTTGAAATGAAGAAGATTGTTGAAGTATAGAAATAAAGGAGATTGATAAAATCTATCATCAAGCAATCATTATTTGTCATTGATGTTAAACCTACTACTTGCCAGTGAGATAATTACTAATTTGGTCTGAATGCTATCATTTGATTGATTGATGAAGAGGATTTGAAAAGAAAGGATAATAAAAGTACCTAGAGAAAGGTTGAGTTATATGGTGTATAAAAAGAGCACTAAGACCAAGTAAGACTTTGATGATATATTGTATTGTTTATCTACTTAAGGCTACAATAAAAGGATACTTGAGCAAAGACAAGAAGAAGACTAAGCAAATAAATATGTCCAACAAGCCTGACCAATCAAATAAAACAAAAACTTAGTTGCAAGTCGAGTAAAGCAAAATTTAGTATGTGTCAAGCAAAGGAAATTCAGTATGATTCGAGCAAAGAAAGTTTAGTGTGTGTCAAGCACCAGTTAAACTTTGTGTATGTCAAGCAACCTAGCGTTGATTGAGCATTATAAGATAGTTATTTCCGAGAAAACAACATGCTATTGTTGAGTGATAGTATAAAGCGTTTAATCAAAGATTTGACGAAACTAATCTGAAAAAGTTGATTTCTTGAATTATATGAAGTGTGTTGAAGATAAGTATGATGAGTTGGTGGCACAAAATTCAAGATAAATTATTTTGAGGCGAATTTGAAGAGGATTGTAAGAGAAGTTTCTAGAAGGGAACAAAATGGAAAAGTGGGTAGATTCGATGAATCTGATCTAACCCTAAGATGGACGATTATGGTTAAGCAACAAAAGATCAAAATTCTCTATATAAGTAGATAACAGGCCAAAAGCAAAGAGTAAGTGTGTGAACTAGAGATAGACAAGGAGTCTTGAGGTGTTGCTTCATTTGGGGGCTAAAGAAATGAACCTGCAATTAGCTTCCTTAGCATAAAGGCTTATGGAGATGAATGCTTGAAGGGTGAACAAGTTATCAGAGACAAAGGGGAATGAATGCAAAAAAGAATGGAGAACTTAATAAGAGATCTATAATCTACAAGTGAGTTGTTTTGGTATCAGATCAAATCCTACTATTACTTTCTAACAATTGTATCAGTCTCGATAAATCCTTTGGATTAAGGTCAACCTAACAATCATGAGTAAATCCTTTAACAGGGTGGCATTCCAATGGAATGTTTGAAAGTCCTCTAACAGGGCTCAATTGAAATCCTTTAATCAAGGTTACATTTAACAATGTATATTGTAACCTTTAACACAGTTGGTTCCTTGCAGAGCTCACTTCAAAAGAGTGAAAATTAGTAGCATGTTACTGGTTATTTTTCCCAAATTGGGTTTCCACGTAAAATCCTTGTGTCGAATTGTGTGATTGATTTTGTGGTATTTCATGTTTTTATTTCTGCAAGGTTTATTTGACCTAGGACAGTAATATACTAAGGTTTTAGATAGTGGATAATCTAATAAATGAATGCACATGTATTTGTTAAGTATTGAAAAGTTTTATCTATACATTTGGACCTTGGATAACTGATTCACCCCGTGCCCCCCCCCCCCCCCCCCCCCCCTTCTTAGTTATTCTAAAGTATTCCAACAATTTGTATCAAAGCATTTGGTGCTTGTGAAGGAAAAAGTTTGAAGGTACTTGAAGCTAAAGATCAAGATGTAAAGAAAGGAGGTGCCTAAGTTAAACAAGGAAAACTTTCCTACATGGAAAATTTTGATGAAGTTGCATCTAGGAGGACTTGGAGATTATGCATAGACAACTATCACCACTGAACATGTTGAACTAGTTGGAACCCTAACTACTGAGCAACTGAAATAGAAGAAAGAGCACAATCAAGAAATGTTGAAGATTGCATCTTCCCTAAGCTATTCAGAGTTTGAAGATATCAAAACATTTATCACTTCTAAAGAAATGTGGTATACCCTGTAGAAGATCTATGGAGGAGACAGGAATGTGATAAGAGCTAAAGCAAAAAGTCTAAGAGAAAAATTTGATGAAATGAAAATGCAAGAAGGTGAGACTATAGTCTGGTATTATGCAAGAATCAAAGATGTTGCAAATGAAAATCAGATGAGCAAATGGAATTATTGAAGATGAGATTATGATCAGAAAAGTGTTGAGAACCCTGCTTCCTATCTATACTATTAGAGTCTATGCTATACAAGAATTGAGGTGAACTTCTAGTAGTGATCTAACCCTTGAAGGACTGGTTGGTAGACTTATTGCTTTTGAACTTTCAAATTTTGATATTTCAAATCTAAGAATATTTATTTTTCTTCCAAAGCTAAACCAACACTCAAAGAACCTAAAGGAAAAATAA
This sequence comes from Cupressus sempervirens, assembly GCA_028749045.1. NCBI lineage: Eukaryota > Viridiplantae > Streptophyta > Pinopsida > Cupressales > Cupressaceae > Cupressus > Cupressus sempervirens. The sequence continues at coordinate 73,312,705 of CM053784.1, read as the reverse complement.
AGGTCAAGTATGTTGCTAGTGATAGTGACACAGATGATGAAGATCTAGAAGAACTAGAAGCATTGTTGGCTAGGAGATTTCATAGAGGCAAAGGAAAATACAAAGGTAAGTTACCCATAATATGTTTTAATTGCAATGAAGTTGGTCATATTGCAGCAAGATGTCCTGAGAAGAAAACCAACAGAAACGAAGACAAATCCAAAGGTAGAAAAGATGAAAGTAAAAAAAGCTATAAAGACAAGGGAAAGAAATCTTGTTACATTGTTGAAGAAGACTTTAATGATGAATCATATGATCATGATGATTAAGTTGTCTATATTGCTATGAAGGATGATTCTGATGAAGATGGGGCAGCTGCATTAGTATCTTATGTAACTAGAAATGAAAGATGGATCATCAACAATGGATGTTCTCATCGCATGTCTGGTGACAAAAGTAAGTTCATTACCCTTGAGAATTACAATGGAGATAGTATTAGATTTGGTAATGATTCACATTGTCCAGTGAAAGGTAAAGGATCAATAAGATTGACAAACAAGATCATGTGTGACAATGCTTACTATGTGGAGGGACTTAACTATAATGTGTTGAGTGTGTCACAATTTAATAGTTCAAGATACAAAGTTGATTTTGAACACAAGAAGGCTAAGATCTATGATGCTAATGGAGAAATCATTGGAAGTGGAAATCAGACTAGAGGTAATTTGTTTTATCATTACATGAATGAAGCTACTTGTCTTGTTGTAAAATTTGATGATGTGTGTTTGTGGCATAAAATATTATATCATGTAAATTTTGACAACTTGGTTAGTATCAGTAAATGAAAAGAGTCAGAGGTTTTCCAAAATGGAAGTGGAAATCAGACTAGAGGTAATTTGTTTTATCATTACATGAATGAAGCTACTTGTCTTGTTGTAAAATTTGATGATGTGTGTTTGTGGCATAAATTATTATGTCATGTAAATTTTGACAACTTGGTTAGTATCAGTAAATGAAAAGAGTCAGAGGTTTTCCAAAATTGAAGAAACCTGATAATATGATTTGCAAACAATGTCAGTTAGGCAAGATAACAAAGTCTAGTTTTAAGAGTAAGACTCACACTTCAAAATAAATTTTGGAATTAGTTCATACTGATCTATGTGCACCAATTAATGTGCAAAGCTACAAAGGTAACAAGTATTTTATTCTATTTGTTGATGATTACTCAAGAATGATGACAGTGATGTTTCTGAGAGAAAAATCTAATGCTTTTCAAATGTTTAAGTGGTATTTGGCAAAAGTTGAAAATGAAACAAGTAAAATCTTGAAATGTCTAAGATCTGACAAAGGTGGAGATTTTACATCAAATGAATTCAATAACTTCTACAATGTCAAAGGAATCAAAAGAAAAACTTCTTCACCTAGGACCCCTCCACAAAATGGGATAGTTGAAAGGAGGAATAGAACTATAATGGATTGTGCTAGAACATAGATGGTGGAGAAGAATGTTGCATTAAAATAATTGAGAGAAGTTGTCAGTACAATTATCGATACCTTGAACCAAGTACAAGTCAAGAAAGATACAAATTTCACACCTTATGAATTATGGTATGGATACTCACCCAATGTCAAATATTTTAAGGTATTTGGAAGAAAGTGTTACATTATTAAGGATAATAGAAATGGTAAAGTTGATTCTAAAAGTGAAGAAGGTATATTCCTAGGTTATTCCACAAGAAGTAAAACTTATAAATCTTTAAATACTAACACTAAAAAAGTTGTGGAAAGTGCAAATCTAAAGTTTGATGAATACAAAAAAATACATGAAGATGAACAAAAGAAGAAACCTAAGAATTACAAAACCTTAATGCACTACTATGAAGGAATGTCTACTAATGTTGATGATAATGTGAACCAAGTCACTAATCAACAAGAATCAATGATTTTTGAGTCACATACAATGGATGTCAAGCTGCATTTAGGAGCCAAGTTACAATCAAAAGTTGGGGTACATTCTAATGTCGAGATCAATTTACAGGAAAGGAATGTTGAGTTACCTGATAGAGAAGTGTTGGATACAACTGTCTAATTGTGTATTGTCTTTGATGTTACACAAATCTCATATCAGTTGGTATACAATGCTTACCGAGCTTAGTTAGTCAGCAAATCAATTTTATGCGTCTACTGAACATTCCTAGAGATTTCTCTGTGAAGACAGTGTCTATCGAGCTCACTCAGATGTAGAAGGATTTTGTGGTAGGAAGTATTGTTAAACAAGCTCACATGGTTAACAAAAGAAAGTTAGTGCTTACTGAGTTCACTCAGTCTCCAAAGGATTTTTGAAGGATCGCTATGTTAATCGAGCTTCTGTTGGTCAACAGAGGAAATCATTTCAAGAACAGTGTTTACCGAGCAGGGTTGGCTAATGAAGGATTTTGTTAATTTGAGGAATGAAGTTTAATTATTTCAAGTAATGATTCTAGCCAACTGAGGTAATGATTATTGGTAATTGTAAGTTGTAATTGGGTCAACTTGATAATTTGAAAGGTATATATGAAAGGTCAAAATTGAGATTCTAATATGTATGAGCAAGTATGCAAGTGTATTGATTGTTTGAAGAGGAAAGTGTGAGTGAACTTGAAGGATGGTCAGATATCCTTGAGGAGCAGCAAAATTATATTTGATCAGGAAGGATCTAGCATGAAGCAGAATAGAGATCTGTAATCAGAAATTTAGTTGCATCTCATTCAGGTCATCTCATTGTTACTTTCTTACCATTGTAGCAATGATTCCAAAATCTCTTAGCAGAGTTGGTTTAACAACCATTTGTAAATCCTCTAACAAGGTGACAGTTCCATTGAATTGTTCTAAAGACCTCTTACAAGGTCACTCCTTATAGGGTGATTAAATCCTCTAACAAGGTCACACCTAACAATGTGTTTTGTAACCTTTAACCAAGTTGGCTCGTAACAGGGCTCACTTCAGAAGAGTGAAAATCAGTAGCTAGTTACTTGGTGGTTTTTCCCATATTGGATTTTCATGTTAAATTTGGTGTCTCATGTGTTCATGTTATTTATTTTATGCTTGCATGTTAATCACTGTGAATTCTTAAGATCTGTTAAAGCTAACATACAGTGCATTTACCAAGTTACAACATTTTAAGTATGTATACTGAGTGATAGCAGTAAATAGTTTTATCAGACATCTAAGGAATCTAAGGAATGAAATACGTTTATTAAGCATACATGAACCTAAATCTATGAAGGATGCATTAGATGAAGATTAGAGTCAAGCCATGAAAGAAGAAATTAATCAGATTGAGAAGAACAAAACATCGACACTAGTACCAAGACTAGAGGAAAAGAATGTTATTAGAACCAAGTGAGTGTACCAAAACAAATTGGATGAGAATGGTGAAGTAACAAGGAATAAGGCAAGGTTAGTCTACAATGGTAATGCACAAGAAGAGGGAATTGACTATAGCAAGACATTTTTCCCAGTTACAAGATTGGAATGAGTAAGAACTCTTCTTGCTTATTCTACTTATAAAGGATTCAAATTTTATCAAATGGATATTAAGTTAGCATTTCTGAATGGTATATTGGATGAGGAGATTTACATTGAACAACCTAAAGTATTTTTTGATCTAACAATAAGAACATGGTGTGTAGATTGCACAAATCTTTATATGGTTTAAAGTAAGCTCCTAGAGCATGGTATGAAAGACTACACAACTATCTTGTGAAGATTGGTTTTGAGAAGATTGATGACAACAACAATTTTTGCTTGAAGGTAGAATGAGTTAAAAGAATTTTACTAGCTGAAATATTTGTTAATGATATCATATTTGGAGGAAAAAATGCATTGTGTAAGACATTTGCAAATGAAATGATGAAAGAATTTGAGATGTCTATGTTTGGAGAAATAAAGTTCTTTGTTGGATTACAAATTTATTAGATGAAAGATGGTATTTACGTTACTCAATCCAAGTATGTAAAGGAAACTTTGAAGATTTTTGGTATGGGGGATTCAAGACTAGTTAGTACTCCCATGGTGATAGGCCACAAACTATCAAAAACTGATGATTCTGCTAAAGTAAATAAAACATTGTACAGGTATATGATTGGAAAATTGCAATATGTAGTTCATAGAAAAATTGGTATTGCAATAGTTATTGGGATTGTTGCAAAATTTTCTCCAAATCCTAAGGAGAATCACTTAATGGCTATTAAAAGAATTATGAGATACTTAAAAGGTACAAAATACTATGGTCTATACTACAAGAATAATGAAAAGTTTGAATTGAGATCCTATGGAGATGTTGATTGGGCTAGAAACATTGATGAAAAAAAAAGTACAAGTGGTGGAGCATTTTTCTTAGGAAAAAAATTGCTTACCTAGACTAGCAAGAAATGAAACTATATTTCACAATCTACCACTGAAGTTGAATATGTAGTTGCTATAGTGAATTACACAAATATGGTGTGGATCAAATAGTTACTCAAAGGAATGAAGGAAGAAATCACTAAACCTATGGTATTCTACTATGACAATACAAGTGCTATAAGCATATCTAAGAACCATGTGATGCATACAAAGACAAAGCACATTGTAATCAAGTATCATTACTTGAGAGAGTTGGTTCAAGACATAGAAGTGAGAATAGAATATGTGAATACAAAGGAATAGATAGGTTATATGTTCACAAAGGCTTTACCTAAGGATGTATTGGAATATCTTATAGGTAAGCTAGGGGTGATATCCCTATCCAAAGCTACTTAAGAAGCAAGAGTAGTGCCCTGCATCAACTGAGTTGAGTGGCATACTTTACAACTTGATGCAGTGGCTCTTACTTTAGGAACTACGTGAAGTAAAGAAGGAGCTAAAACAAAATATTTATAGAGGGAGAACCTGAATTTTTTCATATCTACATAAGAAGACGAAAATTCTTTGGCATTCTTGTCAAAGACGGAGAATATATAGGAAGAAATATAGCATTATCAAGAATGGGGGAGAGTTTTATCAAAAAAGAGAGAGATCAGAAAGAGGGAAAATATGTGAAAGAGAAAGAGGAAGATTTTACACTGTATATCTAAGGAAGAGGAGAGATTGTAGCCTATAGAGAAGAAGGAAAGATATTAATAGAGATAGAGATTTCAATACAATGTATTAAGTTTCTTTTTGGTATTATTGTTGTTGGTATTGGTTTGACATCAATGCCAAAGAGGAAGATTATTGAAATGAAGGAGATTTATGAAACCTATAATGGAACAATCATTATTTTGTCATTGATGTCAAGCCAGCTACTTTTCAATGAGACAATTGCTAATTTGGTCTAAATATTATCATTTGATTGATTGATAAAGAGGATTTGAAAAGAAAGGATAACAAGAGTACCTAGAGAATGATTGAGTTATATGATGTATAAAAGGAGCACTAAGACCAAGTAAGACTTTAATGATATAGTGTATCATTTATCTACTTAAGGCTACAATGAAAGAATACTTGAGCAAAGACAAGAAGAAGACTAAGAAAGCAAACATATCTATCAAGCCTGACCGAGAAAATAGTGCAAGCCAAGCAAGTCAGTGTACGCCAAGTAGAAAGTTAGTTATAAGCCAAACAAAGAAAAATTTAATATGTGCGGAGTGAAGGAAATTTAGTATGAGCTGAGCAAAGGAAGTTTAGTGTCTGTCGAGCACAAGTTTAAATTAATGTATGTCGAGCAACCTAGTTTTGATCGAGCATCAGAAGATAGTTATTCCTAAACAAACAACATGTTATTGCCTAGTGACAGTATAAAGAGTTTAATCAAAAAATTGAGGAATATGAGCTAACAAAGTCAATTTCTTGAATTGTGTGAAGCGTGTTGAAGATATGTATGATGAGCTAGTGGCATAGAATTCAAGATAAACCATTTTGAGGAAAATTTGAAGAGGGTTGTAAGAGAATTTCCTAGAAGAGAACAAAATGGTAAAGTGGGTAGATTTGATGAATCTGACCTAACCCTAAGATGGATAATTGTGGTTAAATGAAAAAGGATCAAAATTCTTTATATGAGGAGATAACAAGCCAGAAGCAAAGCGTAAGTGTGTGAACTAGAGATAAATAAGGAGCCTTGAAGTGTTGCTTTATTTGGGAGTTGAAGGAATGAACCTATAGTTGGATTACTAAGCATATAGGCTTAAGGAGGTGAATGCTTGAAGGGTGAACAAGCTATCACATATGAAGGGGAATGAATTCCAAGAAGAATGGAGAGCTTAATAAGAGATTTGTAATCTATAAGTGAGTTGTTTTGTTATCAAATCAAATCCTACTATTACTTTCTAACAACTATATCAATCTGGATAAATCCTTTGGATTAAGGTTGACCTAACAGTCATGAGTAAATCCTCTAATAGGGTAACATTCTAATCGGATGTTTTAAATTACTCTAACAAGGTTCATTTCTAACATGATGATTGAAATCCTTTAATCAAGGTCACATTAATAGTGTGCATTGTAACCGTTAATAGACTTGGCTCCTCATAGAGCTCACTTCAGAAGAGTGGAAATTGGTAGCATGTTACTAGTTGTTTTTCCCAAATTGGGTTTCCATGTAAAAAAATTCTGTAAAATTGTGTGATTGATTTTGTCATATTTCATGTTTACATTTTTACAAAGTTCATTTGACCTAGGAAAATAATATACTGAGGTTTGAGATATTAGATGATCTAATAAATGCATGCACATGTATTTGTTAAGTATTGAAAAGCTTTATCTGTACAATTGGACCTTGGATAACTGATTCATCCCCACCCCCAGTTATTCTAAAGTATTCCAACAATTTATGTGTACAAACATATAGACACATGTATATACACTTGCAAGTGCTCACACACATCAATGGAAGAATACCTTCTTAGAGATCAAAAAAAGATAATTGTGTTGAAAGTGAGATATGTTATAATAGCAGATATGGATTTTCTCTCTATACACCTATGAAGAACCTTAATCGATCAATTCAATCATTTTTATTATTTTATTTGATATTTATTTAATTAGAAGACATGTAATTAGAAGACATGTTTTTAAAAAAGTGATTATAATCCCTTTACCTAGGGTAAAGATTTTAATTTATTTGGATACATGAAAATCGTTGATCTTTTAACTTTTCTATACGAAATGAAATTCTTTGTAATTTATAATATTGACAAGTGTTTCTCTATTGTTTCTTTAAGGTTTGAGTTCATAAAATAAACTCCAATTCAGTATTGTATTATAATTAGTATAAATAAATAATCCATACCTTTAAATATAATTTCTCTTATAGTTTTATGTCTACATTTATACACAGACATAGATATATGTGTCTACATGTCTATAAATAGACACATATATAGATATCTATTATGTATCTATGTATACAAATACGTAGGCATAATGTGTATACGTCTTTAGTATGATCTTAACAATAACCTAGTAAATAGTCATGATTTGTATGCATATGCCTTAGTAGATTCAACTTTTCTAACTATAACTAAATCTTTAGGGTGTGACCTAAGGAATTTTCTCTTTTTTTTAGGTGAAACTATATAACAATTTCTAATAGTGATTTCTTAGAAAGTTGGTGTAGTTTGTGAACAAAACAAAATATGAGCTTATTTTTTAAAACACTTGAACTAAAACTTTATAGTTGAGTATCCTGTAATCATTTGTGAATACTAATCCTCTCACCATTTTGGAGCTAAATCACTAGCTATGTCAATTCAAACCATCAAGATCAATGGTGCAACTTACAAAAATAATTAATTCAATATTGGTACAAGGTGGTGTGAAGACCTTTATAGGGATATCTTTGTTCGAATTCCAATAAATGTTTTAGTTTTAAAATTATTTTAAACAATGTGGAGAAATTTTGGAACAAAATTTTGATTGGAGAAAATGTAATGTATCAAACTTCATTTATCAAGTTTGTAGATATATTAGGAAAAATTATGGAATTTTTGACATTATTTATGATTGTCATTGATGAAATAATAGTTTTGGTGATATTGTTTCCTGACAATGAATTGCACAAAGTTTTCAAGATATATAGAATATTGTTTATATTTGTTCAAAATTGTGTTAAATAATGAAATCATAGCTTAGAGGGGCATCTAAAGTGTTAACAAAGTTATTTATAAGCTATTAGAAGGTTGTCAAGAATTTAAGTTTTAACTGTCATCAACGCAATCTATATCATCCTTGTCCATATTCCAATAGATAACATTAATAACTTTTGTCCAAGACTCGATTTAATAAGGAGGACTAGTAGGTCCATGCTCATACAAGTGCACATGATTAAGCTTACAAAGATGAGTTAGAACTAAATAACTCCACTGCTTATAGTTCCATTTTGAATAAGTAGTTAAACCATTTATGATGTACTTCTCACACAAAATAATGAGATCATAAAATCAATGCACCCTCCAAAATGCAATGAATCAAGGATGTTGGTATGAAGTGGTACTAAGAGAGGGGTGAATTAGTACAACAAGTAAACCACAATCTCAAACTATCGATGGGACTAGTTCAAACTTACTTCCAAAACACTTATCTCAAATAACTATTAAGATGAAATAGAAGTAACACAACACACTTATTTTTTTACATAGAAACCCTTGGTTAGAGAGATGAAACCATGATGGGGATGAAACCCACAAGCCTTCCACTACAATGAAAAGGCTCTAAGTACTTTTTCTAGGGGTTCACCCCATTAGGAGTGATTTGTACATTGTCAAGAGTACAACAAAGATCTTGTAGGATCTACCTCATTAGAGGGCTTAGAAATGTTGATCTCTTTAGTTTTGTTGTCTGTTAGTATCAAATACTTAGTCATATAGAAGGCAGAGTTGGTCGATCATCACTGCAATTGAGTCACTTTATATAGGTCGAGTTAGTATTTTTTAGACTTGTAAATAATCATGTATATGTTGAGCTCTATAGGAGTAGAGTAAATCTATGGTCACCGAGTATCCCTATGGAAGCCAAGTTATGCAGTGTATAGTGAATTCTAAGTAAAGCAAAGTGAGTATGTGTCAAGTCATACAAATGAATCCAAGCTAGTTGAGATTGACTGTCAGTAAGTAGAATAATTATGATTGAGCATTAAGAACCATATGCGTCGAGTTACACTATTTGAACAAGAATGTTTGGAATGGCACAAAATATGAGGAAAATGATTTTGGTCAACATAAAGATGACATTTAATGATTCTAGAGGTTTTTATAGAGGTGGTTACATGCTTTGGCAAGGATCACTAATTCCTATGAAGGAAAGTTAGCCAATTATATTAAGAGGCAATAAGAGAAGCATCCAAATCATTGATTATGTTCTTGAAAACTCTACATATGTCTATTTAAGGAGGAATCCAAACCCTATTCCATGTGTTGTGATTTAATGTGAAAGTGTATGGGAAGGGATTGTGTTTTGCGTCTTATAAGTGAAGTTTTGAAGAAACAGAGCATAGCGACCCTGTAATACCCCAAAATTGGCTCATTGCCACGATACCAATTCTGGTCTATTTTTAACCAATCCTAAGACCTATTCTAATAGGCAATTCTTATTCTACTACTTGCTACTTGACTTAATTGTCAGATGCAGAAAACCCAAATCTGCATTCATCATACTCTTTATTTAATTCCTATAGTACGAACTCATATTAGTCACATTAAACCTACTTGATTTAATTATAATTTAATTATTAAGTATTTATACTTTAATTAAATTAAAATATATCCTAAGGCTAATGTACTATGGAATTAAATTTATTTAATTTAATAAATGTGCCTATTTTAATTAATTAGACAAAATTATTTAATTAAATGGAGAAAGCTATTTCTAATTAATTAAATGAAGTTATTTAATTAAATGGGAAGTCATTCCTAATTAATTAAATGAAGTTATTTAATTAAATGAGAAAAGCATCTTTAATTAATTAAATAATATTATTTAATTAAATGAAAAATATAATTATGAGAGCATATCTCATTTTATTAAATTAAATATCTCAACAAAATCTCTCTTCAGTTCAAAAAGGGAAATTTCCAATTCACTATTGATCAAAAATGAGTTAAATCAGTTAACTCCTTTTTCTACTCAAATTAAAACAGTTAACTCCTTATTTTACTCAAATTAAATCTGTTAACTCCCTTTAATTTGGGAATCTCCCTTTATGACTAAACCTCATCTTCAATCTTGACCATTGATCCGGATCGATCTGAACCATTGATGGATTCCAGGAAAGTCTATTTAAGGGACCCTCATCTCTTCATTTTAGAGGATGAATTGATTTGCTATCGAATTGCTATTGAAATTCATGCTCACATTTACTTACATTTCTTGCATACATTCTCATTCTTAGTTTAATCATGCATATGCTTAATCTAGTTTGCTTTATTTGTTCTTAGATTACATTGCATCTTTCATTTTAGATTAATCTGCATACTCATTCTTAGCTTAATTCCATTGTCAAATCCTTCATTCTTAGAGGGTCTGGTTGCTTGCACCTTGATTCTGAGGATATTAACAGGAAAAATCTCTTTAGATAGAAGGCAACAGGTCGCTTTGCAGGTCAATTTTTGGATGAACAATCCAATGTTCATTCCGAGATGAATCCGCATGCAATGACTGTGTTGAAGTGTGTGTGTTAGCATAGGCCGCATTTTCACATATACATTTCTGGCGCCCACCGTGGGGCTTGAAAATCAATTTTTATGGCCTCTTTTTGTATTTTTTAAAATCATTTTTTTGTTCTCTGTCCATACTGTTCCGTACAAATTCGAGAATCTTTGCGCGAAACTATTCATTTTCCCGTGAAGATTCTTTTCGCATCACGCGAGAAAGTTCTTTGGAGCCCGAAACCTATTTCTTCGCGCAAGCTAAATATAATTTTGCATGGGCTAAATTTAATTTTGCGCGGACCGTAAAACTTCTTCACGTGGACTATCAGGAATTTCGCGCGAGACTCTACTGACATAGACAATTTTTTGCATTGATTTTCGTGATTTTTTATTTTTCTACTGACTGTTCGTGGTTTCTAGTGTTTCTGTGTTTTCTGATTTTTTTGGAACAACATAGTAGCGATTTGTGGGACAATGGGAAAAGCGTGCTAAAGTTGCCAGAAACAGGTAAAAATCTACTAAGCGCATTGCAAGGATTACCAGGTAATTCTTTTTGACTGATAACACTTCATTTGGAGCTAAAACGAACATCTCTTGTGTCAAGCTTGTGTGTGTATTTCTTTTTGGGCAGTTGATCTTGTACAGGTTTGAACCTTATCTTTAGAGCTTTGTTTTGCCTACACAAAGATTGTCACTGCCATCAAACTTTCTTTAGATTTATAACCTCATGATTGATCCCTGCCATTAGTTAGGACTGTCACTTTACTCCAGAGTAATGAGAATCGCCACGATTTGGTGATTTTGGCGATTTAGCGATTTGAGGAAGCATGGGCCATTTTTGCTGACTCGTTAAACTGAATCACTGATTTTTGAAGCAAAAATCGCATGAATCGCCAAAAATTGGCCCCAAAAATCGTCAACTAGGTAAAAAATCATCAATTTGTTTCTATGTATGTGACAGATTTATTGTTAATGTTCCTTTTTAATGTATGTTACGCTTTAGCTTCTATTTGTTGATGTTATAGTGTGTTTAAGTTATATTCAATAAAGGGTGCTTGAAATAAGTTTTAAATTGTTAAAATCTTTAAATTTCAAGGGTTTTTTCACTTTGCTGATTTGTAGCCGATTCATAGGCGATTCACGATTCGAGCAAGCCTTGCTGATTTCGATCTTGTTTCGAGTTTTAGTTTCTTTATTCCTTATTCTTATGTCTTCTTTTGACAATCATTCATCATTAGTTGCTTTATGGACTGTCTTAAAACCTTTATGTTCTTTGCAACCATCACAACCATCCCTATGGTTGCTACTGTCTTGGCTTCTTGGACTCTCATGCACTGAATGACTACTCCATCCCTTAACATTTTCTTTGTCATTTGTTTCGACTGTCCAGTAAATTCAACCAAAGATTCATTGGATCTTACCAAGAAATCTCCTTTTTTTTGTGCATGTCTCAATCTTATAAATGTTACATCTAATATTAGTTACACTTGTTACACCTGATGATAGTCTTTATTAGACTCGTTTGTCTAAAACGTTCATAATCTTCAAAATCAAATTCCCCTTGGTAGAAATTCCAACGCTGTAGATGAGATGGTGTAATGTCCCCCGATGGTTTAGACTCATTTATTACCAATTTAACACAAATTTGATATTTATGTCCCAAGTTAAATGGATAGAGATATAAGTATTTTCTTTCATGTTCTCATTTTACAACACATGCATAATTTGATACTAGGTTGTGATCTCTATTAGTTTCATTTAGCAGGCTTAGTCTTTAGTGATAGATCTAATTACCTATCTTGGGTTATTGGACTCGTTAATCCGTCGGCCCCTCGTTCCACCCTGTGGTTGCAAGCTCAGCACCACGTTAAATAGGGGAGGGGTCTACAGGACATAAGTGTTAAAGGCTCCACAAGGCAACCCTTTTGTGCTTTCTAGAACTCACTAATTTCTGAGTTGTGGACTCATTTTGGCTTGTGTGAGGGGTTAAATGTTCCACATCTTTGGACTCACCTCACATTAGTTAAAGTGTTAAGTGTACCACCTTGTGCTTTTTGATTACTTTTAGATAGATTTGTTTTCAGGAATTAATATCTATACACACATAGTAATTAAGCCCCCATGAACACTATTCGTGGATCTTGAGGGAGTGGGTTCCTAGTGAAACTCCTCTCTAAGACAGATTCCTTATGGGTGGGGAGGATACTTTGAGCATCTCGTAGATAGATGAATCTTCGACTTGTTGATTAAGGCATCCTTTCTCTAGAGAGGTTGATAGATCACAGGGAGATGATATCATAGATCTTTAAGAGATAATCTTAGTTTAGTGTGTCGGATTAATCTATCTGTTTTGATTGGGCTAAAGTTGAAAAGGTGTCAAAACCTTGAATCTGGAAGCTAAGTCCCCTCATGGTACACTATTGTGAGTCGGTCACCTTTAGAGAGGGTTAACCGTACCAGATAATCCCTCTACAGGGAAAACTGTGTTGACGGAACCTCGAGCGGTAATAGCCATTTTTGCCATGGTAGTGACAACCGCTTTATAAATGTCCTTGTGGAAGAAATCTCCACGAGTGTGGTTCATTGTGGGTTGTCAGATCTCCCTAGCAGCTCTTGAAGATTAAGTTCTCAGACTGTGTCAAAACCTCGGTGCGCCGGGATTGGAGGTCACCCCTGTGAGTCATAAAAGTTGTAGAGTCAAACCATTACTAAATACCTTAGAGAAGCCAACTTTTATTTTCTAGGAATGTGTGCAATGATTGCAAAACTCTTTCAAAACGTACACAAATAGCTCTCTTAAGGATTAGCACAAACTAAATCACTTGATTGTTCATGCGCAAGGTTGCTTTTGCCCTTACTCCTTGTTTTCAGATGTGCTTAATATCACTTGCTTGTTGCTCTACATGCCTGTTTATCTGCCTGGTTATTGGAACGATCAAAAATTTTGTCAAAATTAGTCGTTGATGTGAAATTGTTCTGTCCTTTCGCTCGAAATCATTTGGGTCCTGCGCGAAATCATTTGGCTCTCGCGCGAAGCCATTTTGTCCTCGTGCAAAATTAAATTTCTGTTGCACATCTTCGCACGATCCAGAAAACATTCTCACGCGAAATTAAAAACTATTACTGATCTTCGCATGAGATAGAAACATCTTCGTGCGGCCCGTAAAATTTATTCGCACCGATCGTAAAAGTTTTTCGCGCGAGACTTTGTATCAGCATTAACAATCTGGGTCTGTTCTAGCTATCTGCGGCCTGCACACTGTCCTTTTCTGCATCCGTTTATTGCTCTTTGTTTGCAAACAGTCCTGGAACAGTGACACTTCACTTAACTGAAAACTTGTGTCTTATACCTTGACTAGTCTCATCTCATAAGTAATTTTGGTCCTTGTCTTAATGCTTGTCATACTTTGTGCCGCAGTGGTCATAATCTCTGGCTATTCTAGCCTTTAAATTAGACCATTTGTGCCTTAGTGAACAGCATTCTTGCTACTATCTTGTCCTTTTTGAGACTCAGTCTTAGTATAGTCCTTGTCCAGGTTCTAGCTTCTTGTCCTTGCCTATTGTAGACACCTAAAAAACTTTTAGAAAATAAAATATTTTTATTTTCTAAAAAAGTCCTGATGACATCATCATTTATTAATTATTTAATTAATTAATTAATTAATTAATTTTTATGCCATTAAATCCCTTTATCTTAATTAAAAATATTTAATTAAAGAATCCCTCCCAAAAATGTTTAAATCTTATTTAAACATTATTTCCTTATTTATTAATTATTTAATTAATAAATTGACAAAAAACCCAAAATAAATAAAAAATTTATTTTTTGCCCAAAACTTGGCCAATTTCCTCAAGACCACTAACCTCTTCCAAAATCTTCTAATCCTTCTTTAATTTTGATTAAAGGCTAATCCCATCATTTCCTACCCCTAATCCCAACTCAAAATATTTAATTAAGATTAAATATTAATCCTCATGTTTATTAAAAAAGTTTTAATAAATATCTCCTCAACCCAAACCCTTGAAATAAATAAAACTTTATTTATTTTCTAAAAATCTAATTTATCCTCATCCTAAGAAGTTCTAGACTCTTCTAGAAAGTCTTCATCCTCATCTTAGGAAATTCTAGACTATTCTAGAAAGTCTTTATCCTCATCCAAAGTCTAGACTCTTCTAGAAGATGTCTTTAAACCTAATCCTAATCCCCTCCTAACCTTGTCACATTCCCTAAACATGGGTTAAAACTTACTAACCCAAGCCAAAGTTAACAAATATCTCCTCCTTCACCCACCCTCATTAAATGCCATCCACTTGCCTATCCCTAAGCTAATCCTAAACCATCCTAATCCATCCTCTAATCATTTTCACAAGCCTAAACAAGCTTAAAACCTTCCTAATCAAGTCCAAGTCGAAATTTCTCTCATCACCCTCAAAATATCTCAACCATAAAACTTTATGAAGTCCACTAGGTCATAAATGACTCTTACAAGCCCTTTTATTGCTCTTACAAGTCATTATGAGGGTCTTTATGAAGATTTTATCCCTTAAGCCTCCTTTGTTGACTCATCCTTCCCCTTTCCTCCATCCTCTCACCATGTGACATGTGTCACTCCTTGATTGGCTATAAGGAAGCACAATCCATGTGCTCTCTTCTCATGCAATCTGAGCCCTCCATGAGCTTTTTCCCATCCTTGCATCTTAGCCCTCAATCCCTCAAGCCTCTTGCCTATAAATTGGATCCTTCCCCTTTGCAAAATAACACAATCCATGAAGTAAAGTTATAATGCTATTTTGAGAGCCAAATCCATATATCCACACCAAAAATCCACATTCATCCATTGAAGCCTTTGGAAGCATATTGAGCATACATCTTATCCATTTAGATAAAGCCACTCAACAAGAGAGCTTCTCATTGAGAGAGCCCATTAATGGCTCATATTTTCAATTGAGAGCTCATCTTAGTCTATCTTGAAGTTTATGAATTTTGTTTAGTTTGTAGAAGCTTTATTTAAATTTGGTTTCTATTAGCATACTAACATTGCTCATATACACCTATGACTGTCACAACCAAAAGTGGCGACATGTTTTATCCTGATAACATTAGATGTGGTCATGCTAGGGGTCATAATCGTGGCAGAGGTAGCTTACCTTTCACTATGCAATCTATATCCAGTTTGGCTAGTGAGGCGTCTTCACAGTCTTCCTCACCTGCAAGGTCATCTCAAGTTCAACGAACATTTTCCAATTTGCAACAAATTAAGAATCCTTTTTACCAAAAGGATACTGAGATAGGTAGGAGTCCTGCATTCTCAAACACAATGTATGATCCTTTCTCCATGGACCCTTTTGAAACACAACATACAGAAACTAAACAAGTTCCTATAATGACTAATCGTGAACCTAAACGGGGTAGTCATAGTCACTATCAAGAACAACCTAGGGATGACAAGGAGAAAGAGAAAGAAGATGATACTAATGAAGAACAAGAAGAGGTGGAAATCCTTCCTGAACACATAGCAAAATTTCAAAGAGACCAAAACTTTCAGGTCATGGGAATCTTACTCCACGAAGAGAAAGAAAAGTACTTTCTCAAACTCGCCCAAGAGGGAGCTAAACTGCCCACACATTTCAATGTGGAGACCATTATCACACATAAAGAAGAAATTGAGACCACTAAACTCCAAAAACAACTGAAAATTATGCAAGACCAATTGGCTCAGATGATGCATGAGAAAGAGAAACCCAAAAAGACATACACTTTCGATGCTCTTTGTTCATTTCCATTTGACAAAAGTATAAACATGCCACCTTTCCAAAGAGGCGTAGAACTACCCAAATATGATAAGTACTTTGGTACTACTGATCCCCAAGATCACTTGCGAGAATTTGGTGCTTTGTCTATGGAGTTTATACACAATCAAATGTACCTCATGCGTTTATTCCCTAGAAGCCTAGGTGGTCAAGCTTTGGAGTGGTTCTCACATTTACCTCCTGGTATCAAGACGTTTGACAAAATTGTGAATTCATTTGTTCAGCATTATTCTCATAACATTCAACATCCTATAAATATTTGAGATCTATGCAACCTTAAATAAAAGGTTGGTGAGCCTTTTCTCACTTTCCTCCAACGGTGGAGACAACTTTACACTAAGTATTCCTGTAAAATCCCAGAAACGGAGAAGCTCGACATTTTCACTAATAACCTCTTACCTGATTTTGGGTATAGAGTCCAACTACAAGGTCCACTTACCTTTGAAGACATGATTACACAGGCTATCTGTATCGAAGAATTTATGGTCAAGAAAGGTGAGCTCACTCTTCAGAGAGACACAAAACAAGGTTCCACTTCCAACAGGGATAAAACCAAACATGTCAACAAGAACCGAGAAATTGTACATGATGGGATTGTTGATAATGTCACACCAAAACCTGCTAAAGCAGCATTTAATCTCACAGACTGCTTCAAAGTGGCCAAAAGTGTTGAGAAGCCTCCTCCTAACAATAAGGCGTCTGGGAACAAACTGAGAAACTCATGGGTAGCACAACCCAAGCGAGAGTATATGCCTTTAGGGGAACCTTTGAGTGTGGTTTACAAAACATTGCTACAACACAAGCTTATCTCACCAATGGATAACCCTCGTCCCTATGATCCACAACCACGTCCACCATGGTGGAATGAGACCTCATTTTGTGAGTATCACCAAAACAAGGGACACTAAACCAGCAACTGTATAAACTTACGTCATAAAGTCCAGGACATGATTGATGCTGGTGAACTTGTGGTAGATGGACATAACAAAAACTCGGACCACAAGGCATTCAAAGAGCCTTTCCCAGCTTATGAAAAAGGAGAGACTTCGAAACCAGAACCCTACAATAAGGTCAACTATACGTATTCCAATGATGACAATGTCATTCACATGGTTGAACCTGTAGATTCTGAATACTGCGACATTATTACCATAAAGGGCAAGCAAGATAACGATAAACCCAAGACACCATTTGTCTTGAGAGGCCCTACTTCCAATAACATGGATAATGCATCTTCACAACATTGTGCTAACGTTGTTACTCGCTCTCATGCGAAGTTGGTGCTCAAAGGCCCTACACCTCCTATTTCAAATACCCAACAACACAAGGAAAAAGCCCTTGCTAGTCCATCCGGTAAAGGTGCAAAACACACGACGAACTTGACTGCAACCAGTTATAGAGTTCTAGATCAATTGAAACGAACTAATGCTCACATTTCCATATTTGAGCTGCTTAAAATCTCACCTGCTCACAGGCAAATTCTGGACAAAGCCCTCACTGAGGCAAACGTTCCTCAAGATCTTGATCTTGAGCGATTTCAATCCATGGTAGGTCACCTGACCTCACCTCATCTTATGATGTTCTCCGAGGAGAATGACAACTCACTGAATCACCCACACAATCAACCTCTACACATTGAGGTTATGATCCACCAGACACGTGTTCGTCGGGTACTCATTGACAATGGCGCTAGCCTAAATATTGTTTCTTCTGCTCTACTTAGATAATTGGATTATTCTGAGGACTCTATTGATCCTCGATGAAAGATCACTATTAAAGCGTATGATGAAGTAGAACGAAAGTCACTAGGTCTGGTGACTTTACCAATTCGTGTCAATCTTGTCGAAAGGGATGTCACCTGTCAGGTACTTGACATTCCCTTAGCGTACAACATTCTGTTGGGATGGCCATGGATACATGAGATGCACGTTGTTCCATCCACATACCACCAATGCATTAAATTTCCATTTCATGGCTCCGAAGTTACTATTCCTGCTACTACTAGCTACACTTGCAAATGCTCAAAGCTACTGATTCTTTCGTCCCTGCTAACCGTGAGTCTATTGATTGTCACAACAATAAGCTGAAACAAATTGAGCAGTCATTTAAATTGAAAGAAACTAGTATGGGAGAGTACCACATGGAACCAGTGCTATCATTAACATCTATTCCAGAGTCCCCTCGACATTTTGGGAGACCCTCAGTAGCAAAGAAGCCATTCATGTTGATAGCTCAGACCAAGTTTAATGGCTCTTTTGTCAAAGCCATACTTCCCTTAGAAGATGAAAGCGAAAACAGAGCCATTGCTGCATGGCTTTACAAAGAAGAGTCTCCAGTAGACCTAACAGAACAAGCTCGAGAAACCACTCCTAAGAAGTATGGACCTGGTCTTAAGCTTATGAAGTGTTTTGGCTACAAGGGAACTGGCCCTATTGGATGCAATAACAATGGTTTAATAGATCCTATCAAAGCAACAGCTCGAAGCAACAGTGACACAACTGGCCTAGGGTTCAAGAAGGTCCCTTTCCATTTGGGATCCAAGAAATTTATACTCATACCTGAGAGTTCATCTCAAAATGAGTCACAATCTGAGTCAGGTACTCGAGAGGAAGAATCTAATGATGAGGATTCTTACCCTCATCCTATTCCTTATGATCTTGCTAAATTCTTTGTTGCGCCAAATGACTTTGTGCCATGTGTTAGCACTGTGGATGATACTAGTGATTCTTCTGAGGACAATGCTGAGCAACTCAAATATCATTCAGAAAAGGGAGAATCTAGTCAGTCATGCCATATTGAGTATTTGTGTAAGAATCCAAAGGCAGAAGGAGAGTATGTCCCTATCATTGTTGGGGAGTTCTATAGTCTCTCACCATGTAGCACCGATTCTCATGAATATGAATTTGACAATCTTTTAGAAGCGACTACTGATAAAGACATTGACCAAGTGCATGTCTATGAAAATTAAATCGAAGTGAGTGAAACGTCTAGGGATAGGTCATAGGGGTCTGATCCAACTAGTGTCCTAGAGTCATCAATTACTAACGTTCATACTCCAAGGCGTTTGAATACACCTATGTGTGAGGTTGTCGTAGGTCTCAAATTGCTGGTCCATGTATTTAATGACTATACTGTGAACGTAATTGAACTAGCCACTACTCTCTCACTCGCACATCCCGAGCTTATAGATTAGAACCCCAATGCATCTAACGAAGTCCCCAAGTTCCAGAATGACTATGCTCTTGCCAGTTACTTAAACGCTATCAAACCTGTAACGTCTTCCACCAATGAGCAGAGCATCAACATGACTGAGGCCAACATCAAATATCTCAATCACATAATTAAAAATAAAAAATGCAAGAGGTCTGATGGTGAAAACCACATTGTGGCAATGTCGGATCCCAAAAAGGTAAAAACAAAAGATGTATCCAAGGGTGAAAACCTCTCTGAGGCGCCTGTGGATGAGATATTTGATGTCCTTCCTAGTCACTTTCACAAGAGATCATCAGTGTTAATAGAGCTGACACAGCCAATTAACCTGGGCACAGAAGAACATCCTCATGTGATAAATCTGGCGTAGTCATTGTCACTTGAAGAGAAGGAACAATTCATTGCCTTTTTCAAGGGAAAGAAAATAATTTTTTCCTGGACATATTCTGACATGCCAGGATTGGATCCTGATCTTATTATGCATCACTTGTCTATAAAACCAAGCATAAAACCAGTTAAACAAAAGCTTCAGAAAATGCATCCTCATGTTGCATTACTAGTCAAAGCCAAATTGGAGAAACTTCTGAAGGCTGGTTCAATTCGTGCAATTGATTATGCTAAATGGATATCCAATATTGTCCCTGTGTCCAAGCAGGATAAGTCTATCAGAGTTTGTACAAATTTCCGTGATCTTAACTTGGCATGTCCTAAAGATGACTTTTTGCTCCCTAATATTGATATGATTGTGGACATGACGGCTGGCTATGAGATGTACTCACTTATGGATGGTTTTTCTGGATACAATCAGATAAAAATTGCACCAGAAGATCAAGAGAAAACAGCTTTCACATGTGCATGGGGAACCTTTTGTTGGAATGTGATGCCATTTGGTTTAAAGAATGCTGGAGCTACATATCAGCAGGTTGTTACTACAATTTTCCATGACATGATGCATAGAACTATGGAGGACTATGTTGATGATACCTTGGTCAAAAGCACTAAATGCAATACTCATTTACACGATTTGGGATCAATCCTAGATCGTATGGAAAAGTTTAGTCTTCGGCTCAATCCTAGGAAATGCGCATTTGGTGTTACATCAGGAAAATTTTTAGGATATATTGTTTCTGCAAAGGGAATTGAAGTAGATCCAAAAAAAGTACAAGCAATAATGGACATGCCACCACCTCGAAACATCAGTCAGATGAGAGGACTACAGGGAAGGCTTCAATCTATTCGCAGGTTCATTTCACAATTGGCAGATAAATCACAACCCTTCACAAAGACCTTACATAAGGGTGTGAAATTCAATTGGAGCCAGGATTGTGAGCAAAGCTTAACACAAATTAAACAATATCTTGTCAATCCACCAATCCTAATGCCTCCTATGCATGGGAAGCCTTTTCTTTTATACATTTCAACCACTGAAACATCTTTGGGAATCCTATTGGCTCAGGAAGACAATGATAACAAAGAAAGAGCTATTTATTACTTGAGCCGAACATTGGTCTCTTATGAGAAAAACTACAATATTATTCAGAAAGCTTGCTTGGCAGTTGTCTTTGCTTCCCAAAAGTTGAGACACTACATGCTTACCCACACTACACGGCTTGTGGCTAAAATAGATCCATTAAAGTATTTGCTCAGTAAGGCAGCTCTCACAGGAAGATTGGCTAAATGGGTCATGATACTGAGTTTGACATCCAATATGTTGAACGCAAAGCTATAAAGGGACAGGCAATTGCAGACCAGCTGGCCGAGGCACCCATATAGAGTCTTCTACCAATAAACATTGATTTTTCAGATGAGTCAATTCTAACACTCACTCATCATACATGGGTTATGTTCTTCGATGGATCCTTCACACAACAAGGATCGGGTGCTGGATTACTTTTCATCACACCACAGAGATACTCATTGCCCAAAGTGTACAAGATTCTATTTTCTTGTACAAATAACATTGCTAAATATGAAGCTTTGATCAATGGTATGAAAATTGCAGCTGAATGGAGAGTAGATTAGTTGGATATCTTCGGTGACTCTCAGCTTGTCATCAACCAAGTAAATGATGTGTATCAAACAAAGGATGAAAAAATAATTCCTTACAAATGCATGGTTGATGACTTGATGAAATATTTTGCACATATCACCTTCCAACAAGTTCCACGCGCAGATAATAAAGCGGCTGACGCCATGGCCACTCTGGCCTCCCTTCTACAAATGCCAAAAAATGATCTACGACACGAGTTCTTGGTGGAAGCGTTACACTACCCAGCCTATGACACACCTGATTCTAGGATGATCTGTTCTATTATAGGACTAGAATCATCCCGCTACCATCACATCTATTCCTACCTTCGTAATCAAACCATTCCAGAAGGTCTAACTCGAAATGAGAAACATTACCTAATCCATAACACTTCATATTATGTCATTATTGTTGACGATCTATATAGGAGAGGTCTCGATGGAACACTCCTTAGGTGTTTAGAACCCGACGAGTCCAAACGCGCACTAATTGACGGTCACGAAGGCATTTGTGGATCTCATTCCAATGGCCTAACACTAGCTCACAAACTCCTTCGTGCTGGTTACTACTGGCCTAAAATGGAGCAAGAAGGCTGTTAAATATGCTAGATCCTGCAAGAAGTGTCAACTACACAGGAATCTCATTCACGCTCCAGCTAGAGAGTTGATTCCCTCTACTACAACATGGCCATTTCAACAATGGGCCTTTGACTTGGTGGGGAAAATTCACCCAACCTCTTCTAATGGACATAAGTTCATTATCACCACTACAGATTATTTCATGAAATGGGTAGAGGCAGTCCCTCTCACAATTGTTGATGATAAAATTGTAGCACTTTTTATCACAAACTACATCATCTGTAGATATGGTATACCATCCTCAATCATTATTGATAATGGAGGACAGTTAAAAAATAAGGACCTCAAGGAACTGTGCAAGAAATTCAAGATTACACAACATTGGTCTTCCATTTATTACCCTCAGGGTAATGGCCAAGCTGAGGCATCCAATAAGGCGATCCTCAAAATTTTTCATCGCACAGTCAGTAATTCAAGGAGAGACTGGCATCTCCAGATCAATCCAGCCCTATGGGTGTATAGAACAAGCATTAGAACTCCAACGGGCATGACTCCTTTTGCGTTGGTATATGGGGCGGATGTTGTGCTTCCGATAGAGGTCGAGATTCCTACCTTGAGAATCTCTATGAAAGGTCTTATCACTGATGATGACTATAGGATAGCCTAGCTTCAAGAGCTTGTGTTGCTGAATGAACGACGACAAGTGGCCTGTGATCATCTATGAGCATATCAACAAAGAATGACACGAAGCTACAATAGGAGAATTAGGCCACGTGACTTGCAGCTGGGTGATCTCGTCCTGAGATAGAACCCTAAGAATCAACAACAACAAATGCAAAAGGGAAAGTTTGAACCAAATTGGCTAGGTCCTTACATCATTACTGCAGTATATGGATCTGGCGCCTATCAGCTTTCCACAACCGAAGGAGAAATGCTTAAAGAGCCTATGAACACTCTCCACATGAAGCGGTTTTACAGTTGATTCAATCTCAGCAAGCTCTCTGTACATATCTAAATGTCTTGAAAAAAATCTAAAAATCAGAAAAAGTCCTAAAAAATAAAAAATAAAAAAAATTGAAAAACAAGAAAAGTGCCATTGGTGAAAACCTGGAAACAGGCATCATAGTAGCAAAAAAAAGGAGAATTTTGCCAAGAAGGTGAAAACCTGGTAAACAGGTGCCTCTTATTCCCAATGCTCCATCTTGCAGTGCATCTTCTAGCCATTCTGTATAGTCGCTTTCATGCTTTCACTTTCTTGCTTTTCCTGCTCATGTATCCATGGATTGAGTCTTGTCATAGCTCGAGGGCATTCCCCCCTTAGTGTCACTTTTTCAAGATTCTCCTCATGGAATCTCCTACGCAACAATCACCAGTCATTCTGACTGCGTCTGCCTACTATCGCCAGTGTCACTCTTTTTGAGATTCTCCTCATAGAATCTCCTACACGACAGTCACCAGTCATTCTAACTGCGTCTGCCTACTATTGCCAGTGCCACTCTTTTCGAGATTTTTCTCATAGAATCTCCTACGCGACAGTCACCAGTCATTTTGACTACATCTGCCTACTACCGCTAGTGTCACTCTTTTCAAGATTCTCCTCATAAAATCTCTTTCGCAACAGTCACCAGTTGTTTCAGCTGTGTTTGCCTACCGTTGCTCAGGTCATGTCTCAAGATTCCTTTATAGAAGATCTCTTTTGCGTTAGTCACCAGTCATCCTAGCTATGTCTATCTACTGTCACTTAGTCCTCTTTAGGTTCTTCATCATAAAGATTCCTCTTTGAACTCATTCACCAGTCATTCTGACTACGTCTGCCTACTATTGTCACCCTACTAAAGAGATTTCTTTCAAACATGTTCTGGATATTGACACTTGACATCAATCCCGAAAAACATTGAACTCAAAAAAAAAATGATATACTTGTTTGGATATGTTGAGCATTTTCTTTGTTTTCTTTATTTTGCTTTATCATATCTCCTCGAGCAACTAGATGATGTCATCTTTGACTAGAGAAGTAATGATTGGGGGGCATGATCATTTTCTTTGCTTTCTATTTGTGGTTTAGTTCCAATAAGTTGATCTATTCCTATAAGAGGGGTGTCCACTATAAGAGCCTCCATCTTGTATTGGATGGCCTTGTGTACCTCAACTCTTTTTATACAGATACGTCAATGACATTGGTTCTTCTCCTTGTTTGTTGGAGTGAACTTTTCATGCTATAGTACATACTAATACTCGTCCTATTAAGTGAACGTACGGTCACTGTGAGTATATCTAGCACACTTCTGTCTCAGGTTACAGACACAAGAGTCATTGCAGACAGAATGAATATTGAATACTTAGCATAAGAGGAATCTCCCGTGTGTTTGGTGTGCCTGTCATGCAAGTAACATTCAGGCCATCCTAGCATTTATGCTTTGATGCTTATGTTAACTTGCTACATTAAAAGGGACAAATGTTCCGGTCATTCTGGCTTCTTGTGCCTCGAATGCTTACATTTAATCCTGACATCCCAATAACGTATGTTATATTCATATTTTCATGATTGCAATGTAAGTGGGAATTGTATAACATACGAGCTTTATTTTATATCCAATGATGATAAATCGTCGAGGCTTGGTAACCAAACCTAGGGTTGCATTTAACATAGTCTTGCATTACATACTCCATTTGCATTAGCACGTAATTCAATGGTAATTCTGTTCATACTCCACATGCATCAAATTCTTCCATGGCTACACAAGCGTTTGATTCGTTGATTCACGCTCCTCAAGAGAATTCCTGTGACTATCAAATAAAAACACGCAACACTACGTAAGATGTCAGTTCATACATATGCGTTCTATCTAAGTACAACATACATCTCATGTACATCAAAGCAAAACAAAAATAGACAATGACATGTACACAGGAATACTCGGCTCAAAATCTCGTATATATATATATATATATCAAAGAATGGGTCAGTACAAAAATGGGCACTACTCGAGCGCAATCGATCAAAAATGATACATGTGGTGTTGGCACACCAATCGATACATAGCCAGAGATCAAATTCAAAACTCAGACACAGAGCATCTAACTTTGTCCCGTAACCTCACCTCCAAGAGGAGCAGGAGGTGTAGGGGCAGCAGGTGGTAGAGGCAGTGGTGGCATATCCGACTTGACAAGAGGTCGTGCGCCCCCAACTCTCGCGCATACTAAGAAAATTGTTACACCTGCAATGTCTCATCTGGCATGGCGCTAGTGTATGCAGCATAATAATATGCAGCCTGAGTAGACTGGAAGTGAATCTCATCTTGTGCCAGCTCCAACCTCTGCTCTGCAGTCTCCACGTGCTCTCTCTGACGATCTGTCTCTCGCTGTCGCTCTACCAGCTGTGCATCCCTGACTGCTAATGCAATCTGCAACTCTCCCAACTATTGGGAGGTCGCATGAACTTTCTCTCGGTAACGTCGTACCGCATCCTGTACCCCACTTTCTGACTGATCTGGCATATCCTCATCAACCATCTCTGGTGCCTATTATTGTGGAGGTGCCTACTGTGGTGGAGGTACCTGTCGCTGTGGAGGGACCTGCTGCTATGGGACCTCCTGTTGAGGGGCTTGCTCCTCTATCCTCTACCTCCTCTGCTGACTATGTCTTGCCCCACTACCCCCAGCACCTGGGTCTGATCTCATCTGACGTGGGAGAATAGGTATCTTTTGTACCCGGTGCTGGACCTATGGTGGCACCTGTGGCTGTGCCTGCTGCTGCTGGGGCACCTGTCCCTGCCCCTATACCTGCCCTGCCATCTCTAGTGGATCTGTGAAGCATGGGAATGGATGGCTCATCAAAAATGCCTAATATATAGGTGTCATCCCTGCATCTACTACCTCTGGTAGGTAGTCCCACTGAATAGCAGCCAAACTGTGGATATCTATAATGGATCATCCTAGATCCATCCATAGAGGCCATCCCCACTCAATATCCCTCTGCACCCTGGCATAGGCATAGTACTCAGCTGAAATGTCCTATGGTCGGCCATACTGCTACCACACTCATGAGATCACAAATCTCTTTATGATTGATGTCGTCCTGCCTGCCAGCGGTCAGGAACTAAACATCCAGGGTAGCTCTCTCGGGGCATCATCCCAGTCCTCTGTCTCTCTCCAGGGTCACCATATAATAGACACCAGGTCATCAAGATGTGTCTACTAGTGCTCAGTCTTACCCAGGTGGGCCTGGGTAATATGCCCTCGATATCTGTAGATGTAGGGCTCAACGGGCTCCCAAGAATCTTCAAAAATTGGCCTACATACAAGGAGATGCTCCCAGGCCCAGATCTGTAGAACATAAACACCCGCTACCATGGTCTTCTTCTTGTGGAAGATGACCTCATACATCTCGTGAAAAAGATGGGCCAACATGCACTGACCCCACCCAAAGATCTCGAGTGCCTCAACCATCCTATGGAGCATGACACCCCATCCACACTCCAACCCATGTTGTCCTCTATCAGGACATAGGAAGAAACTCAAGAAAATACCCAAGATGGATGCTAACCTGTGTGTGGATCCATAGGTATGCATCAACTCATCTGAGCTGATGGCTCTGCCTCTCAGTAGCTCTCTCCCGAATACAATGGAAAGTGCCTCTGTCCCTAATCGAGGCACTGTATCATAGACGACTCAAGCACTGTGAAAAGGGATCCTCAGTATCCTCCATATATCCTCTGGGGTAATCATCATCTCACCCATTGGCAAATGAAATGTGTTCGTCTTCGAATGGAAACGCTCTACCAAAGTAGTCAGTAAGCCGTGATTCATCATCACGGCTAGAATCCAGCATAGGGAAGACAAACCCAATCAGGCAATGTGTGCCTGATCTGCATCATCCAAACTCCACAATAACTCTCCATATGGAAAATAATGAGATCTAAAAGAAACGTCTTCGAAGACCTCCTGCATGCACAACAAAAAAAACAACAAACAAACGATCAGTATCAAGTCAAATCAAAGCATCAAAATGAAATAAAGTGCAATTTCTAAGTGCGAAATCACAAAACTGTCACGAGATTTCGCACGAGATATACGAAATCTCGCATGAAGATATACATTTTCACATGAAATAATTAATTCCTTGCGCGAAGAATCTCTCCTTCGTGCAAAGAATCTCACCTTCGTGCGAAAAAAGATCTCCTCACGCGAAGATAGAGCTGGCTGCCTGAGAAAAGATATTCTCGTGTGAAAAATGAATTGCCTCGCGCGAAGAATCCCCATCTTCGCGCGAAACCAAATTCGCCCCATGAGAAGAAACAACGCATCCTATTTCTTCGCACGAAGAAAGAACATCTTCGTGTGAGAAGAGATCGGTCTCGCACGAAGAAAGAATTGACAAGCGTAAAACATGCTAAAAACATGCAATAAATGACCTAGATATGTGTGAAAACAAAAGTACGAAGATGGAAAACTGACGACTCACCGATGGTCCGTAGTCTGCCGGTCGGCTGTGTCGTCTAGAGTGCTCAAAATGATGATATCTCATGTTCACTGTCATGTGTCTATCAGAGCTCAAAATCACTACAAGACAAAAGCAATATGTAGTTCATAGAAAAAATGATATTGCAATAGTTATTGGGATTGTTGCAAAATTTTCTACAAATCCTAAGGAGAATCACTTAATGGCTATTAAAAGGATTATGAGATACTCAAAAGGTGCAAAAGACTATGGTCTATACTACAAGAACAATGAAAAGTTTGAATTGAAAGCCTATCGAGATGTTGATTGGGGTAGAAACATTGATGACAAAAAAAGTACAAGTGGTGGAGCATTTTTCTTAGGAAAAAAATTGTTTACCTGGACTAGCAAGAAATGAAACTATATTTCACAATCTACCACTGAAGTTGAATATGTGGTTGCTATAGTGAATTACACAAATGTGGTGTAGATGAAATAGTTAATCAAAGGAATGAAGGAAGAAATCACTAAACCTATGGTACTCTACTATGATAATACAAGTGCTATAAACATATCTAGGAACCATGTGATGCATACAAAGACAAAGCACATTGTAATCAAGTATCATTACTTGAGAGAGTTCATTCAAGACAAAGAAGTGAGAATGGAATATCTGAATACAAAGGAATAGATAGGTTATATGTTCACAAAGGCTTAACCTAAGGATGTATTGGAATATCTTAGAGGTAAGCTAGGGGTGATACCCTATCCAAATACTTAAGAAGAAAGAGTAGTGCCCTGCATCAACTGAGTTGAGTGGCATACTTTACAACTTGATGCAATGGCTCTTACTTTAGGAACTACGTGAAGTAAAGAAGGAGCTAAAACAAAAGATTTATAGAGGGAGAACCTAAATTTTTTTATATCTACATAAGAAGGTGAAAATTCTTTGGCATTTTTGTCAAAGAGGGAAAATATATATGAAGAAATATAGCATTATCAAGAATGGGGGAGAGTTTTATCGAAAAAGAGAGAGATCAAAAAGAGGGAAAATATGTGAAAGAGAAAGAGGAAGATTTTACACTGTATATCTAAAGAAGAAGAGAGATTGTAGCCTATAGAGAAGAAGGAAAGATATTAATAGAGATAGAGATTTCAATACAAGGTATTAAGTTTCTTTTTGGTATTATTGTTGTTGGTATTGGTTTGTCATCAATGCCGAAGAGGAAGATTATTGAAATGAAGGAGATTGATGAAACCTATAATAGAACAATCATTATTTTGTCATTGATGTCAAGCCAGCTACTTTTCGATGAGACAATTGTTAATTGGTCTAAATGTTATCATTTGATTGATTGATAAAGAGGATTTGAAAAGAAAGGATAACAAGAGTACCTAGAGAATGATTGAGTTATATGATGTATAAAAGGAGCACTAAGACCAAGTAAGACTTTAATGATATAGTGTATCATTTATCTACTTAAGGCTACAATGAAAGAATACTTGAGCAAAGACAAGAAGAAGACTAAGAAAGGAAACATATCTATCAAGCTTGACCGAGCAAATAGTGCAAGCCACGCAAGTCAGTGTAGGCCAAGTAGAAAGTTAGTTATAAGCCAAACAAAGAAAAATTTAATATGTGCGAAGTGAAGGAAATTCAGTATGAGCTGAGCAAAGGAAGTTTAGTGTCTGTCAAGCACAAGTTTAACTTAGTGTATGTCGAGCAACCTAGTTTTGATCGAGCATCAGAAGATAGTTATTCCTAAACAAACAACATGTTATTGCCTAGTGACAGTATAAAGAGTTTAATCAAAAAATTGAGGAATATGAGCTAACAAAGTTGATTTCTTGAATTGTGTGAAGCGTGTTGAAGATACGTATGATGAGCTAGTGGCATAGAATTCAAGATAAACCATTTTGAGGAAAATTTGAAGAGGGTTGTAAGAGAAGTTCCTAGAAGAGAAAAAAATGGTAAAGTGGGTAGATTTGATGAATCTGACCTAACCCTAAGATGGACAATTGTGGTTAAATGAAAAAGGATCAAAATTCTTTATATAAGGAGATAACAGGCCAGAAGCAAAGCGTAAGTGTGTGAACTAGCGATAAATAAGGAGCCTTGAAGTGTTACTTTATTTGGGAGTTGAAGGAATGAACCTATAGTTGGATTACTAAGCATAAAGGCTTAAGGAGGTGAATGCTTGAAGGGTGAACAAGCTATCACATATGAAGGGGAATGAATTCCAAGAAGAATGAAGAGCTTAATAAGAGATTTGTAATCTATAAGTGAGTTGTTTTGTTATCAAATCAAATCCTACTATTACTTTCTAACAACTATATCAATCTGGATAAATCCTTTGGATTAAGGTTGACCTAACAATCATGAGTAAATCCTCTAATAGGGTGACATTCTAATCGGATGTTTTAAATTCCTCTAACAAGGTTCATTTCTAACATGATGATTGAAATCCTTTAATCAAGGTCACATTTAATAGTGTGCATTGTAACCGTTAACAGGCTTGGCTCCTCATAGAGCTCACTTCAGAAGAGTGGAAATTGGTAGCATGTTACTAGTTGTTTTTCCCAAATTGGGTTTCCATGTAAAAAATTTCTGTAAAATTGTATGATTGATTTTGTCATATTTCATGTTTACATTTTTACAAAGTTCATTTGACCTAGGAAAATAATATACTGAGGTTTGAGATATTAGATGATCTAATAAATGCATGCACATGTATTTGTTAAGTATTGAAAAGCTTTATCTGTACAATTGGACCTTGGATAATTGATTCATCCCCACCCCCAGTTATTCTAAAGTATTCCAAAAATTTATGTGTACAAACATATAGAAACATGTATATACACTTGCAAGTGCTCACACACATCAATGGAAGAATACCTTCTTAGAGATCAAAAAAAGATAATTGTGTTGAAAGTGAGATATGTTATAATAGTAGATATGGATTTTTTCTATATACACCTATGAAGAACCTTAATCGATCAATTCAATCATTTTTATTATTTTATTTGATATTTATTTAATTAGAAGACATGTAATTAGAAGACATGTTTTTAAAAAAGTGATTATAATCCCTTTACCTAGGGTAAAGATTTTAATTTATTTGGATACATGAAAATCGTTGATCTTTTAAATTTTCTATACGAAATGAAATTCTTTGTATTTTATAATATTGACAAGTGTTTCTCTATTGTTTCTTTAAGGTTTGAGTTCATAAAATAAACTCCAATTCAGTATTGTATTATAATTAGTATAAATAAATAATCCATACCTTTAAATATAATTTCTCTTATAGTTTTATGTCTACATTTATACATAGACATAGACATATGTGTCTACATGTCTATAAATAGACACATATATAGATATCTATTATGTATCTATGTATACAAATACGCAGGCATAATGTGTATATGTCTTTAGTATGATCTTAACAATTACCTAGTAAATAGTCATGATTTGTATGCATATGCCTTAGTAGATTCAACTTTTCTAACTATAACTAAATCTTTAGGGTATGACCTAAGGAATTTTCTCTTTTTTTTAGGTGAAACTATATAACAATTTCTAATAGTGATTGCTTAGAAAGTTGGTGTAGTTTGTGAACAAAACAAAATATGAGCTTATTTTTTAAAACACTTGAACTAAAACTTTATAGTTGAGTATCCTGTAATCATTTGTGAATACTAAGCCTCTCACCATTTTGGAGCTAAATCACTAGCTATGTCAATTCAAACCATCAAGATCAATGGTGCAACTTACAAAAATAATTAATTCGATATTGGTACAAGGTGGTGTGAAGACCTTTATAGGGATATCTTTGTTCGAATTCCAATCAATGTTTTAGTTTTAAAATTATTTTAAACAATGCGGAGAAATTTTGGGACAAAATTTTGATTGGAGAAAATGTAATGTATCAAACTTCATTTATCAAGTTTATATATATATTAGGAAAAATTATGGAATTTTTGACATTATTTATGATTGTCATTCATGAAATAATAGTTTTGGTGATATTGTCTCTTGACAATGAATTGCACAAAGTTTACAAGATATATAGAATATTGTTTATATTTGTTCAAAATTGTGTTAAATAATGAAATCATAGCTAAGAGGGGCATCTAAAGTGTTAACAAAGTTATTTATAAGCTATTAGAATGTTGTCAAGAATTTAAGTTTTAACTATCATCAACGCAATCCATAGCATCCTTGTCCATATTCCAATAGATAACATTGATAACTTTTGTCCAAGACTCCATATAATAAGGAGGACTAGTAGGTATGTGCTCATACAAGTGCACATGATTAAGCTTACAAAGATGAGTTAGAACTAAATAACTCCATTGCTTATAGTTCCATTTTGTATAAGTAATTAAACCATTTATGATGTACTTCTCACACAAAATAATGAGATCATAAAATCAATGCACCCTCCAAAATGCAATGAATCAAGGATGTTGGTATGAAGTGGTACTAAGAGAGGGGTGAATTAGTACAACAAGTAAACCACAATCTCAAACTATTGATGGGACTAGTTCAAACTTACTTCCAAAACACTTATCTCAAATAACTATTGAGATGAAATAGAAGTAACACAACACACTTTTTTGTTTACATAGAAACCCTTGGTTAGAGGGATAAAACCATGATGGGGATGAAACCCACAAGCCTTCCACTACAATGAAAAGGTTTTCCTTGTTAGGAGCTCTAAGTACTCTTTCTACGGGTTCACCCCATTAGGAGTGATTTGTACATTGTTAAGAGTACAACAAAGATATTGTAGGATCTACCTCATTAGAGGGCTTAGAAATGTTGATCTCTTTAGTTTTGTTGTCTGTTAGTATCAAATACTTAGTCATATAGAAGGCAGATTTGGTCGATCATCACTGCAATTGAGTCACTTTATATAGGTCGAATTAGTATTTTTTAGACTTGTAAATAATCATGTATATGTTGAGCTCTATAGGAGTAGAGTAAGTCTATGGTCACCAAGTATCCTTATGGGAGCCAAGTTATCCAATGTATAGTGAATTCTAAGTAAAGAAAAGTGAGTATGTATCAAGTCATACAAATGAATCCAAGCTAGTTGAGATTGACTGTCAGTAAGTAGAATAATTATGACTGAGCATTAAGAACCATATGCGTCGAGTTACACTATTTGAACAAGAATGTTTGGAATGGCACAAAATATGAGGAAAATGATTTTGGCCAACATAAAGATGACATTTAATGATTCTAGAGGTTTTTATAGAGGTGGTTACATGCTTTCGCAAGGATCACTAATTCCTATGAAGGAAAGTTAGCCAATTAGATTAAGAGGCAATAAGCGAAGCATCCAGATCATTGATTATGTTCTTGAAAATGCTACATATGTCTATTTAAGGAGGAATCCAAACCCTATTCCATGTGTTGTGATTTAATGTGAAAGTGTATGGGAAGGGATTGTGTTTTGCATCTTACAAGTGAATTTTTGAAGAAACAGAGCATAGCGACCCTGTAATACCCCAAAATTGGCTCATTGCCAGGATACCAATTCTGGTCTATTTTTAACCAATCCTAAGACCTATTCTAATAGGCAATTCTTATTCTACTACTGGCTACTTGACTTAATTGTTAGATGCAGAAAACCCAAATCTGCATTCATCATACTCTTTATTTAATTCCTATAGTACGTACTCATATTAGTCGCATTAAACCTACTTGATTTAATTATAATTTAATTATTAAGTATTTATACTTTAATTAATTTAAATTATATCCTAAGGCTAATGTACTATGGAATTAAATTTATTTAATTTAATAAATGTGCCTATTTTAATTAATTAAACAAAATTATTTAATTAAATGGAGAAAGCTATTTCTAATTAATTAAATGAAGTTATTTAATTAAATGGGAAGTCATTCCTAATTAATTAAATGAAGTTATTTAATTAAATGAGAAAAGCATGTTTAATTAATTAAATAATATTATTTAATTAAATGAAAAAGGTAATTATGAGAGCATATCTCATTTTATTAAGTTAAATATCTCAACAAAATCTCTCTTCAGTTCAAAAAGGGAAATTTCTAGTTCACTATTGATCAAAAATGAGTTAAATTAGTTAACTCCTTTTTCTACTCAAATTAAAGCAGTTAACTCCTTATTTTACTCAAATTAAATCTATTAACTCCCTTTAATTTGGGAATCTCCCTTTATGACTGAACCTCATCTTCAATCCTGACCGTTGATCCGAATCGATCTCAACCGTTGATGGATTCCAGGAAAGTCTATTTAAGAGACCCTCATCTCTTCATTTTAGAGGATGAATTGATTTGCTATCGAATTGCTATTGAAATTCATGCTCACATTTACTTACATTTCTTGCATACATTCTCATTCTTAGTTTTATCTCATTTTAGTTTAATCATGCATATGCTTAATCTAGTTTGCTTTATTTGTTCTTAGATTACATTGCATCTTTCATTTTAGATTAATCTGCATACTCATTCTTAAATTAATTCCATTCTCAAATCCTTCGTTCTTAGAGGGTCTAGTTGCCTGCACCTTGATTTTGAGGATATTAATAGGCAAAATCCCTTTAGATAGAAGGCAACAGGTCGCTTTGCAGGTCGATTTTCGAATGAACAATCCAATGTTCATTCCGAGATGAATCTGCATGCAATGACTATGTTGAAGTGTGTGTGTTAGCATAGGCCACATTTTCACATATACAGACCCGAGAGGAACAGTAAAGAGTAGAGAATAGATATATCAGATAGGAGATCAGATCAAAGAGTAAAAAGAGAAGATCCATAATCAACATTGTAAATGCAAACTAAAGGATTGGGTACTAATACATTATAGCAAGTGAATCAATGTAAATATCTTAATAGAGTGGTCCTAACATGCCTAGTGAAATCTCATAATAGAATGCTTACTTCATCATAAGTTTTAAATTCTTTAATCAAGGTAAACCTAATAGTCTTGTGAGCTCCTAATAGAGAAAACCCCTTGTAGGGTAGATCATCAGAAGTGATCACAATTGTAGCCCACATACAAACTCTATTACTACAATAATGAAGATTTCTGGGTGTGGTGCACACCCTAGTTTTACCTTCACCTTGGAGGGTTTCTGGGTAACCAAATATTTTGTGTTATGTGTTTACATTTAGAATTATGGATGTGATGCATATTTAGTTCTATTTCAGCATTTCAAGTTTAAGGTTATATTGTTCACGATCTAGATATGAGATGGATTAGTGGTGAATACAATTATTTTGTTATTTTTCTTTGAAGTCTAAAAGTTTTTAGTGATCTTGATTCAACCACCCCCCCCCCCCCCCCCCTCAGTATCTCACTTTCCCAATAAAATTCCAACAAGAAATCCTGCTTAGATTCCACCAAGTTAAATAATTTACACAAAGAGAGTAGTGAATATTTGTGGGTGTCATCCCCACCCCTATTTTACCTTGGCCTTGGAGGGCTTCTGGGTAACCAAATCTTTTGTGTTATGTGTTTACATTTATGCTTATAGATGTGATGCATAGTTAGATCTACTTCAAGTTTAAGGTTATATTGTTCATGATCTAGATATGAGATGGATAGGTGGTGAATATAGTTTGTTTGTTATTTGATTTGATGGATAAAAGTCTTTACTGATCCTATTTCACCCCCCTCTCAGTATCTCACTTTCCCAATTAAATTCCAACATGAAATCCTTCTCAAAGTTCACCCTGTTAAAGGATTACACGAAGAGACTAGTTAAGGTCCACCCAGTTAAGGGATTTCCCTCACTGTAACTATCATGAAACAACAAAATGAGTGATATGTTATTAGCACTACTTGATCACATTAGATTCTTTATGATCTATTCACAATGTATCTTTACTCTGCTTAATCTCAACTTTACAATATGATTGTACCCTCTATAATCATGAAATCTCTTACTACAATATGTTCTTCTCATTTCCTTTCTCTTCAAACAACATCACACAAATAATGTATCTTTTTATTGCTTAATATTCACCATCTATTTGAATTACTAACTTTTCATAGTCAAACCTCATTTAATTCACATATTCCTATGTACCTAATACATTTTCTATCACTGCCTTGATCAAAATTAGGTCTTCTTGTGCAATTCCCTAGAATAGTCAAAACATATAACTTGACCTTCTCAAACTTCTTCTAGAATCCTCTCACCGTACTTGCTTTGATCATATAATTGTTAGCTCATCACTTTTCCAAGTGATTAAGACATGTCATCATACTTTATTGACTCTAACGACATAATTACCAATAGTCAATTAATAATCTACCATTAGTAGCTCAAGAACATAAGTTACATATTCTACAATCATCTTTTGTCACATAGAACCATGCTCATCTATTGTCTTTATGCATTGTAATCATACAATTAATTTGTATACTCATCACATCTTCTCCTATGAACACTCCACTTGAATTTTATTGCAACGTGATCACCACCAAAGTATTCACTTTATTGCTACTCCTCTTGTATACCAGTTATGACACTAAGTCAGCTCTCTACTCACCGATCACTTGTCTTATGTCACTAATTAGTTCTTTATAATTTGATTGTGTTTCCATCAATGACAATTGAATGCATCACTATATCTGACTATACCTCTTAACTAATCATTTTTTCTCTTTCCAATGCCAACAATCTCCCCCTTTGGCATTGATGTCAAACTCTATATTCTACTGTGAAAATGATTCACCTTGTAGTTGTAAATTATCCCTTTATTTTTCCATCCTTCTGGTATATCACAGTATTATATGTATTCTCCTCATAGCATTTTCATGTGTATTCTTGCCCTTTTTTCAGCAATGACAAAGGTAACCTAATTTGTCCTTGCAGGTGTAGATACTCACAACCTATCAAAAACTTCTTTGAAATTTATCCTGGTTGACTCCATTGATTTCTCCAATAACTTCTTCAAGTACATTGTAGTGACTATTTGTCCATGTAATTCTATTATTAACTCTTAGACTAAGTTCATAGTGCTCATGTTAGGTAAACTAAGTAGTCTTTCAACATTCTTCACACTTTGTTGCATTACCTATGCTGTAGGTGCAAGATTGGAGTGTAACTACAATAAGTTGGTTATCCTCTTTTTATGTTTAGTTTATATTTACCTTATCTTGTGGGTAATAAACTTCACCTTTGCACTATATTATATTGCTAAAGTAGAGATTATATTAAGCCATTCAATCAAGATGTCAAGTTATGTTTGTGTCTCATGCTTGTTCTTCTTCAAGTCATTGATAAATTATGATAGCTTTGATACTTGGATCAATAGTTTTCCAACCAATGTGGTCTTTACTTCATTAACCTACTTTTAATAAATTTACTCCATCTTTTTCAATTGTCTCCATCAATTGTTTAAACTTCTTCTTCTCGTAATTATCTTTTGTCAACTTGATTTTTGTTGTTTCTAACTCTAGAACTTTCTTTCCAATGGCCTTGATCGGGGTATCCATATGATTAATTATGTTTGCATCAGGATCATATCCAACATTAGGTACTAAATCACTTGGGATGTCTATGGATGTCTTCATCACTCTAGCTTTCTTGTTCTTGGCTCTCATCCTACCCCTTGCTACTTTTGTCTTCATTTTCTCAGAATATTTAAATTTTTCTTTGGAATTCAATTCTTTAATGTCAACATGCTTTAGTGTCTCATCTTCTCCTTCTTTATGTTCCTCATTTGTGGAAATCTTATTGTTAGGCTTACTTTTTTTCCTTTCACTCATATTGTTGAAACTTAACTTCCTCTTTATTATTACCGATTCCTTTGCATTCTTCTCACTTTCCTCTTTTTGTCTTTTCATTGGTTAATTGGGTTGCAAAATGGCAGTGTGATTAACCTTTTCATATGAAATATCCTCAGTTATCATTCTATAAAATTCAATTTTTTCTACTCCCTGCTTGACATGACCTTATTTAGGTGAATCATATATGACTTGGCCAATGATATCTAGTGGAATCTACGTTTGGGCTAGGACTAATTTGTCTATTCTACTTCCAACATTTATATCTTTCTCCTATTTATCCTTTTCAATTTCCTCTTGTATGGCCATCATTTCCATCCATTCTTCCACACTTTTGTTATGTATACTTTGAGTATCACCCACTAAGAGTCTTGCAACTCTATTCTTGATTTTGAAATCCTTCTTTTGAGCTTCAACCATTATTTCAATGTTAGCATGCTCTAATGGCGTAGCTATTTCCATCAGTGTTATTTTCATGATCTTTCTACCTATCTTCAATGTTGCTCTCCATCTAGGAACAACTAGCTCATAAATTTCTTTAGGAAATATGTTATAAAGTTCATGCTGAAGTTAATAAAAGATAAATCCCACAGTTCCTAAGAATCACCTGCATGCAAACACCTATCACAAAAAGAAAGAAGAAAATGCTATGGAGGTTGGAGTTCAAAGATCCATAGAGGAGACATTCTTGATGAGCAAAAATATAAATTTCTATTAATCAAAAGTGAATGTTTTTATTAATTACAAATAGAGATCAATCATTATAAAAGGAGATCCAAAACTATAAAAGGAATCTAACCTAGGTTGCATGATAATAATTAATAAAATAATTCATTATTACATGCCTAAAGCCTAGCTTAAGTAAAATAGACTTTTTTGAGATTATGTGTGTTGCACACATTGCATAATATTGTTATATTATTTTATTTTATTTTATTATGTAATGTTGCACCTAGATGGACATGCAATACATAAAGATTCTCATGGTATATAATTGATGAGTTGTATTGTAATATTGTGATAATATTTGATGTAATTATTTAATAATGGGGAAAAGAACTAAATGTTCGATGTTAAATGTGGGGTCAATGAGTTAGGTAGCACATGGTTTATGTAATACCACTTGGTGGTTTTGTGGGACTTGCTACTATATAAGAAGCCACACGGGTAGTGTTGATGCCCAAATTAGTAGATTAGGTCTCTTATGAAATGATCATCCAATTATGGGAATTCCTAACAGCAATTTTCCAACTGACATGTTCCACCCAAATGAATGTGAACCTCTGCAATTTTGGCTCTATAAGACCAAGGTTGGTAGGCCTATACCCTACACCCTAGAGGCTTTAAGCAAATAACTTGCAGGATTTCAGGTGTCTTAGAAGATTTTAAAAGTTGATAAAAGTTTGTAGGTGTAATATATAAATGTATAAGTGATTTTGTCAACCTTTCTCACTTGGATGTATGTCCTTTTTGTAATCAGCATGAAGACTCAAAACAATAATCAATAGACTAGTGCCTTAACCGATGGATTCTTTATCATTTTTCTATCAATTAGATAGTCAATTAAATTAAACTTTGTAAATTTGATCATAGGAAACAAAATGAAAGAGATAAAAATGATATCACTAAAAGATCAATGGAGCACATAAATCCTTGTATTGAACTTGAAATACTTTCATCACAAATTATATGCATTGTTGGTGCATAGAAATAACAAAATCCAGAGTAGACAACATAATTGACTTCTATCTATAAAACTATATGAACAATGTCTTGGTAATGAATTCTATATCTATTCCAAATTCGGTCCTTATAATTATAGACATCCAATTGGTTACAAAATGAAATGGTATAACCCTTTGTTTACAAAATTTAAACTAATTAACTAACAAATATTTA